>VXAA01006946.1:693931-839197 GCA_013399115.1 Anseranas semipalmata | reverse complement strand
TTTTTTTTTTCTCCCTTGAGACAGCAAGCAAAAGCAAAGAAGGCAGTGCTGGACTGCAGCCACTAAGCTTTCAAAGCCTTTAAGTATTTTTATCTATACATTTTACCCTTGACTCTGGAACATTAATTAAACAAGGCTGATGATGTTTCTATATAAGCCCACAGAGATGGGTTTCTTTTGGGTCATGGAGAAGGGAACGATCACTCACTGTGAACTGTTTCATGAGACTAGCACGTGTGAAGGTCTGTGTGTGAGCAGAAGAGAGAGATGTGTCCTTGCAAAATAAAAAAATACTTTGTTCCTGAATTTCAGAGAATTTGTTATTAGTAGGGCTCAACTATATTTTTATGCAATTGTGCTGGTAGAGACAGGACAGAAGGTAATTGTTTTTTGTTTGTTTGTTTGTTTTTCGGGGCGGGGAGTGGGGGGGGTGGGGTGTTACCCCTGATCAATACAAAAGGATTTGCTTCTTTATTGCTTTATGCTAGTTTTACCTGTGCAGGCCCACTCATATTAGTGAAGTTAGTCTTGATTTACACCATTGTGAGCTCTAACATTAAGAGGAGTTACATGCCTACTTTGGGGACAGAATAAATCCTTTTTAATGGCTTGTTGTGAATGTCAAGCAGTTTTTAGGCCCAAATTTAGGGAATTTGTAATACTACTACTAATAAAAAAAATACATACAAGGACATAGAGAGGAAGATGGATGATGTTTATTAAATGAAACAGAAATGTTATGATAATGTGTGGTTTTAAAAATCCTGTGCTGGTTACATGAACCTGGAAGGCAAAAAGGAGAGGAAAAATGGAAACAAGACGTGAATCAGCAAGGAAGAAAAGAACAATGGACTGGCTGAAAGCCTGTGGCTGACCAGCATGCACAATGAGGGGGAAACTGATGTTTAATTGTTTTAGTATAAAAACATCTAAAATCTCAGGCTGGATCAACTGAATCAAGAGAAGATGTAGCACATCCAGTACATATAAGATGGAGTCATCTCTGCTCCCATGTGCTCAGGCCCATCCTTGAAATTAAAATGTGAGTTTTAAGCAGCTGATTCCCTACTGAAGGCCCAGTGTTAAACACCATGGTTCATTGTAGAGGAGTATGGGTGAGTGATAGTTCAGGTCAGATTTGCAGGCCATTTTCAGAGCTCAGCTTGGGGCCACATGTAATTATATTCAAAGGGTTGGATGGATGTTGTAGAAAAGAAGTGGATCCTGATGCTGAATGTAGGGAAAGCAGGCCTGAAGATGTCAGTGTGGGAAGGGCAGGATGATGGGCACACTTGAAATGCTGTGCAATATTTATCTGTTCATGGGTCTTACTCTTCTGTCCCTGCTACTAATTTGAGTGTATGCTGGGTAAGAGAATAAGTTAAAATCAGATCCTGGGGTAGGAGGCAAGGATAAGCTTTCCAGGGAGCTATTTAAATGGGCCTTCAAGAACTGATTAAGGCAATTGGCTGAGCTAAGACATGGGATGTAGTTACCTGGCGTTGTCTTGTGGCAATGAACGTTCCCTGAAGAGAAAGCAGGGAAATACGGTTTTTAAGGAGGAGCAGAGGTGGTGAAAATGAAAGTGAGACACTCTGACCACCAGAAGAAGGCAAAGTCAAGCTGGGCAGCATCTCTTGTTGTCCTCTCTGGAAATGTTTGGCTATCCCTAAGGCCTGGTGTCCCAAACTTGCTGTATTAGCATGACCTCACACACAGCGTTGTTTCAGAGGGGTTCTGGGTCTCCTGCGAGTCCACAGGGATGGAGAAGGACCGAGAGCCATACCATGCCACTGGCATGCCCAGGGACAGGCAGTGCTGCCAGCAGGAGACATGTTGCAGTTCCCTCAGGAGCTCTGCTTCACAGCATCTATATATGCCCCTAAGTATCTAAAGCTTATTGTGGGCAAGTTTCAGAGCCTAAATCCATTTGTGACTCAGGACCTTACTACCTAATAATACTGCCTACACTTGGAATAATCTGAGATATTGTTAGGAATACCTGTGAGACTGTGCTTTTAATCTTTTTTTTTAACCTTGAAATGTTCCTGTCAGTTCCACTCTACAGGCTGCTAGAGATCTGAACCCTATTATAGGATGCCGAGGGACTTCCCTCTTTTTTTTTATATAAACCTTCCCTTCCTTTTGTAGGTGAGACAGCAAAGTCTCAGCATAATCTTCCCCCCCCCCCCCCATGAACAATATTTACAGTATAAACCATTTGCCCATTTTTTCTTAAAGGAAAAGTCACAGAAAGGATAGACACATGCACTCCTGTGGCTTTGGTGCAGGAGAGCCTGAGGGCAGTTTTTGGCATCAGTGCTATCAGTTTTGGCATCCAAGAATATCAAGACTATGGCTGTTGGTTGGTCAAAAATGCCTACAGGCCTTGGGGCAGGCCCTGCTCAGCATGAACCCTCACACAAGTCACACAACCCCTACACTTTGCTGGCAGAGGAGGAGGATTTAAGAACCATTGCAAATTATTTTTTCATTCAAGATATTTTTTGTCAGCCTCTTAATCCTGAGTACTGGGAAGGAGTTGATCTAATTTATCTGTTTATCTACTCCATTGAGGATTTTTGGACAGTTATATTGAGAGCAAGGTGTGAAGAAAACGCAAGGCCTAAGCAAACTAGGACAGGTTTTGCTGAACTGTGAATCAAGCACCTGGGTGTCAGTCTCATGGAAGTGTCCAGGCTCAGGAACTCCAGGCCTGGGCGAGCATCTCCAGTCAATGAGGCTGGGGTTGTGCCACTGGGGCACTTTATCAGCAGACACTCGTAACTCTGCTACTGTCTTCACATTACAGAGTCAACTAAATGCTCATTTCCCAGATCAGAACTGGGAGAGATCACTGGTTTTGTTCTAAACAGGCTTGGGAAGGAGGGTGAGGAGGACCCTCAGGATTTCTGTTCTAAAACTACCACAGATACTGGTGACAATGCCAACTGGGTGTTTCAGGCCTTGCGTCATTTGTGAACAGGACCTTAGGTCACTGGGACTACGTGTCCTCTGCAAAGCTAAAATCAAGCTTGTGGACAAGCCCTGTGACCTTCTATGTGCCTGATGTCTGCTCTGGTGGTCACCGCTTAAGATCAGAGCGCACACACCATGCACAGGACTCACACTGTGGCCAGCTGCTGGTGGATTGAGATGTAGCACTTTTGGCCCTGCCGAATGGTCCACCCTTTGAAAACAGGAGCCTGAAGGTGCAAAGGTGGCGAGTACCTCAGCCTTTTCCTCCCAGAGAGTTTCAGGTGTCAGCCCAAGGCTACTCCATAGGGGCCTTTTATATGGTCCATATGGATGGAGGGCAAGATGGAACTGAAGAAAAGGCCTAGCTACCCACTTATACAGCTATTTGGAGACACTGAAATCACCAACCTAAGGTCATACACTAGTTTCTGGTTTGGGCTGAAGTGGATCTCTGCAGGTAGTTAACCTCCATCCTGTTTGCATCCAAATTTCTGGCTATAGCTGCTGCACACCAACAACCTGCAAGCTGTACTGCACCCCTCTGAAGGCCAAGGCTTGCATCAGGACCTCCAAGTATGAGAGTATGAGGAAGCCCAAAAGGGACACTTGGGTCAGTGGACTAGGAGGTATCAAAGGTGGAAGTGGGTGGGGGAGCCTCCAGATGGAAGCTAAGGGTTCGCCGCTCTGAGCCCAGACCAGTGCTAAGCTTTTCGGTGAGGCTTTTTTTTTTTTTTTTTCATAAAACCCTTCCTCTAATTTTTAAACCAGAATTAATAGCTACTCAGGAGTGTTGGCTCCAACAGTTATTATTATGTTTCAACAGATGTTCAGCCAGTCAGATTATTTAATTAGCTTCATGCTCCTTAACCTCATAAATCTGTGAAAAGCTGTGACAAGGATAAAAAAGAGGAATTAATGATAATAAATCAATACTCTAGATCTCCTTAATACTGTCCAAAAAGTTTGGATCAAAGCACCATTGATAAGTTTTGGGAGCAACCTGAATGTCTTGGATACAAATCTCACTTCATCAGAATTTTTGAGGAAAAAGTCCAGGATTCTGGGATCACGTTCCTTGGGAAGCAGGGAGAGCCTTTTTGCGTAGCGTGTGGGTTCAGCATTGGAGAGACCTGATTATAGTCCCTAGCTCTGCTACTGATTTAAACTATGACTTTCAGAAACTCTCTGTTCCTTTTCCTGGTCAGCATCAGCATGACCTCTTCCCCCACCTTTATGTTGTAAAAAAAAAAAAAAAGAAAAAAAAAAAAAAAAAGCCTTTTTTCCTGAGGTGGGTGGATGAATAGAAGGCCTTGGGGTCTGCCAGCACACCTGTGGAACAGCAAGGCCACCCCAAATCAGTGAAGATGGAAGACCGACAGCTTGGTCACTTCACCATAGCTCATCTGAAATGCTCGTAGCTATTGCAGACAATAAACTCAAAACACATGGGGTGTGGATCTGAGGTTTCCTCTCACCCTCCCCTATTAGGCTTCACACAATTCAGTGAGCAAGTCTTTCTATCGTGCAGCAAGGAGTAGCCATGGCCGGGACCTGGTCCAGCCGTGACCAGCTACTGGGTTGGTATCTCTGAATTTACTGCATACAAATATTGCAGGATTACAGGAGACACAAGTCAGCGAATCAAAGCATACAGTGACCCACTTCATCCTCAGCGTGCCTGGAAGAACAGGGCTTTATTCCCACACATTGTATTTTAAAGTGTTGCTCTCATCTTCATTTCAGAAAAATACTTTGTTGACAGACTTTTGCCCCTCCAGAGACCAACTTCAAACAACAATGTTTATAGAGAATAACTCAATTCATTGAGGGCTTTTTTTGCGCTCTCATTGCCTTCAGCAAGCCACTTTTTTAGGCTTAATTTTTCCTTTCAGCAGTTTCATCCAACATGTCTTACGATATGTCTTCCCTCCATAAACCAGATAAATCAGAGGGGACAGAAACCTAGGCAGGACAGGAACAGATTTGTTCTGGAAACTTCTGGAGGTCAGTTTTGACTTTGTGATGAGCTCTGTGCAGTGGGGTTTAGGTCAAGCACAGACAATGTGGTCGTCCCTTTGAGATCTATAATTAAATGTTTTTTTTCCCTGCATGGAGCTGGTAACGCTTGCTACACAGCGTGCACCAGTCATTGCTCTAGCTTTACTATACCGATGGCAGTAAACGGGTCTGCTTCTCCTGCTGTTAGTGCTATTGTAGGAATTAATATCATGTTTTGAGTTTTGCCTATATTTTTATAATTATGTACTTTCCAATGGCTGCACTGCACTTTTTTCTTCTGGTTAGCTGCTCCCCTCATCTCCAGCATCACCATCCATTTCTCTGCCTTCCTTACTTTTCAAATGGCATCACATCCCTGCTCAGAAATTCCCACCTATACATCTGGTTTTGTGGAGAGGTGAAATTCACCTTCGTTAATTCAAAGGTTCAGAAGAGGGGACATCTCCATTTTCTGGGTGTAGGAAATGGCTGTCTTTTATATGTTTGCAGGAGTGTCACAAGATTTAAGTTCAAAAAGGTCTGGGCAATGATGTGACCTCCCTCCTACTGGGGGTTACCAAACATCAGCTGCTGTGTCTGCCTGCAGCTCAGTGACACCTTTCTGCTGAAAGCATCTTTCTGAAGTCATGAAGAAATGGGTAGGACTCTCAGCTAATACACCATTTGTCTTGTTTCCCCCTCCCATCCTGTAAGAAAACAAATAAAATGGTGTTTACACCTGTTGCTTTTGTTGCCTCTCTTCAAAAATGATGCTACCATTATATATGTTTTTCTCATCATTTTTTAGCTGGGACAGAATTAAGTATGAAATTGCAAGGAAGGAAAATGTTTGTAACAGCTCCATTTTTTATATGATGAGAAATACCTCCCAGGTGAAAGGAGACATTCTTCTAGGCTAAATTACACATTTTCTGAAGAGCATGAACAGATAGGCTGAGGTTTTGCATGGTAACCCATCATTAGTACCATTATTACTGCCAGTAACCAAACAATCTTCTATTTTCTAGCATTTAAAAGAACTGATAAAAATATCTTTAAGTGCAATCAGGAAGGCTTGGGAAAAACTCTTCTTTTAGAATTCCAATGCCCTTTAAAAATATAGGTTTTTTTTTTTTTCTTCCCCTTTCATTTCTTTAAGGTTTTTATAAAAATGAAGAATACGACAGGGATTAAAATGAAAAAGGATCTGGAATCATTTTGACTGAGAGGAAAGAAATATTTGTACATTATTCATCGTACTCTCGGTTATTCATCAAAAGTTTCATTCTTCAACTAAAGTCTTTTCCTTATCTTAAAGCCACTGACATGAATATATATCACCAAGTTAAAAAGATTGAATTACACTTCTCCCGCTGCTGCTAAGATTCATGGAAGCTCAAAGCCCAGCCTAGTCCCTAGGTGTACTGAGCCAGTGCATTTTATGATTTTCGGAGAACAACGCTAACAGGGTTTGTCTCTTCATTGTGATACGGAGATGATTGAAAATGTGCTGCTGTATCGCTTGATAAAAGACCTTTGCCAAAAAGGAGAGCAGCTTTGTCATTTGAGAACATTACCCATGGGGCTTAAGAGACCTACTTGACAGCAAAAGCTCTAGCAGATTTTTTTTTAAACCAGCATGCTTTCCATTGCCCATAGTTGAGCAACTCGAACAGGAGAAAAGAAGGAGCTGAGATGTGATCCCCAAAATCTTCCCTGAGTGTTGTGTTGCACCGTAAGTACCAGGAGAAGTGACATTTTCTTGCTCTAGTTTCTCATGCTGGTTCAGAGGGAGAATCATTCTTGGTTCACACTGCTCTGCTGCAGTGGTGTCACAGAAACCGAGATGTTAGCTTCCTGAGATGTTAGCTGTTCCTCAGGTCCCCAGCTTTAAATGATCAGGGGCGTAGCGGTACGATGCAGTACTCAGTGCAGAAAAATTGCTCACCCTGCTTGATTCAGTTTTGCAAGCTCTGGGGAGATGTTTGCCACCCCACTAGCACTCAGGACACAAACAAAATTGGTTTAAAGTGAGCTTGGCATGGCTAGTGCGCACAGCCAGGACGGTCTTTGCAGGATGCACCGTGCGCTAGGTTGAGGCAGAGATGTCTGGAGGCTCCGCTGCTCACCCATCTGCCTGGTGGAAAGGGCACATCCCAAAGGCAGGACAGCTGCCAGGACCTGGCATGCCAGGAGGCATATCAGGGCTGCTGAAAATGTGCTATGACCTACAGTGAGATGGAGCTCGGTGGAGAAAAACTGCCTTAATCCTCATAGCCCATGAAGTGCGGACTCAGTTTCATGACTTGGAGGACAACACCGGCTCTAATGCTTAAACAGAGACAACTTATTTCATTAATTTTGGCATACATTTCTGGATCCAGAGCTGCTGAGCAGTATGTAATAAATAACAGCAGCAACAGCAGTAATGCAATAATACCATATATTGCTATCAAATGCTACTGTGCAACTATTTATTTAAATAGGATTTCACACCTAGGGCTATCACCAGGTGTTTCACTGCAGAACTGGTGTATTTTACACAAACACACAAAGCCCTCCTTGGCCAAGTGCTTCTGTAGTGACCCACAAATACATTTTTCTGCCTGTGCGGGTGATTGGGCACCCACCAGTCCCTGTTTTGCTCCATAACAAGGACAGTGTTAGATGAACCACACCGAGCCATACATCATTCTGCAGTAACACGCCTTTGATGGGAAAATGGACTGCTACAATTTGAGCAGGGCTGAGCTCTGACTTGCCAAGGGCATGTGGCGATAACTTGAACTGAGGGGCGCCTGGGAGAGGAGAACTGTAATTAAACTCCCCATTGACGTTCAGGAAAGCCGGATAAAATAATGACAAACTAAGCCCAGGAAAACAATTGTGACATGGTCATTGTCATTTCAAATTAAAGGGATCCAGTTTTATGTATTTTTAGAAAACATAAAGGACCTTAATATTTCTCTTTCTTGTCCTTGGCAATTTAGCAAGTGCTGTTTTTGTGTACACCTTCCCAAAACCATCATACTTGCAAATTTTGCCCCTTCTTGCTGCTGTAAAGTCCAGAGAAGAAGGCTGGGTTTTAAACTCAGCCCACGTAGCCCTTGACTTACCTACTGCAAGAAACAGACTGTGAGAGGCCCAGCGGGGAATCACCGTGTCTGTGATTGGCATACCCCTCCTGCTCACTCGATGATGAGGCTGGGCAAAAGGTGGCCTAGGCAGAGCGGTTCGCTCTGTAGCTGGCTGGGTGGCAGGGCTCTACCGCACAGGCCACCAATTAGTGCAGGCAAATAGCACGTGTCTGAGTCAGGCTGCTGCTGCAAATGACATGAAGTGTTATTCGGCCTGGGCCCAAAAATAAATGAGGCTGGAGTTAATCCAGCCATCCTACCTATGCCTTCGGTATTTTTGCCTGCATACACTATGCCTGTGCTAATGAGTGTTATTTTGAACAACATGGCAAAGACTATGAAGAATTTAGTGAGGTGTCTGCTTTGTTTGAGCTCTTAAACCTCTTAATTTCCAAGACCTGTGCAAAAGCCTAAGGAGGTTTCTAAAGCACACAGTTAAAAAAATAAATACTGAAAAAAATCTCACTCATGCCATTGCTACAACAGCAAATGTGCCCATGGCAGCAGGTTGCTGGGGGCTAAAGGAGCAGGGCAGGGTGCCACAGGTGGGGTTACGGCAGCCCCGGCTCCGAGCTGGGCGGTGCTGGGTTGACGCCTGCCAGGCCAAAAGCAGGAAGCATCCCTTCAGCAGCTGCCCTTATCTCGCAAGTTAACTTTCTTCTCTCTTTCCCCCTTCTGAACTCCAAAGCGCTCCCTTTCCACATGAGCTGAGCTTTCTTGAAAACGATTGTTTAATGGGAACATCTGGAGTGTGAATGGAAGACTTATTTCTCCTTTTCCCTTCAGTAAATGCTCATTGCATACTTTAAACGTTGATCTTTTTTTTTTTCTTTTCTTCCCCAAGCAGAGAAAAAAAAAATGGATCATTACTTGACAGAACAGACAGTGCTCTTTAGTTACTTAATGTGTGCGGGTGTAACCTGTGAGCTGTGACTTGAAAGCTTTCCCCATAATTAAAAGTTTTCTGCTGTAAAGTCTTGCTTTCTGATTAAAATTTAGCAGGCCTTCCTATTGTTCAATTAGTGCTAATTAGATAGTACCTGTACACAATACTCCTTGCAATTTAATAATCACAAGGTAGGATTTTCTCTCTGTCTCTTTTTTTTTTGTTGTTTTTGTAAGAAAGAAATCTTACCAAAGGAAAAAAAAAAAAAAAAACAACTCACAAAAAAGCCTGAGTTCATTTACTTGTGTGCTGTTTAGAACTGTGGAAAATTAAAAAATGGAAAGATAAGTAGATATTATTAAAAGTATTACTCATATTTGTATTTCCATGCCCCTTGACATCCCTTCCCTTTTCCTATTTGCAGTGGAGGTGCTGCAGAAAGATGCCTCTGCATGGACAGAAGCCCTTCTCCAGTCCTTTGGCATGATTCAACATCAATGAAACAGAACGTTATACCAAAGTTTAGTGAATGCCATTCAGAACCTCTCCTTGTCAGGTAGAATTGCCTGCCCCATCCTGCTAGTTTGGGTCAAAACTAAGAAGTGAAATGACTTAAAATGTTATGACTCAGCAGCCCGCGCCTCATCCACCTGCCCAGCCAACCGGCGGTGAAGCACCGGCTGAATCCAAGTGCTCTACAGTTGTTCCAGTTCATTCCCAGTTAAGCCAAGCAAGGTGTTCACATTGTTTAAAATTGCCTGCACAAGCTGATTGCATTGCAAGCAGAAAAGAAAACTCCAAATCACAAGCAGAGCCTCATTTCCAATGACTGATGCAGTGCTTGCAAGGAACCCTGCCTTCCGCTGGCCCTATGGGCTGGAGCAACAACCATCTTGTTTGTCTACTCTTGCTCTACTTTCTGTCCCCACCCTGCATTGTCAAAAAAAAATCTTATTTTGAAGAGGAAACTGAATAAAGATGAGGATTTGTTACTTTTTAAAGCTACTTACAGTTCCCTGCAGGGGACCTCTGGGTCCCCTGTAAAAGACCTCTCGGTCTTTTGGCCTCCAGTTGTCTGAGATATTCAGAAAATCTGTGCCACATCAGCTGGGACTTTCAAATTAACCCAGGTAGCACCAGGGACAATTGACATAAGACTGATTAAAATATATTGACCCAGTAAATGAGAGCTAAGCTATCTTGAAAAAATAACCCACCTTCTCTCTAATTTTGAGGCAACATGTCCTGCTGTCTTGCCCATTTCTTCTTCTGTTTTAAGACACTGTTATCCATGGTCTGATTCCTCTTTCCCTCTATTCCTTCACTTTCAAAATATGCAAAGATTCAGCTGTTCATAGGAAGCCCGCTGTTTTCCTAGACATTTTACTATCAGCCTTGTGACATTGGCAATTTGGATCATTTTGCACTAAGCATATTTCATTGTACAATTATAACATCAGGACTGCGTCAGGTGAGTTATACAAATGACACTTTGAATGCCTCTTTGGTTTTTTTGTCTGTGTGTGTGATGTTGTTTTGTTTGCTTTTAATGAGCTTCAGTCTCAGAAATAATAGACCACTCATTTATTCTCTAGGTTTAACAACCACCATGGTAACTATCAGAAACCACAGTTAAATGATGTTACACCCCTTCCTTCACTATTCAAATACTTTTTTTCTGAATTTGTTGTGGAAATGGGCTTGCCGATGAGTTAGATGCAGATAAAAGGGGACAGAGGGAACAAAAGGGCTACCACTCTCTGTGGTGGCTAAGAACGTCTCTTTCTGTTTGATTTACTGACACCTGCATTTACATAGGACTTAATCACAGGAGAGTGGCTGAGGTGCAGGAGTTTTCTCTCAGAAACAGAAGAGAGAGGGGTGGAGGGAGCTATTCTGACCATAAACACTGGAATCAGTGCTCCCACAGACTATTCAAACCAGGATTATTGCCGTAAATTATGTTCATTCAAGAACTTGGAGCAAAGAGAAATGGTCTGTTTTCAGCAGAAATTTCTCTAACAAAAAGACCAAATGGTCTGTAGGATGGAGGGTATCCCTCTTGTTTTTCCCTCTTACTTTCCCCATCCCTCTGAGCAGATCTTTGTTTATGTTTGTAGAGATTAACATTTAGCTGGGAAAAAAAAATCCCCCCCCCCCCAAATATACCAAAACCCTTCACAGCTCATTGATTTATTTATTTCTCTGAGTTGTATATTCTATCTGTGGAGCAACTCTATGTACAGGCTTCAATTTTGTTTTCTTTTTTTTTTTTTTTTCCCCTTAAGGGGCTATTAACTATGTAAACAACTTCAAAACAAAGAGCCTGGGACATTTCATTAGGGGAAACCATCTCTGCTTCCAAAGGCCTCCTGGGAAACAGAAGGAGTTCATTAAAGCCAGGGTGGTGTAAAAGGATTCGTGCTCACACAGAAATGGAACCACCATGAAACATTAATGACCTCAATGCATTAGCAAATCTTAAACTAAAGTAGAATTACACTGTCTCTGGGGACTTGAATGCACCTCCTCAGATTTTATTTTTTTAATGCTATGGAAAATGTAGGCTTCAAATTTTAATGTGAAGCGCAAAACACGTTGCTGGTGTGAACTGAAGAAGGGAATCAAACTGGCCCTAGGCCAGTGATGTGTAGAAGGTGAACATCCTAATTGTCAGCTGCTGTGTTTGGTCCAGTTGGTGATAATTGCTGAGAAATAGGCTGCTTAGTCCACATTGCCAAATAAAGGCTCACCTATTTTATTTTCCTTTTGATTCTCCATGAACAGAAACCACTGCTGAATCACTTTTCTTGTTTTGATAAGTAGCTATATGTCTTGCCATTTATAAAGCACTGAAGAGACATTTGGCAGTGTTACGTCAACAGCAGGCAACTGTTTAGGTCAATATTGATCCCAATGGAAATTATTGTATAGGTCTCTCCTGTGAGTTATGATCTCTACTAAAGTTGGGTGACATTTCTCCAAGGACTACTTTCTTCAGCAATGACAGAAAAAGCACAATTTCAAATGCATCGAAACCCTGCAGAGCAATTTATGCTGAAATCTGCAAACATTTTCATCCCCAAGAAAAATACATACACCCCCCCCCACACACACACACAATAAATTTAGTTTATAAATGATGGCTGAAGTTTGTTTAAAAGTTGCTATTGAAAAGAAAAGTCTTTGATGAGAGGTGGTGTCTTCAGTGATCTTTGAGCTCTTTTAACTTTCCCACCTCTCCTTCCACAGTGCAGGAGGAATGTGTCTCATGTGGCTGACCTTTTAAGACAGAAAGCTGTTGGGAAGCTCGGGGATGTGTCTATGATATAGAGTGTTTGGGAAGAAGGAATATAGCATAATCCACTGATTCTCATCATGGGAAGTGTGTGTGTCATTGGAAGGCAGGAATGGTCATCCAGGACCAAAACAAGGGACCGCCTAGCCCAGTGCCCTTGTTTCCAGCAGTGGTCATAAGAAAATGCTTATAGAAGAGAGGGAACAGGGCATGTATGTGTGATACCTCCTTCCTAGTGCTCTGCCTGCCTGCAACTATTTTAGCTTGGCTCTTTCTGAGTGATAGGTTTTGAAGTACTTCACCAATCTCCCCTTGAACCCTGTCTGAGCTTATAGCATTCTTTGGCAAGGATGCTTCTCCCTGCAGTGCTTTGGTAAGCCTGAGGACCACTGGGTTTGAAGAGAGGCATCTTGTTCAGGCCCATTTTCACTGCAGCTCACACTTAGTGAAGCTAATCTTTCTGTTTTCTTCTAAATTGCTTGCAGCCACTGTTTTCAGATAAACAGCTCTCTTTTGACCCAAATGACAATGACATTTCTATGATATGACAACTGTCCATTTCCTGTGGTGTATAAAGCATGTCAGAATTAAGGCTAATACCACAGAAAAGGCATTTTTAATTTTTTTTCTTTACATTTTTTTTTTGGAAAAAGAATAGAACTTGAAGTGTTTCTTTATGTTTGTAGACACACGATGTGGTGCGTTTCCTGTCTGTCTGATGGACAATTTCTGCTAGTATGAGGCAAGGCTTTTATTCTATTTTTAAACTTTAATGTTGGTTAAAAAGTAATAGTGCATCTTTGTGGCATGGGCTATGGTAGTAAATATTTAAAGGAATTGCATAAATCTACCATGTATCAGAAGAAAGAGTTAGGGAAAAAAGATGCCAAATTTGGAAATGGAACATTTTTCTTTTTGAAGGAGATCAAACATGAGGCCGTCCTCCTCTGCCTTTCCCCAGCACAAATTCTGCAGAGCAGAAGGAACTTCTGTTCACTTCAATGGAGGAGCTGAGCGTCTCTGCCATAAAGAAGCATCAAACACAGCAGTGCCATTTTCTTCGTGATCTGTGCATGCCAGGTGCATTGATTTTTCCATGGTAGAGAGCAGAGCAAGCGCGCTCTTCAGTGGAGACTTCAGGAAGACATTGCGTAAAAGGAAATGATTGTTAAAAAACAGCAGCGCTTCTCTGTTCATGATTCTAGCTGAGACAAACAGTTAGGGGAACATGCTCAGTCTGAGCCAGCCAGCATGTATCCCATCAACTTTTGGGCAATTTACGTAGCTGGGAAGTTGGCCGTGGAGTCCTGTTTGAAAGACTGATATCACGTGCTGCAGGTGGCACAACTAAGAAAGTCAAACTTGGGACACCCTTAGAGCAGCAGGGACATGTTGATCCTTGGATGGCCTGGTGGTGCACACACATGCCATCCCTTAGCTCTCTCAGGGCCTAACCCTATCAGATGGAATAGGCAGAGCTGTAGTTGCCATCCTGGATCTCCACTATACACTCCTGTCCCAGGTGTGTGTCCTTGACTGGATGTGGTCATTTTTTTTCAGGTTTCAAAACTGGAAGCTTGACAACCTGTTTTTTTAATTCTAACTGCAGAAACCAAGGTGAAAGGTTTCTTTATATTTTTCACAGTGAAAGTCAGGTTGTTGACTGCTAAGTTGAAAAGGGCTGGAGGAGAGCTGGGAATTTTGTCACTAGCTGGGAGTCTGCACCAGTCCTTGGCCAGTGAGTGGTTTCATAGCACCCCCTCCTATAGCCTGCTGGTGCAGTACACAGTACCACAGTCGGTGCCTTGCCACCAATGATTTTTAGTGGCGGAAAAAAATGAGAGAAATGGAAAACAAATACAAATCAGCTCTCCAGGTTGCTCCATGGTAAGTCTAGTGTTTGTAGCAGCCCCTGCCTGCCCCTCCTCTCCTGTTAATTACATGGCCAGGCTGTGAAGACAGAAGGAATATCAAAAAAGCCTGTGTGACAGACGTGTTCCTGTAGCCAGCTGCCATGCTTGCCCAAAGTCCAGGGAAGGAAACCAATTAAATGGTCTTGCCCTGCACATGGAGGCTGATGCTGCTACTGAGCAGAGAAACAAATTCATCAGTTCCCAAGGAAGAAGAGAAAGTTGAGCAAGACAAGGGGGAAGGCGAGTGAATGCCAGCTGGTGGAAGACAAGTAACATTTTCTTGTGATAAAGCCTAACGGGATTGGTTTATGGATCTCTCATTCTTTTCACATTTGGCACTTTTCATCTGAAATCTGGAGACCACAGACAGTACACAAACTAAACTTGGCAACCTCTGATTCAAATCTGCTTCTGGATGGCCATGATGCCAGTTTTGACAAACACACTCACTCCTCATCCCCAGTATCCTTCCCTTGTTTATGCTAACTAGCTCTTTTTCTTGATCCCATTATGTGGCTTTGCCTGCCATAATGAGAGACCTGTTCATTAGCATCTGAGCCTTTCAATACCTTTCTGAGGAGGCTACTGCACAAGCTCATTAGCAAGGAGAAAATATAAAAATATGAAGCCCTGCAAAACAACAGCCCTGCTCCCAAACAAACCATGAGCCTGCATTTTCCAGTATGTATCTTATACAGGGAGATGCTCTGGAGACTCATGAGCAGCTGTAGCAGCCTCACCACTACCCAAAGACTTTGTCATATGCATTGTGTGCCCCCCTCTAGCCTGTCCCTTCCCTCACCCCATTTACAGCAGTGCAACAGAACTGGACACGGCAACATGTTGTTCCTAAAGCAAGGAAGGAATCCATGGGATTACTGGCATTTTTAAATCACATCATGCTTTCATTTGTTTTGATGCAGTGTTCTTTAATGGAACATGCTGTAGGAGGCTTAACTGTATCTTTACATCCAACAACGTCGCTTCTAAATCTCCCACCCTACCAGTTCAAAACCTAGCAAAGGAACACATTCCATATTGCTGTAAAAACCACTGATTTCTATTGCGTGCAACACCTACAATCAATTTAACATTTATATTCATGTTTAAGATATCTGATCCTGATATGAAAGGCAAGCTGGTTAGTATTTGGTGGCAAATACACATTTTCTCGGCCCTATATGCTGTGGCACATCAACAACTCCCAGAAGGAGTCCCAGTAGAATTAAGGTTTTCTTAAAATCTGCATTATTTGTACCTAAGAGCAGCCATAAGGGCTGAAATGTCCTGGAGTCACATATGGTGAAAGCTTGGACATACTGACAGCATCCAGAATGGCCGTAAGCGGAGGATGTTCTGCCTTTCCTTCACATAAGCACCATGCAGATGATGATGATGGGTAACAGCACCACAACACGCCCATTCAGCATGTCAGGTCACAGTGGTGAGGCTGGAACCCTTCACATTATCTATTACAGGCAGTCCCAGGGACAGCAGGGCCAAGTGTGAGCATAAGTCTACATCCTCTGTTCTGGCAAAAACAACTCCAGTGGTAAGATCACAAACCTGGGGGGTGCAGAGCTTCTGTTTCATAGCTATTTTTTTGTTTTATAGTTTCTTTTTCAACAGAAGAGTGAGAAATGAAGGCACAAAGCACACCAGTCTGAAAGAATGACCCAAAACTACGCACTGGATGTTGTCATTAGGCAATTCATGGTGACATGCTGAAACACTTAACAAGGAGCTATCCAGCACAGAAGTGGGACCTGCCCTTTCTTCCCACACTATTTTGAAGATGTGGAAACGGAGACAAGGACTACCAGTAACTTTCCTGGGAGCACACACATTATATACATTTCTGCACTTAGTAGCAGATCTAAGCCCATATCTACAGAACTACCCTGGCTTAACATCATGTGCATTTTCCTTTCCTTTTCAGTTAGAAAAAGACCATAATAATCTGAGATAGCTCACTCTATTCTTAACAAGAATATGAAAAAGCTCTTGGTCAGAGTTTCCATTCAGGTGTTTTGCTTTTTCTGAAACCCTAATAACAGTCAGTGCTTTCATTAGTTCTTCCTTTAAAAAAAAAAAAAAAAAAAGAACAATCCAAAATGTAATTTAATTGCCAATAGCACTGTGATTAAATTTGGCCTTTCACTTTCCTTCACAGTCAACCTCCTCAATTCCATCTCCCCAACGCCTCTCTCTGTAGTATCGATTCAGTATTGTTAACCTTTCTTTATTACTTGTTTATGTTCCCCCATCAGTTTAAAAACATCAATAAGAGGCTTTTTAAAAAGGACAGAAGCAACAAATGGAGAGACATTGAAGAAAGGTCAGGGATGCAGAAGGAGGCAGTGCCTGCTTTGTGGAAGGAGCAAACAGACAGTGCAGAAAGGTTAGTGGTCCTGCTGCTGAGCGAAGGAAGGATTTGTTTGTTCCAGAGAAATGACTGTTACTGGTGCAGCAGACAAAACATGCCCAAGAGGGAGAAGGGATCTGTTCTGCCCAGTCTGAACTCAGGGCCATTGGGAAGGGCACAGCCTCAGATGTCTGAAATGGTCTGTGGGGTCTTTCTCTTCACGGATCAGAAAGCTGTAGGCATGTTTGGGTGTTTCTACTTTCTGTTTGAGTGTAATCCCAATCTGAGGACATTTACTGCTCTGCACAGGGGCATCCTGGGTGGAGCTGAATTACTTGGCTGTGAAAAGGAAGCAGAGTGGCTGTGTCCTAATGCGACTGAATGCATTTCTAGCAGGGGACCTAGGAGCCCAGGATACTCTGTTCTGTCTGGGGCTTTGCTGAACTCGGAAAGCACCCAAGTTTGGAGGAGCTAGCTCAGGGTCCCCCCCCACCTTCTTGGCCCGTAAAGATATGCTCTGGTAAAGTTAGAAATCACTCCAGGAACACATCCTGTCCTGAGTGATCCTAGTCCCTTTGCTTTTAGCCATTCAATCAATAAACTGTTCATTGACTTCAGAGGAGACCCAAGTCCTGCTCAACGGTCTCCACCAAGTTGTGAAGTCTATTAAGGGCTTCCCAGTTTCAGTTCCCCAGAAAGATCATGTCAGCTGGGGAGTAGGAGGCTAGCACAGAGGAGGAGGAGGAAGAGGCGGAGGAGGAGGAGGAGGAGGAGGAGGAGGAAGAAGAGAGAAAATCCTTGTCCCACCTCAGCCCTCTGAGATCTCAGAGGTTCCCGGCACATAAAACGTAATTACATCCCACTACTTGCTCTAGTGTTACCACTGCCACCACCAGACAAGGATCAATACAGTGAGCGATCATACTTGTACTGTTTATTACTAATGTCTGGTTAAATGAACCCTGCTGACAGAGTATTTGTGCTCCATCACAGCCTTAACTGTAACTGCAGCTTTTATAAACTTTGCTGGGGAATAAAATTTGCTGTGAGAAAGCAAGGAGTAGGAAAGCGGTGTCTAGTTCAGCACTGGGCTGTCCCCAGCTCATTGAGCATGTCAATGAGCAGAGGGAACCAAAAACACCTGAAGAACAGTAAGGGTCCCCTGGGCACCTAAGGGTGCTTCAGCAGTTGGTCTGTGAGAGACTTTGCTTGTTTTCAGATCAAAAGGTGGATTGAGAAAGGAGTTTGGAAATTATACAATAAAGTCATGTATGAGCTGTGCTGCAGGGCTCAGTCCTTGGGATGGTTGAGGGCAGTTTGAGGGCTAGTATTTATCTGCTATCTGCATTAAGAACCTCTCAGTTCAATCCCTGACAGAAGTCTAACCAGATATTTCCTCTGCTCAATAGTTAGGTCTGAAGTGGAGCATGTCTTAACAGCCAGCACTTCCCAAAACATGGCTAGACCTTACCCATACATACAGAGACTCAGAGATGGACTCTGCATGTTGGTGAGGAACAAACCTGGGATAGTAACGTTTGGATTTTGAAGGAGAAACAACAAAAAGATAATTATGTGTCTTGGGCTACTTGAAAAGGCTCTTCAGGGTTGAGTTTGAATGTCTGAAGTGAATGTACCTTGTGAGTGCTGTTTACGCCAATTGAAAAAGTCTATTAATTCTGAGAGATGACATTGTGGTTAGAGGGGTTCTTGAAGTTTTGCTTTGAAACACAAAGGTATTCAGCTAACAAGAACCCCACCATCCTTCAAAATGATTGTAATATTGACAGGTGAAAAATTAAAAACTAGCAACAACCCAGAAATAAACCAACATATTTGATCCTTAAGGTAGATGTAATGGGGTCAGGATATTGGATTCTTATTTTTGCTTCTGCAAATAGGATGCAGATGAATATTGTGGATTCTGTCATACAATACTGTTAATTAGAAAGTTTACCTGACAGATCAGTTTTCACTAAAACTTCATGAACAGTAATTTCCTCCCACCTTCCTCTTCAGTCATAAAATAAAGTCTTTACTAAGCAAAGTATGGATATTCACACAGGAAGAATGACTACTTATATTAAGTTGCACAAAAGAGCAAAAGAGCATCTTTAAAGAGCACATCCTGTCTTGGGCTACACAGTTACCTCATGAGATCAGTATCATTGACATTTAACATCTTAGGCTCCATTTTCCATCCCATGGAGTAAAGCACCAGAGTTCAAATGCTACTCATGCCTAATGTTCAGCTTTCACCTCATATTATGGAGAGGCAAAAGATAGCATAGATTTTGCCTTTTGACTTCTCAGTCACCTGAAGATCTTTACAGGCAGTCAGTAAAAGTGTGTTAAGGCTGTCATTTTCCTTTTCATTTGAAATTCTTGCTCCCATTATGTCATGGATATTTTAGCCTTAGGCATATTGCTTTGCTGCCAGTTTACAATAATACTCCTCTTTTGTAAACAATAACACTCCTCTTTTGTAAACAATAACATGGAATCTGTTCCACATTTCAGGGCTGACCATGTACATCTTGTACATGACATGTTAGCAACAGTTTAGATGTGATATGGTAATAACCAAACCAAGTTAGTTTTCTTCTGATTGAGGTTGCTTTCAAAGCTAACATTGGCATGGAACATTATAAAGTTTGCCATCCCAAGAACTACATTTTGGGGTGAAATTTCCTGCATGTTCTTATTCCAGGTGTGACATATACATAAAGAGAGGAACTTTGCTCCTTCTGCTCTCCCTGAAGACACGCAGTACACTTTTACAAAACTTCAGCAGTGGCTGTCTACCACTTCTCTTCCATCTAAGTAACCCTGGGAGGAACAGTGGCTTAAGCTTCATAGAGACAGAGGTGATACCAGTACTGTGTTGTTCTTCCTCAACAGAAGATATGCTTGCAAATCACCCTGCTAGATGACAGAGAGTGGAAAGCTCATAGAGCAATCTGTATAAGAACATCTCAGAGGAACTACAACTGCAGCCTTGCCTTCTTTGTCAGGTTCTTTTCTTCATTTGGAGAGTGTACAGTTGCAGGGTGAAGTCAGCACTATCCCTGCTCTGGGATTCATAGAGCAAACCACTGAGGAACTCTCACGCTGTTCTTGATTGAAGAACATGGTCACACTTTCAGGGTGACCAGCTTCACAAATGAAAATGAAAAAAGTGATGGTGCTCCCTGGGCCATATTATAAGGGGAAAACCTTGCAATAAGTCATTTGATTTAAGACAGGAACTGGGTCACAGTCTCTGTCTTTTGTTGTCTTGATGTGATTACAGGAATGGGATCTAAGTGAGAGACAAAGAAAATCTTTTGTTCCATGAAAAACTGGAGGCAAACTATCTTTCCAACAGTATCTTAGGAGCATAAGTAAAACCCTCTCTGCTGTAGTTTTGCCTCAGCTATAGCAAGGCATCTATCCCCTATTTTGCACTGGTTACTCATCATTTTCCTGCAAACATTGAGATAGCATATTTCTGCAGCAGCACTCTTATCTAGCCAAGAGTAGATGTGCAAGGGAGAAGAGTTCCTGCCTGAATTGTCTTCCCTGATAATCCTTATTCTCTCCTCTGGAAATGAGTTTGTCATCCAAGAAGTCAAACACGACAATGAATGGTCAGTGGAACGTGTATGTTACTTATACCCAGATGTAAGAGTTCCAGTCCTTGGTGACAGCGATTTAAGAACTGACCTATTATAACAGGCAAAAAATCTTCAGGGAAGGGCGAGGCGAGGCGAGGCGAGGCGAGGCGAGGCGAGGCGAGGCGAGGCGAGGCGAGGCAAGGCAAGGCAAGGCAAGGCAAGGCAAGGAAAGGAAAGGAAAGGAAAGGAAAGGAAAGGAAAGGAAAGGAAAGGAAAGGAAAGGAAAGGAAAGGAAAGGAAAGGAAAGGAAAGGAAAGGAAAGGAAAGCTCTCTATCTTGGCAGTTCTTCCTAAAGAACTGCAATTGCCCAATCTCCAGGGAGAGAGAGAGTAGAATAAATTTTTACTCTGAGAAGTGGTGGAATAAATGGTTAAAGCTAGTGTGAGAAAGCTCATTTCAGCAGCAGAGAGAAATGAGAGCTAAGCCTTTCAAGTCAGTGGTTAACAGTGATTCACACAGATCTAAGTATCTTCTATTTAAGGTAACCCTTTACACCAGGGAAACCAACACACCCTGAGGAAAGTCAAGATGAGTGCTGACATCACCAAAGGTTAACAGAAGAGATTAACAATCACTGATACTATTATTAGGGAAGAGTTTTCACCTTATTTTTACAGACAGTGCTTCTGCCTTTCTTACATCTCCATTGTAGAGATGTAAGAAAGATACTTCCTTTCTAGAGGTATATGTTCAAGTTAAAAAACAGTAAACTTGTGCATATAAGGACCCAGCAGAGAGATCCAGGCTATAGGACTAGAAGCAATATCACAGAAACAGTTTGTGCTTTCATCTGAACTGGCAAACTTTTGCTGCTTTCAGGACCAATATACAATCTTTCCACTGTGCTACATGCTCTGTAGCTGTGTGGTATTGCTGTGTTAAATGTCGCTGTATCATTCTCCACTGGATGATGCCAGCATCATCTCACAAGACTATACCTTCAGTGAAAACCACCCAGAAACTGCTGGTTACAAGTCAGTAGAGTGCAGAACATAGAGAAAGAAAGATGTTGAAGATGAGATGGGCAACATCTTCAGGACAAGAATGCAGATGTGGAGCTCATTTTTAGAAATGTATCAAAATAATTATAACAAACAAAACCAAAACTAATTTTTCACAAACCCAAAATGATAAAGATTGTTTCGGTTTGTTTTGTCTTTTCTTTTTCTTGGCAAAATTGTGCAAATTCAGCATGAAGTTGCCATTCACTGTGGCCAAAGAATAACAATGCTTTTCAGTAAGCAAACAACTCACATCATAAGAAATCCTCAGCCCTTCTGAAGAGAAGCTGCAGTTTGTAGACTATTCTTGCAGAGAAGACTATATTACAAATCAAAGCCAGTGCTTTAACTAGCCTATTAACAAGGGCTCAGAATTCCACCTTTTTAAAGCAATGCATGCAGGCTTAAGAATTTAAGGCCAGAGAAATTAAAACTGCAAAGAAAAGAGAGAAGGTTAACAGTATGGAGGAACACACTAAAAAAGAAAATGAAGATTCACTACTGATGCCTTCTTGTGAAGGATGTCTTTGTAGAAGATATGCTTGGTCTAAGCATGTGTTTTATACTGGTTAATTACATATCAATTAGTAATATCAATGCCATATCATGGTTGTGACAGCCAGGTGAACCTGGATAGGTCCTTCAGATCCTGAAGAATCAATCATCTATTAAGAGATCACTGAGCACAAGGAGCAGTATAAAAGTGGAGTACGGGCTCTTGAGCTATATTCCATAGAACTGGATGTTTAACCAACTCTCAGCTTCTTAATGAAGCACTTCTTTCCCCTCAGACTTACACTAATGTAGCTCAGTGCACCTGTAAAGACAGATACAATTATTTTTATCCTGGGACTCTAAGTAGTAGTTTCTAGAAAGGACACAAGTTAGACACAGTGAAGTAATTTGCCATAATTATGATTATGTACTATTCATAACTGGTCCAACCAAAAGAAAGAAAGAAAGGGACCAAGGAATTCTCATGAAATCAATTATGTGGAAAGAAAAAGGAAAAGATGGAAAATAAGATACTCTAAGTAGCAAGAGTTTCATTTATGTGAACTGTGCTGCAGGGTAGACAAAGCATGGAGAACTTGTGGGTGGGCAGATGATATCGTGTTTTGGCAGCAAGTTACCTCCTTTCTTTCAAAGCCCACTGGCTTTGGTAACTAGAGATCAGCTTGAAGTTAAAAAGATTTGAAACATCAGTTGGGAATCAAAAACACAGAAGAAAATATCTTCATCATTGCACTATAAGTTCTGATCACTTCAGGAGGTGTGATAGAGGACATTTTAAGACCAGGAAGGTCATTTCTGAGCAGAGAAATTGAGTGATGAGTAGTCTTAAATTCTTCTACTGCAAGATATTTATGTATGTAACTTCTGCAATGGCACTGTGAGGGCGGTCAAACACTGAAACAAGTTGTCCAGAGAGGCTGTAGAGGCTCTATCCCTGGAACTATTCAGAACCCAACTGGACATGGTCCTGGGCAACCTGCTCTAGCTGATCCTGCTTTTGGGGGCAGAGGGACGGGACTAGCATACAATGAGAAGCCTGGGAAATTTATGGTAAGCTTTTTGATAGTCAAGTAATTTAGTTATTTACAAATACATGGTATGAATGACTAAACAAACAATGACTGTAAGAGAAATAAAATAAAATAAAATAAAATAGTCTAACAAGGTAGATAAACAGATTAGCAATCACTAACTCCTGAAGTCTAGCTGTAGAATAACAATTTACAGCCCAATTTTATTTGGGCAGCAGCTACCAAGCCACTTCTTTTACCCTCCTAAGGTAATCTTACATCAGAGCTTATGCTTTTAGTCTTGCTGGACAAGACCTGATCTAAGCTGTCTGATCTGTTGCCTGGTTTATTTTTGCTAGCTGCATCTTGCTTCACCAGCCTCTATCAGTAGTAGCTGTGCATCACCCCATTTATTGACTCACTCAGTTCTCTAGCTGGCTCCCTGTTTTGCTGACAGATTTTGCTACTTCAGTCACTGTGGATGCGCTGGCTCCAAAGTGGCTGACCCTGACCACTGAGCAGAGAGTCCAGCACAGAGCCACAAAGATGATTAGGGGAGTGGAGCATCTCCCTTACGAGGAAAGGCTGAGGGAGCTGGGTCTCTTTAGCTTGGAGAAGAGAAGACTGAGGGTTGACCTCATCAATGCTTATAAATATGTAAAGGGTGAGTGTCAGGAGGATGGAGCCAGGTTCTTCTCAGTGACATCCAATGATAAGACAAGGGGCAATGGGTACAAGCTGGAACATAGGAGGTTCCACTTAAATATGAGAAGAAACTTCTTCACAGTGAGGGTGACGGAGCATTGGAACAGGCTGCCCAGAGAGGTTGTAGAGTCTCCTTCTCTGGAGACTTTCAAAACCCACCTGGACGCGTTCCTGTGTGACCTGATCTGGGTGTTCCTGCTCCGGCACGGGGATTGGACTAGACGGTCTTTCAAGGTCCCTTCCAATCCCTAATATTCTGTGATTCTGTGATTCTGTGATCTAGACTGAAGTGGCCATATACGCAGCTGAGGTCTTCTCTGAGCCTCCTCTGAGCCCCAGGTTTCAGTTCAAAATGCCTGATATAATGACAGTGTTGTGCTGCAGCCTGCCGAACTGTCGTTTTCCTACTATGATGATGAGAATGTGTTTCAAGTGCCCCAAGGCCACCTGGATAGTGTTAGAAGGCTGGCCAGGGTAGGCGAAAGCAAACTTTTTTGTTATTTCCCACTGAAGATTGTTAGCTTCTTTCTACATATATAAAGAAAAAGCTGTGTTGGCTCTGAAGACTGCAGCTGAAAAGGTGCAAGTACACAATCTTTCTGTTGGAGCAATAACAGAAACAGGAACACAGTATGAATGTTAGTGATTCCCATAGTATCAAACAACATCATGGAAGAAAATCCATCAGAAATATGAACTACAAAAAAGCCATTTCTGCTCTAAGAAGCAGTGGCTTCGTGCAGTCTGGGAGAGTATATCAAGGTAGTATTGCTTTTTGCTTGCCTGCTCTTGTATTCTTCCTAGGGGATCTTTTACAGTCTAATGTTGGAGATGGTGAATTGATGGGGTCTTAGGGGTGGACCTTTGATATGGTCCCTTGCTACCAGTTTTGTGGTCTCACCCATAATTCTCTTTTGGGAGTGTTTTGTAACAATAAAGAAAAGAAAAGAAAAGAAAAGAAAAGAAAAGAAAAGAAAAGAAAAGAAAAGAAAAGAAAAGAAAAGAAAAGAAAAGAAAAGAAAAAAAGAAAAGAAAAGAAAAGAAAAGAAAAGAAAAGAAAAGAAAAGAAAAGAAAAGAAAAGAAAAGAAAAGAAAAGAAAA
This sequence comes from Anseranas semipalmata, assembly GCA_013399115.1. Classification (NCBI taxonomy): domain Eukaryota; kingdom Metazoa; phylum Chordata; class Aves; order Anseriformes; family Anseranatidae; genus Anseranas; species Anseranas semipalmata. The sequence goes on along the minus strand of VXAA01006946.1, from coordinate 814,632 downwards.
GAAAAGAAAAGAAAAGAAAAGAAAAGAAAAGAAAAGAAAAGAAAAGAAAAGAAAAGAAAAGAAAAGAAAAGAAAAAAGAGGAAAAGAAAAGAAAAGAAAAGAGGAAGAGAAGAGAAGAGTTATTCAAGAAGGCTGAAGAAACTGTGGTCAGAAGCTAAGACCTTACTGTTAAAAAGGTAATAATAATAATAATAATATATCACTATTGCTCCAAAAAGAGTACAGTCTTTTTAAGACCTTGACCTTGACTTTTCCTTAGCATTGGTGTAAGCTACTCAGGAATGCTACTGTCTTCCATCCCCCATCTAGTACACTTTAAAATGGAGGAAGGCTATTTTAATGGCAGAGAAATCACAAAATGTGACACCTATTCATACCCATCTCACTCACCACGAAATCACAGTGCCTACATAAATTGGACAGGCAGACAACTTTAAAGCACTTTGGAAGGAGATCTTTAGGGACTGAAATTGCTGTGCTTTGCTAGCAAAGTGGGATGTAGTGTCAGAGTGATTCTGTGCCCTAAGTATGTGCAGAGAAACAGACACCCACTGACAAGCGCAGAACTGCTTTCAGGATCACCTTATTATTATGCAGAAAAAATGGTGGTCTTTGTTCCTTACCAACAGGCTCCTGTGCTTAATGCTGTATGGGAGCAAACAGTTCACGGCATAATGAATCAGAGAGCAGAGCAGTGCTTAGACAATCTTTTAATTCTGGATCATTTTAACCCATGTTGCTAGAGAGGGTGGACACAGCTGGTGTGCATAGATTTCACTGAGTGGCTTCAGGAGGTGGCCAGACCTGTTATTTCCCCGGCATTAAAAATCCATGCAAACAGATTGAAGTGTTTGTGACTTCCAGCCATGACTGAATTTTGAGAGTAGCTCAGAGGAATGGATTTAAATCTATATCCCAAAGGCAAACAGCGCCATAAGCTCCTGAATTACTTCTGGCCCTTTTTCAGTATATGTATAACACTGTCTCTACAAGCAAATCCCTGACGTCCTTTCATTCATGCATGTATCCAGGTGGTGTATTTAACCTGCATCATCCTCAAACCTGCTCTTCTCAGCATTTAATACTCCACCATCTGGGTCAGTTTCAGTGGTGGGATTTATTCCCAGTGAGCAATGTGAATCTTTGAACCCAGAGCTCCTCAGGCCTCGTCCCTCTGTTAGAGACCACTCTTACATAAAGCGAACAAGTCCCTGTGGGATCAAATCAACATTGCTTTGCTGTGACTGACGTTCACAGCCACTTCTCTAGGCTGCAGTGACTTACGTGACCTGCTCCATAGATGAGTATTTTTAAAAGTAATTTTAGAAGCATCTAAAACAGAGTAGATAGACAGACAGACAGATAGATAGACAGACATATAGAGGCACAGGCATGAGGCTTGGCATATGGTCCCAGGAGAGCGGCTTTAGCAGCAGACCTGAGAGTATAACATAAATGAACACCAACAAACCTTCACCTGAAGTGACCAGAGTTCTTTGTCCCCCTTAGTTTTTCTCATAGGAAAATACCCCAAGAAAGAATCATGAGTGCTGCAAATGTTGTTGAACCTGAGCCATTCATCCTATCAGGGACATGAACTCATTGCCACGTGCTCCATCTTGCCCAGCCAATATCTGTTCCTCAACTCAGTTCAGACACAGGCAGCTCTTGGCCATCAAACCCTGGATTTAAAACCCCCAGGGGAGTGCCTTGTCTGAATAATGCATAAGGCTGAGGAAATCTCCACAAGCTGGAGGAAAAAAAAAAGAGATGAAGTTTGTCAAACTGGCACAAGTTATTTGCTCAGTGCTAATAAGGTGGTGTTGACAGCTGAGCAGAACAGTTACAGCTTTTTTCACTGCTTGAGGCTTGAAGGACTTTGTTTTATGTTGGAATACTGCATCTATATGAGTGGGGGGTCTTGCCTCTGCTTTTTGCATCAACCTTAGTCATCTTTTACTTTCATTACCTGCCACTGTATTTTATTGGTTGAATATACTTGGCCCCACTTTTGGTAGCTCCGGGGGTGTGTGAAAAGTCAATGTTAGCGAATCCCTTGCTGTGCTGGCTCCTCAGGAGACTTCCTTTTTTTTCAGGTATCTGAAGCAACCCACCTCATCTCTCTGTGCCTTAATTTCCTGCTATGTGTATAAATAAAATACCTTAGCCTTTCTTTCTTAGCTACAAGAGCCATGTCTCTGAAATCACTTTCTAAGGGGAGTATATTTCGCTAGTTATGGTGGTCCTCCCAGACTGAGATGCTTTGTGCTGCTGCAAAAAGTGGGGCTTTGTGTTGATACAGCAGGGGAACATAACACCTCTTTAAATTGCACCTGAAGACAGAGAGGTTGCTCTCATTCAGTGTTACAGTCTGGCCATACCTGACCTGTGTAACACGTCTCTGCCACATGGACTAAACCAAGCTTTTGCTTAACAGAGCCCAGCAGAACCCCAGAAAAAAACAGAAATCAGCTCTGTTGCATGTGGAGTCAAGCAGCCACTGTCTCCAACTTTTGCACTGCAGCAAAGCAATGACTGCTCAGCTGAACGGTGGGACATACATGTGCTATGGAAAGTTGTCAGGAATCTGTTTTAAGTGAATCTGCTTTATTTTGTGTCCATGCTGGATTAGGAATCTGGTCAACAGATTAAGAGGCTACCTGAATTGCTTTCTACTGCAGTACAATTCCCAGAAATTTCTCTGTGCCCTCCAGTGTATCTTTATGCTTTTCATCTTTGTCCTGGGAAGAGCTATACTACTCCTATTAAAGAGATCAGGTAGTACATGTGCGTGATCCCCATTAACACTAGGAATGGGTCCTGGTAAAAAAAGGGCATCTTTCAGCTCTCTTCCTCCAGCCCCTCAGCTCCCACACGCCACACAGCTCAGTCTGACTTTCACAGAGGATTTCAGGCTGGAGCCTGCTTTTGATTATAGTGATCTAAAGCTGGAGTCCTCTGGCTTTGAGGGACAAGTCTATTGTATTTGCAAACAGACACTTGCTTTTTTTTTTGCATTTTTGCTTCCAGCCTGCTGTGCTTGTGTGCAAACTTCCCCCACCTTCCTCCCTGGCTGCCAACTCTCTCCAATCACTCGTTCTGGGGGTTTATTTGTAAATGAGCAATGAACAGGGAGAGAGTAAAAGATCTGCTGAGGGAACTGGGATGAATCTGGTTAATATTCTGTTGTTTCTCTCAAGTCACAGACAGGGTGGGTGACCACAGCTCTGTCAGAGAAGTCCTGCCTGCCCAGTTCTTTGGAGAAACAATTATAAAATGCAAATACTGAGAGAACACCTCAGTATCTCACAATCTTCAATATTATTTCCTGGGCACGGGTTACATGTGAGAAACAAAGTCTAATAAGCCTTTTTCTCATTAGCCTGGGGTTGCTGTCTAGATAAGATGGGGTAGGCAGGGAAGGGAGAAGGCTGAAGCAGATGCTGTTTTTTCATGAGCCAAAATCCACTGAACAGGAGTCAGGTCAGACGTGGCCCAGAAACTCTCTTAATCGACTGGCAGGGTCACAGCTTTTCTCCTCCCAGCTGCATCCTGGAAAAGCCTGTTCTCATTTCACTGGATGAACAAGGGCTCAAGCTGGAGCTGGGGGGGGTCTCCTGGGGTCCAGTCCCTATTTCCCAGTGCACCCAGAAAAAAACATGCAGAGCTCTCTTGTACCTCTGTTTCCCAGTGAAAATTCGTGCCACCCTGCCTTTCTCTCCTTTGCAAAAGTTGGGTTTGAATCATGGCTGAGGGGGATACCTGGACTTAACCTTCCTGCCAGGGTGCAGCGCAGGTTGTGGAAGCTGATCCTCAGTGAGTGCATGACCTCCAGCCTGACACGACACTGGCACAAATGAAAATGAAAGGCTAATTTCTAGGAATATTTTATTTTGGTTAAGATGTTTGAAATAGTAGCCACCATGCTACACAAAAAGGTGGTGTAGCTCACACTGTTGTGGAGAACAATGTATTTTCTGTAGGACTGTTCCTACACAACTAGGACAAGTCAGTGGTGTAAATCATTGTCATCTTTGGATTTGTCTCTATGGCTTTAAGGATAGCCCAGATAGTGAATGTATCTCACCAACACACTGCATGTCTTCAGAGATCTGGCATCTCTGACCAGGCAGGTGGCCCTTCTCAGGCATCCTGACTTGCAGAGGGAACCAGCTGCTACCATGACTTGTGCCTACCAGTTTGCTGAAGACTTGCTCCAAAGTCTTCAGGTAAGTCAGAGAGAAAACCCTTGAAGACCCAGTGACAGGACCAAGACTCTTGACTGAGGTGGTGCATGTTTAAGTTATCAAAGAGACATCCAAGGAAAAGTTTTTCTGAAATCACAGCCAAAAAAGAGATAGCACAATTGATTCCCATTTTCTGATAACACCATTTGGCAAAAAGAAAGACATGAAGAGAGGGGCAGTTTCAGAGATAATGAAGAAGCCTGTACTTATTTATTTAGCAACTCTGCCGTTTGATGGATACTGCAAACCATGTGCATTATCAAGCTGCAAGGAACACTCCAAATTAAAAATGCAATAAACAAGAATTTATTAAGAGGCATGAATATATTTGTCAAAAAAAAAAAAAAAGGGAAGAGAATTGTAAGAATTGTTCTGTGGCTTCTTTTTATGGTAGGACACTACTGAAGTGGTTCCTGAGTGGGAAAAATGAAGCTTAAGGCTCAATTATTCATCCTGATGATGGGACGGTATTTTTGCCTTGTAAAGCTGTAACATGCTAATGCTATTGCTGTCATACCAGCAAGGTTTACGATTTTCTCCTGAATCTTCTTGCTGTTGTTCTCTATTTTTAAGAGCCTATTAAAATATCCAGGTTACTTGCAAGGAAGTGTAGTCTTGCAGTTTTCACACATGGAAATGAGACTCAAGAGATCTGGATTTGACTACTGAAAGTCTCACTGGTCTCCTACACAAGCTTAAGCAGTGGCTTAGGTTGTGGATGTGCAAGTGAGTTAACTCAGTGCAAGACAAGGTGTCTTCATTAAAAACCAAAACCCCTAAAGCATGCAAATACAAGATACAAGTTATAATTTTAGCTGTCTCCCAGGAATGATAAATTTACCCCTGGATTAATCAGCTATGAGCATTTCCTCCTCTTGGACATCTGCCTTTTCATATACTTTCTCCTCCTCTGCAAAGTTATGATGGGGTGATTTGCTGGGTTTTATACCCTATATTTCTTTTCTCAGTTCAAGTGACCCTCATTCACAGTCCATTGGTATGTCATGCCTTGAGCTGGGAGAAACATTTTCAGATGAGCAGCTAGAGACTGGAGCAATTGAGAAATTCAGGGTGTTTTGGGTGAACCATTTCCATCAAAAAAGCAAATGTTAAAGATAACATGGCAAGAGCCCTGCTGTGCTGAATCAAAGCTTTTGCAGAAGCCTCATTTTTTCTTTTGGAAATAGCATTTGTACATCTCTTGCTAACTTATCTTTACAACAATCCTTGAAAACAAAATATAATTATTTTTTAATAACCATAGTTAGCCTGTAGTGAAGGAATTCCAGACAGAAAAACAGACATCCTTCCTTTGTGGGTCAGCCTAAACTGACAGATTGTTTTCTTTGTTTGTTCAGTGGTTTAAACACTTAAAAGAAAATCATTTGTTTCCGCAAGCACTCTGTTTTACGAAATGAGACCTGTAATACCTCTTGTCTGTGGGCCTGCAGACTCCAAAAGCTGTGGATACAAAAACTTCTCTTGTCAGCTTTTTGGATTTTAGCTGTTCCCAGCCCTCCTGTTCCTCCCCTAAGCTCCCACTGTCTTGTCCCCTCATTCCCACCCTTGACCATTCATTTCTGCTCCCACATGGCTCCCTTTTAAAGGGCTATCCAGATCATAGAATTGAGCTGAATTTAAAATTTCTCCTTCCCTTACGCCATTTTTTTAAGGTTTATTTCTAATCTGGATCAGTTCCTTGAGTGGCGAATCAGAGAACTACATGATTCACGGGGTGGTTACGTCAGTGCTTCTGAACTGGTATTTTATGTAATGGGATTTCAGCGGTAAGAGGAGAGGAGGTGCTGGAAGGGGGCAGCTGCAGTTTTCACTGAATTAAATGCTATGTAATGATGGCCTGCAGTCAGAGCTGTGATTGCAGCTTGCTTCAGACTCCACTGACTTTAATCTACTGCAAACTGTGTAGGTTTGTCAATGTAGGGTAGGGCTTAGTATGGACTATCAGAAGAAGTATTTATCAAGTATTGATTTAGCTCCTGCTAGGTTATCCAGCTTTCCCTGACCCTTCTGCTGCTTCAGTTTCATTGTTATTCATGTCTGAATAACTGTTAGTTAAAATTAGGGTAGATAATTTGGGCTAGTAATTGGATCTGATAACTAAATAAGTAGGAGCAAGAAAAAAAAAAAGGCAAAGATGTGCTAATTGTGAATAATTACAAGCCAAAATTAACAACTCTATTACCTCTTCTCCAAAACATGCATGCCTCCCTTCAGTCTTAGTTTCAGAAGCTGAAAGATAAGAGTTGCAGGTTCTAAAACAGAATGAGAAAGAGATTATTCTGGCAAGAGTCCTTGGCATTGAGATCTTTCAGAATGATGCTGATGGACTGGAAAATATCCTTGTCCCAGGTGCAGGGCACAGGAGTGGTAACCCTGGCAAAAGACAGTGCCTTGAAAGTCCACCATCCAAGACAGGTGCGTGCTCTGCCAAGTGTTGAGAGATCAGCAAGAGTGCAGGGACAGAGCACAGGGGAAAAATCTCTGCCTTTCATTCGCAGCTGCAACACGGCATGGCAGGTAGGAGGATCTCGAGTTCTCACGTAAGAGAGTTAAAGATGAATGGAAAATCAATCCAAACTTCACCCTCCCTCACTGCAGCCTTCAGTTGCCATCTCAAGGTCCTACCTGTCTTTCATTATGAGGAAATGATTTTCAAAATGAACCTTACATTAGCCATCTTTACATGACTACTGCATGAGCAGTGGCCTCCTGACAAATCGCCTTGCATACAGCATAATATATGTTAGCTGACTGACCGTGGAGAAGGCTGGGCTGTATGTGGGGTGAGTCATTACCCAGAAAAGATCCAGGATAATTTTCACACAGACTTTATACGTGCATGCAGTTTTACCACCCATGAGCAGCCCTGTTGCGATAGCCCTCATCAGCATGGCTGGGAAGCTGCTGGTACAGCCTGGGCAAATGAGTGGATATTTGTGTCCTTTCATTGAATCACAATTACGGCAATCTCATTCTAGACATTCACTCTGTTTTGCAGCTCATTTTTAATTAACAAAACAGAGACCATTTCCCTTTAGAAATATAGGATGGAAATGTATGATACCAGCAGGTTTTAACTGCTCATCTGAACCTCCATCATGGAAGAATGCAGCCTGATGCATTTATTGAGTACTGGTAAATGCTCTGTGCATTAAATGAAGTTGGATCTCATACTTTTAGGAGTGGAAGAGGTCTTTTGTGTGAAATGGTCAGAATGTATCCTGCAAGCCTATGAAACTTTTATGGCTCCATGTGTCTTTTAAGGACAGGACTCTGACTAACAAGTTAGAAAGGGACCCTTGTCCAAAGCCTTTTGCAGCATTCAGGACTGGGGCGTTGCCTTCTCCCAAAAGAGAGAGGTTACAGCGCTTTTCTGTGACTTTATAACTGAGATCTGAATCTTGAGTGGTGCTTGGCAACATTAAAATGTTCTTTCCTAAAATGGGAAAAATATTTAGGTAGCTTGAAATTTGTGAACTGCCACCAATGCTTTTATAGCTAGATGGGTTTAATGGGATACGCTTTAAGGATTGAGAAGTAACATTCATTTGAAGGGTGACTTCCCTTTGGCTTGAGAAAATGCCTTTACCTCTGACTGATAACCTTGTTTTTGTTGTTGTTGCTTTCCTCCCAGAAGCAGCAACGGTGCCCACTTTGCCCATAGCAGTGTCCCAGTTTAAGCCTATACGTGACACTGCTGATAAGAGTTGTCATGCAGCGGCAGATCTGATCTATTTTCTTATGGGATTGCAAAAAAAAAAAAAAAAAGATTTAACTATAGTTCAGTAAGTATGACAGTACTCCTCCATCCTGTTCCAATTTTTTACACTACAAGCTATTGGCAAAGAGGCAAGGAAGCAATCGATAACTAGATCGTTCAGTATCCTGGGGAGGGATCTAAAATGTGGAGCACCGTTAGCCTCTGGGACTTGTATGTATAGTCTAGAAATACCTCAGGTGGGTGGGGACACAGATAAAAATCATTATGATAGATGTCCTAGAAGCAGCTTTTCCCAGTATCTCCTTTTTGAGAGAAAAAAATGTCATTCTGAAAGCCTGCACATCTCTGCAGAGATCAATGCTCACAAAGTGTTCATTTAGAATACAGGCCACTTTTTGCCTCTTCCTTCAGGTCTCCTTCTTGTGTTTCCTCATATGGAGATGCAATTGGCTCAGCTCTTAATTTTGCAAGCCCCTAGTTATTCCATCAAAATGACTCCATGTACAGAGAAACATTTCACTCTTTCTTCTCTCCCTCCATTAACATACACAGTGTCCATCTCATTGTTGCACCCAGATACAAGTAGGGAATACAACAGTTGTACTACTAAGAAGCATCACTATGTTCAGCAAAACAGGTCATCTTCTTCAATGTCTCCTTCTTAGGCCAGCTTTAGCCTTTAGAAGTCTGCAATCACCATTTCTCTTTTCTCCTGGGAACATTTTGCCTTCTCACACGGTGCAGAATAGTGTGTGTGCAACACATTTACCAGCAGTTTGTTGTACTAACTCTGTATATGCTTGGGTATTGTGCAAAGTCCTAGGCAGAATGTCAAAAGATGAAATAAATCTGGGATTAAACCTTCACAAATGCTCTTTTCTTGTAATCAGAGTTGTTGTCCTCCAAGAACACAACGGTCAGATGAACTGCATCCTCAGAGTGACAGCAATACCTGCAAATGTACCAATAAACAGCACATGCAGAGCAGGAGGTCTCTTTGTTCTACGAGGCTTTTGATAAATGGGAAGATGGGGTTGAAATGATCTTACAGTCACCCAGCCCCTGTTTCCCTCCTCCTCATCCTATTCTTCATGTCGGTTGCAAAGTACGCTGAAGCAGTCTGCTCCTTGTCACATTTTAGGAGGAAAATGACATTGATATGGGACTAAATGCAAAAAGAGACTTTCCCCTAGTGAAAACTGGCTAATTGATGTCAAATCAAATAACTTTAAAGAGCTGTGATGGCTACAAATCAGATCATAGAGGGCAATACCGGTTCATTCTGTTTCACACGGGGACTGTGCTTTGCAGTTTAAGCGACAGCACTTTGGCATTCAGGGCTTCTTTATAACCCAAACAAATCAAATCTCAAATCTTTTTGATTTTGATGCCTGACAATAGTGGATGATTAAAACTACTGCAGTGGAGCCTGGGAATGGATTATTATTATAAATAGCTGCAGTCTTGCCATTCCCTGTTCTCTTCTGTGGGTCTGGATGCTTGAGGCAAGAAAAGCTGGGGAGAATATAATAGATGCTAACAAGAGAGGTCAAGTGAGAGCAGGGAAAAAAGTTATTTCTAATAGATTAATTTTTGGGATATGAAGCTTCTCTATCTCTTTACCTTCATGCTTTAGATTCCAACCTAAAAGGTAACAAAACATAAAAGATATTTCAAAAGCTAAAAGCTAGTTTCCCAGTGATGATTCTCTGAATGAGAAATGAACTGAAACTGAATAGTCCATTGGTCTGAATTAAAGAAGCACAGTTTTAGGGTATGTCCTCTCACTGCTGCACAGACAGATGCAAGCTCACCCTCCGCAGGACATTCAGGATGTGGGAGTTAATCCAGACTCTGCTCTGGACATTAGAAATATGGCAAATAAAGAACAACAGAGAGGCAAAGAAGAATTGTGATCAGTGGTGACTGACAGAAGGAGCAAGAAGTCTATTTTTTTAATTAGGTGGCTCATCAACTGACTGGTCAGGGGAACAGTTTTTCTTCAATAGGTTCATTTGGACCAAGGGTTTTAGAGGGCTTCTGATCCTTCCTGATACATGTCCTGAGCAGTAGGACACAGGTGCTTTCACCCAAGAAGCCTCGTGGCACTTCACAGCCCCTGGCAATGTACAGGCCCTGAGAGGCACTGCCCGGGATATTGTTATCACAACTCACTTACGTATTTCTGCCAAGAACTGTGAGGATACGTTTACAGAAGAAAAGATGGGAGATGGGTTGAAAGCTGAATATGGATATGATTTACCCCACCTTAAGTTATAGTCCTGACAAGTCCCCTTTGAGTAGCAATATCCTGTGTCCCTGTGCTTTTGCTTCACAATGTGGGGCAACACTCAAACTGTCCTCTGAAGCTGATCTGCTCTCATTAAGTGGATATTTGTACTCAAGTAATCCTGAAGTTCAAATAATTACCATTAAGAAAGTCTGCAGTTTTCACCAGAAACAGAAACAGGCATGCTGGAAATAGCTTTCAGGGAAAGAAAAAAAAAAAGAATTTGGGCTCCTTTGGGACCACAAGCAGGAAGGGCTAGAAATCTTACCCCAAAGCCTGTTTCCATCCTGGACTGGAGTGGATGCAACACCAGTAGACACACTGACAGCAAAATATTTGGCACACATCATAGCTTTCATCCACTCTGAAGCCCTGGAAGAGACTATTAATCTCTTTTTGCAGATCTTTTGTACTAATAGTATGATGAAAACAGGAATGTCTGTACTGGTTCAGATCAAAGGCTGTCAATTTTGTCTCCAGCAGTAGCCATCAGCAGGTGCCTAAGGAAGAATGAGAATGAGACAAGTGATTCTTCAATTTCACTCAAATACTCTCCATCCTTCAGACAATTTCATATCAGCAGATTTCCTGAACCTGATTTGATTTGCCTACCATGAATAAAAAAAAAGGGATAATGAAGAAAAATCTTGCTGGGAAAAAAAAAAAAAAAAAGAGGAAAATCCACAAGAAGAAAATTCTTGATGATTTTTAAGACAGTGGACCAGATCTTTAACTATATTAAAATAGCATACTGGAGATGAAGCGAATTAGTTGACAGCCTTCTAAGCAAAATAATTCTTCTTTCCAAAATGTTGTTGAAGCATGTTGTTAACTTTTTTTTAAAAACTTTGTCATTTCAGATTTCTGTGTATAAAAAAAGCATAGATTAAAATCACTAATGAAAACCCTGAAAAATGTTCCAGTTTTTAAATAAAAACCATTGCTTAGCAATGTTCTATTACTCCATTAGGAAAGAAAGTCCAAGCTGAATCTAAACTAAGACCTTTTGGATGGCATCACCCAGATCTGCTCTGTGGCTGTCTCATTTTATGCCAATTCAGTAAGAGTGTACCTGCTGTTGTGCATTTTCAGGAGAAGCATGCCAGGTTTTAAAGCTGGCTTTATTTTTTTCATTGTAGATTTTTATTTTTTAAAGAATAAAATGGAAGAAAAGTTAAGCCATGTGCTTAGCTGGATTTAGTATGAATTAACATCATTCCTTGCAGCAGGGACTTTACATATTCTGTGACAGCCAGGCTGCAAATCATTTTTTTCTCTCTGTAGGATGATAATTAGTAATAAAGACTGAATGATTCTCAGTCTGATTGCTGACACACATTTACAATTTATCTCATGGCAAGCTCTGGATAGAAGATGCTTTCAGAACAGATTGGGAGTTAGGCAAAAGATATTCATGTTCAAAGACATCCCTTAAAATTTATTTAACAGACAACATCCTGAAGCAAAGATTAGCTTTTCGAGTTGGTTTAAGTGTTGGTCAGACATAACATTCAGCTATTATATAGGAATGTGGAGGAGGGGAAGGGTGGAGAAAGGGTGCACATTTAGACTTAGAAAGTTCAGGCAAGTTGAACCAGATGGTGAAAACTAATTGTGAGAAAATAAGGTAGAAGAAGACAAAGTTTCCCCACTGCTTTTCCATTATTTACTTGTGGTACTGAGTGAAATTCCAGCTTGGTTTCTTTAGTATGCACCCATAACATGAACACGAGCAAAGATCAGCATTGATGTTGGTAACCGTGAAGTTAAAGGTAGGGCTGACCCTTTTATCTTGCAAATGCAAATGGTGATCAATTGAATACAACTGGATAAGAAAAGGATGCATTTTCTGTTCTCTAGATTACAGTACAAAGACGATCTGTCATGTGAGTGAGAAATCTTAGGTTGCAGGCTGCATGAGTGACCAAAAGTAGATGGACAGAAAGGCCTTCAAATATTCATTAATAACATGAACTAAGTAAAATGGCTCACAAAAAGGCTTTTTTTTTTTTTTTTTTTTTGAGAAGTCTACAGAAGTCTACCTGGTGAGCTTAACTATGAGGGACTCATCATAAATAATTTAGTAGACAGCAGGCTAAAACTGCCTCAACCTTATTCTACCTGGAAGGACCTTCATTATAAGCAAGTGTCCCCACTACATTTTATTTCCAGTCTTATTCAGTCTTCTTGACCCATTCAGTCCTTGCTCTCTCTATGGAGATTATCCTCAGAGGGTCACTTAATATCCGTGTATGATGATAATTTTTGTAATATCAAAATATCTTGGTAAAAGATCCCAAAGACATCATATTCTTTCAATAAAAATCAGTTAGCACAAAGCTAAAACAAGAGTTGTCATGATGCAGGGTCTTGGATGTAAAATAACAGCCTCTGAAATTCTGCAGCATTGAGCTAGCAAGTCTACCTGACGATGTGGTATGGAGGGGCAGTGACTTAAAGATAATTTTAAACATTTACTCTATTTTATCATAGTGAAGACTTCCCCTTCTCTGAAATTTAAAATTTAAAATTTAAAACGGGCATTCTCTGAGCATGAGGGTAGTGCTTTTTGCTTTCAGAGATGGAGTAAAGTATTTCCTTGATGAAAAAAATATGATTTTGGTTTTAAGCAATAGGAACATTTTCCCATCACATATTTTTCATGCTGTGGAGACTAACCGTCCACCAAACATTTCAAATGTGAAGTCTCAAACAGCTCTGCTGAAAGACATTTTTCTCCTCATTTTATATTAAAGTGTAGCCCTGAATGTCATCATTCCAACAATACTGTCCCAGCATGCCTTCCCCCTGGTTTTCAGGATATCAGCCCCAAATCACCTATGTGTAAAGGAAGTTTTCCATTCCACTTGTAGAACCTAAAAAGCAGCAGGATAAAGTTAATGGGCTGCAAATTAACACACAATGAATGGAATGATACAATTTCATTTTTAAACCCCCAAATCGGGGGGTGTATGTATTTGTGTGTGTGAAGATAGCCAGAATAAACTTTACCGAAACATATGGTTCATAGAAATGTACATGAAATGGTACAACAGCATAGAGACCTTCAGCTAATGTAAAACTGAACAGGCTCCCTTGAGCTTCAGTGTATAACACTGATTTACACCTTCTAAGAATCTGGCCTGGGAGATTAGTGGGGCTAATTCCCCTTTAAAAGAAAAAAATAAAATAAAATCATTTGCCTTAATCCGGTTAACATTTAAACTTTCCATTAATCTAAATTAAATGCTTTCTTGTAGATTTTTAATTTAGTACACTGACCCCCAAAATGGAAAGGCCACTTATAATTACAAACCCCATAGTGCAGCCGCCACACTCTCCAACTTGCAGTTATCATCCCAAACATGTTTCTCATCTTGGCACAGAAGGAAATGATTTTCTGCATCTGTGTGCCAGCAGATTTTCACCTATATGCTTTTCTGTTAATGTTCATTAATTCACATGGCTTTGGCAAACTAATAAAGGAATATATGGCCATTGTTTTCTTTCCTGAGTGTTGCTGGGCTCTATAGAAATGGTCCAAAGAGAGAAAAAACAACCTGAAAGTTTGTACCCCTTAGAATGGTCCAGAAGAGCGTCTCTGTTTCACCTGGCAGCTCATGTCTGCTCTGTGCTTTGTAGGCTAAGGCTGGAGTTCAGGCAGGAGGCTGCCACCGAAAAGGCAGGTTTAGCTTCCCTTAAAGGTTCAACAGAAATCTCTCTCAGGCAGCTCTGAGCAATCCTGAAAAGCAAAACATTGCAATGCTTCTCATCGTGGTGAAAAGACCTTTTGAAGAGAAGTAGGAACAAATGCTTTCAAAATGGCCATGCAATTTTCTTGTCATGTGGGGTATGTGAGAAAGCTTTGGGCATGAACATAAGCTGGAGAAACAGTCCCAAAGCTTTTGAGTTACAAGGACATTTTAATGCAACCCTACTGATATGCCTTCACTGATGATGGTACCCTGCATTATGCCAGAGAGAAAGCATAGCCTAATTTGTTTCAAAGACAGCCCAGTGATGTATTAATAAGGATAGCGTAATTAACTGGAAGGTGTGTGCAGAGATAAGTTTTTAGGTACTCAAGTTATCTACTTGGTCTGTCCGCTCAACTCTCTATATGGCACATGCCTCCGACACACATTAGTCCACTGGGCTCAACAGACTTCTGTGTCAGCTGAGCAATGGAAAGTGTCACGACTGCTCTTCCCCCTCAGATGGTGTGAAGCAAATTGTAATTATGTGGTTGCGTTTGTCACATAGTGCAACAGCGTTTGGTGAAGCTGTCCCAGGTGAAGTGCCTCATCAAGCTGTCCCCCCTTGCCAGGTCTGCCCAGTTCATGCTGGGGTCACTGATGTGGAGTCAAATGATGGGGGGTTCTGCCTGTTATTAAAAACAAACAAAAATATTAAGCACTTATTTCTGGCTAAAGACTAAAGCTTATTTTAGGTACCTAAACTAAAAATTGAAACTAGTTCCATGCTGATCCAGGAGGAGCCCAAACTCCATTTTTAGCTTTCAAGTTGCTTGCACAAAGGTGCCAAGATGTATCTCATTATTACCAGGGCTGAAAACTTGTTAGTCCTATGCCTAAGCCTGAACATCTCCCCAAAGCCAAATTTTCCTCTGCCTATGGGCCCCATGGGCCCAAACAAAGCTTATCTGTCAAAGCCAGAGGAGGTTACTGCTGTCTTGTAAAAGACGGTGGGGTACCAGTGGCTGCAGGGAGCCTGCTGCCTCCTTCCCTCTCTGGTTCTCCCCATGGCAAAGGACATGTTCAATTGCTGTCTTTGCCTGTGATAAGTATAAACCTGCCGCTCTGCTAACTCCCTGGTGAACATTCTGCATGCCTCAATAGCCCAGTTTGGGCCGTTTGCACCAGCTGTTACACAGTGTAGAAAAAAAATCATTAAGGCAGAGAGAAACTGCCCAAGAAGAGGGTTTCACTCTGCAACCGTCAGGGGACTTGTGTCCCAGAGATTGCGTACCCACCCAGACAAGCACCTTTCTCCTTCCTCTCCAGTGGGTATACTGCATGGAGCTGGGTTCACTGTCTCTGACCTAACAAACTGGGGGGCTGTTGGGCAGGTTTCTAGTTCTTTTTCACCAGGAAGTTGTGAGCCCTAGTGCCAAGCAGTACAGCAGAAGCCCAGGTTATCTGGGTAGTTATTAACCTTTCTGAGCAGCTTGGTTGTCCATGAGGAGGGATTACTTTGAACCTCATGGCACCTACCAGAAGGGCAGCTCATCAGAACAAAAGTATTGTCCTTCACCACGCACAGCCATACCTCTTCCCAATGCCTACCCCATGGATTTTGTGCAAGAATATCAGCATCTGCTCTTATCCAGGCCAGAGAAGTGATTCAGGGAAGGGTTTAATCCGCTGAGAAAAAAATATGTCTATTGTTTCTTAGTTTCAGCTCTCCTTTTGAAATAAAAAGAAATTCAATCCACCAAAATCCCAGTGGATCCACCAGCCTTCCAGTCATCTGTCTTAAGAGGGAATGAAATGAATTTAATCTCCACAGATCGTACTGCACACCACATTGCCAGCTGTCTTCTCGCAGGGGCTACCATTGCTCAAAGGTCACAGTATAAATCCCTTGATTAAAAAAACAACAACAAACACATTTTAAATGGGTAAAACCATAAGACACTGCCATAAAGCAGATTATGTGAAGTAGATACTGTTAAAACAGTTTAAATGTCTCTTTCAGGCATCAGTTTAGTTATCTCAAAGCATATTAGTGAGAGCAATAAAATTTAACGGCCAGCAGTAAAGTGTTTATGCATGGCCCTGAATGCAGTGTTGCCCAACAGCAGAACATGTTAGCTTCACCACATGGGTCCGTCATGCCCAACAAACTGAGTTTGGGTCCCCACTGGCATCGGCATTAGAGAGCTCAGCAGAAAGAGCCCACGACCGGGGGAAGAGGGACACTGGTGCAGTTGCAGGGCTGTCAGGGCACCAGCTGTGGCCTGTGTGTGCTGAGGAGCTGTTTCAGCTGGGACGCCTATGTGCTGTGTGAGTACATGTGTTTTTCCAGCCTGGGATTCAGGCTGGAGTTCTGCACTGACTTATGCAGACAGCAGCATCCTGGTTTTACAAGATAGTTGAGAGGTCCCTTGACTCTTCCTTAGGTTATGCGTTGGTGCATCCCAGGACAAGATGGGTTAGTGGCATGTCAGACACGGTGCTGACGGTCATTTGATTTTGCCTGCAGTCTTCTGATGGACCAGCCCTAAGCATATAAACCTGCCAGTGCATATGGACAGCAGTAAAGATATGGCCTCACACAAAAGTCACCCTCACTGCATAAAAAGAAAAATGGAAAGGTATAAAATTTTGTGGGTCATTTTGGGGGTATTTACAAGGACAAGAGAATGAGAAGCAGATAGTAGCATTGATGCCACTAGCCAAGACTCCAGGCTGGGATTCAGAAATCTGATCTCCTTTCTGACCTGTCAATGACTGTGATGTGCCACACTGCAAAAGTCACTTTGCAAGTCCTGTTCCCACCCCCTGTCTGTGTTTATTTAGACTGCTGAATTTCTGCTTTCCCATGAATTTGTGTAGCATGTTAAACATCGTGATCTAGAATGGCGTACCTCAGCATTTCCATCATAAGAAGCAACCTCGGGCTGTGTGTACGAGAAAGCATCTGGAGTATGATTGTTTGTATGAAAGGTGTTGCATTAAGATACAGGAGATAGATTGTAATGTGAGCTCTTTCCCGCAGTCATATTCCTTTAATAAATTCATCCTGTTTCCAAAGTGAGCAGAGATGCTTCTGGCTTTTCAACAGTCCCCTTTGCCTCTTAAGCATGCAAGTCTCCCAGAGCTTTGCTTCAGACACCAGGACAGCTGGTTACGCCTGGCTGCATGGCTGCTCGATGCCACCTGTGTAGCTGCTTGGCCTTTTCAAAGCCCAAGGGCTCATTTAACCTCAAGGGCTGCGTTCCCTGTTAGGGACAAACACAGCTCAGCAAGTGCTGTGACACAGTTAGTAAAGTGCCTTATTCCAAAGTCTGGCTCCTCTCTGCTCTGCTGTTCCTGTGCTTTTGCCCTTCCCTCAGTTTTACAAGGAGAGGTGCAGAGCCTTCTGTGGAAGAGCTCCTTCTGCTCGTAAATGGAAAGCAGTGCTCTCTCCTGCCTGCAGCTCTTCAGGGCAGGATGCTGAAATGTATTTGAGAGTGGTCAGGAAGGGAAATCAAGTGATGGGCAAATCAGAGAGTCCCCCGCTCATCCCAGCTAAACCCTTAAAGAAGGGGAAAGAGAAGAGCAGAGGAGAGGAGAGGAGAGGAGCTGGAACATTGCCATAAGTAGCAGGCACTGATGCATATTCAGGATGACTGGAGCAAGCAGAGATGTATGCATGAGCACAGCTTTTCCTTGTTCCTCAAAGCATGCATTATAATATTCCTTAAATAAGTAAAAAACTGGTTTTAGTTGGTTCTATTTGTTTTCAGCTGGGAGGTGTGGCTAAGCAAGGAGGTGAGTAAGAAGGGGGTTTGCATTCTAATTTGCAAACTGACTAACTTTTTATGCTTTAACTTCCCTCATCATTGCTTGTCTCCCAGGACTATACTAGCCTCTCTTGCACAATAAAACAGGGAAGGAGTTGTGTTACATATACAATATTATTTCAATTTTTTTTTTTTTTGTGCTGTTTATTACTAGCCAGTCTGCATAGCCCATATGCCTGGGGGAGCCTACCGACAGGGTCTAGTAAAGGACTTCAGTGAGATCTGCTGTAGGTGCTTTCACATTGGGATGGAGTGGTGTGTTTGCTCTTTATTGAAATGTTCTGTCATTTTACAAATACCAACAGTGATGCCTGCAGCATGTTACCACCATGCATCAGGAATCGTTCTGATATTATACCTTAACCCTAGAGCTCCCAGGTGCTGTAGAGCCCTCAGTGTACCCCCTCAAGGTGAATAAACCAGCCCTTGGCCTTGCTTCAAGACCTCCTACTCATGAAACTGAGGTGCTGCCATCATGGCTTATCAGTATGGTGCCTTGGACTGTGTATTCACTGATTACCTTCAGTTACAGCTCAACCTGATTATACTTAAACTTATTTGACATGTGCAGAGTTTTGCTCATGTACCCCAGCAATGCAAGTTGCTGATTATTACACAGCTGTTAGTTTTGGCTACTTATGAGGCTGATCAACCAAGCCAACAAGTAATGAATTCTCTACAGCTTGCTGTCCTCATTTGGATAGGCATTTGACTAAGCAAGAGGCTCTTTTTTCATTTGTGCTCATAGTGCAGAGCTCAGCTGTTACTGTTCATATGGTACAAGTGAACATCTCACCTTTTTCCCATCGGTTTTGCACTGCTTCCTTCTCTATCGTGCCATGCCTAGTGATTGCAGCAAGAGTTATTTCATTCTTTTTTCCTCCTGCTTTTGGAGCAGAATCATAAGTGCTTTTTGGCTCAAACAGATGTACAGTCTCCTGAAGTCACTAAATCCCATACTCAGGAAGCAATAGGAATACAAGGCTTTGAGCCTACCCATTTTGACAGTGACATACATGAAGTGAATGTACATCTTTTCGCTGAATTATGAAGTTGCTGAACAGTAGACAGCTTCCAGTATTAACAGTGCTATTCCACGAGTTTCAAGCGTTTTTTGCTTTGCTTTTTGTTTGTTTTGTTTGTTGGTTTTTTTTTTTTTTAATATATAAATATCTTAAAAAGGATGACACCTGGGATTGGTTCTCTATTTACTGGCTGTATAGGAAGTGTAGGTCCCTAAAGTGTTAGCTAAATCAGACATAGCTACCTCCCCCTGTATTCTAATCAGCCAGATCATCAGGTGGTATAAATCAGCTAAAACACGCAAATGCCAATAGACATTTACAGATCTGGTCCCCCACTCCCATAAAAATTCACCTGTTGTCTTCCTCCCGATAGACACCAAAATAGTGTGGGTTTTTTTTTTTTTTTTTTTTTTTTTTACCAAGTAAAGAGGGGGAAAGGTGTTAATACTTAGGGGATTACTACAAAACAAAGGAAATGACATTTTTGCATTTGGAAAGAGGGAGATAAAGGGAAAGCAGGGAAGTGGAATAAAAAAAGAAAGAAGAAAAAAAGAAATCAAAATCCATCCTTGTTGCATAATGTACATTGCGGGAATTTTTAAAAGCAGTGGAATTACATGTTACTTATTGGTAATCACTTGTCTAACAAGGTGTTTGGTATCTGCTGACATAAGCTGGCTAACGAAGCAGGGGTATTTCTCTTATCAACATTTAAACATTGCATAAAATCCCTACTAACTGGATTATTCCCACGCTAGAGCTGTCATTGTGCAGGCCTAGCTGCAAGACTAGTATGAATAACAAAAGTGTCTGTGTCTGTATATGGTTTTCTTCCTCTTTCTCTTTGTTTTAAAGAGAGATCTGGGACACTTCAACCAGGTTTGTGCAGAAGAACATTCCACAGCTAACTGGCAGACAGAAAAGCTGGGACACTTGTCTAACAATGACAACTGATGAGAAGTATAGGCTATTACTGTCTAGACCAACAATTCCAAAACTATTAGAAACCTTGCACACATCCTGAAAAACAGTAAGATGGACCATGAGATAATTTTTAAAATATAGTGGTTCCTTTCTGCTTGAAGGCTCTGCTTCAGGCTCTGAAGCGTTCATATTCAAATTTCAAAAAAAAAAAAAAAAAAGGAAGAGCCCCCAAATCTTACCTTTTTAATAAAATAAATTATGAATTTCTAACATAACAAGACTCCAGAAACAGGAGATTTAAAGAAATAGAACTACTGTACAGTTTCTAGTAGCATAAAAATTACCCACCCAAAAGTAACAACAATGGGAGAAAAAAAAAGTATTGATTGTAGAGACAAATACATTAACCTACACATTATTAAGGCAATAGAAGCAATTTACTTGCAACTGTAACAAAGGGTATAATCAGATGAGTTTTTCCAAGCCAATTTGAATTAGTTAACACCAGTCAACTCTAGTTATTTGTCTAGCTGAAATGAACCATGAGGGCAGTGGGAAAAGGTGTTAGCTAGGTTGGTATGTAGTTTATTTTCGAGTTGTGGCTATGGTCCTGGGGCATCTGCTCTTCTTGAAAATGAGTAGTATTGGAGAAAAGGGAAAGGGGACATGTTAGGACTGAGGAGTAGACGTAGATCTCATCATGACTCTTACCATCACACTCTGCTACCCTGATGCATGAGCCCATCTCCCTCTGAACTCACTAGAACTACCTGGGGCTCTCTTTAAAATTGTAGGAACTATGGGTGGGGTGAGGTGCTTTAAACAGACCTTGCAGCTATGGAAGAGGGTGGTCTTCCTTCCTCCTCCCATTTCTTCCCCTTTCCCTGTGCCAGTTCATGTGACCCCTGGTGAAATGATTCAGCTCTCAAATTGGGCAGAAAGCACCTGTCTTCTTGCTGGTTGTGGCTTTTCTGATTGCTTATTGAGTGAAATCAACCCAGCAAAGTTCAGACGAGCACCAAAGCCTGCACAGATAAGTGGGGAGACCATAGAGCAGCACCATTTTTATTGGTGTCACAAAGATTAATTCTGTTTGTCTCACCTTACTGCACCTTAAAGAACAGGACATAAGGTATCAATGACAAATGTGGGAGGGCTGAGGGTATAGGTTGTGGGTGGAAGTAGCTGGGGCTGTTTCTGAAGGTGACAGACTTCAGTGAGAAGAGCTGTCACACCTTAAGCATTTGCCTAGAGGTTTCATACTCTGTGTTAGCTCTTGAGAAGGCTGTGATCATTCTTGTATATTGCCACATGGCATAGATATTGAATGGCTGCATTATAAAATTATGAAATTATAACCATTATAGGATTACACTAGAAAGGAAACCTGGTTAGATATGAAAATGGCTTAAAATTAAGAAGAAATGTTCTATCAGTGAATATTGCTATGAGAATAACTCTAGAGACTGAAAACTTCTTCTTTTTTTTTTTTTTTTTTAAGTGAGATTGGCTAGCATTGAGTGAAAACTGCAGTTCACACCTTGGTACAGGCTGTTGTAATGGCTTAGAGACATCCAGAAGAAGTTTGATTCCTACCGTTTGATTTCTTTATTGAATCAGCTGATGTAATGACAAACTGGGAAGGTGGCAGGATTTCTGAAGTAGATAGATGTCCACTATGAGCTTGAATGACCATCTAACCCTCCTACAGAGGGCTCTATCCATAGCAGAGTAATGACTTCCAAACTAAATCCATTCTTGAATGACAGGTTCTTGCTAGAGTTCATGACTCTAGTGCAGCTATCCTTATTTACACAGTAGTTCCCAATTCTGTTCACAATTGATCTACCCCCTCTGTTGTCACCAGCACACTTACTTATGCAATTTTGTAAGAACACAGTCAGGCTTCTAGAGAGAAAAATCTATTTTCTGGAGCCACATATTCCCCAGCTGCTTGTTATTTCCAGCATATTCTATTTCTCCTGACATGAAGGCACATTTCTCACTTTAAATTGATTTCATCCAATCAGCTGTTATTCTGCCACTTGTATTATATTTGTTTCCTCTAGAACACACTCATTGCACCCATTACTGTAATGATTTAATGGCTCTTAAATCTCTTTGGTCCTCATCAGCGAGCTTTCAGTTTTTCTGCTGCAGTATTTAACACAAATGTACTGGAGGACGGAGCAGAAGAAATGGAGAAAGGACACTACATTAAACTGTTCTTCAGGAAAGTGACTGGTACATAGGGAACTATGATCTGGGCCCTTCTTCCTTTCCAGGTTACATAGCAAATTGTTAAATCTTTTTCTGCACTTAAAAAATTAAAAATTGTAAATTGCATTTTATGCTTGTAATCTTACTTCTACAGGGAAAAAATATTTAAGCAAAGTGAACTGTCTTCAAGCAACTAAGAAAAACTGGAAGTATGACTGGAACATATGGGATGGCAGAGACTTAATCTCATCTCAAAGACGTACAGAAGTTAATACAACAGTACTCTTTGTACCTTTCTCTTTTCATCTCTCATATTCATATTTTGCTTCCTTGCCCAGTAAGATCTTTACATTTTGAGAAATTAGAAATACTTTTTTGGGGAATAAACATTTTCCTGCCCCTGTGTATGTCTTTGGCTATTTGCTCATCTCACAAAATACAAGCTCTCCCTCATGTCCTCTCTCCATGGCTGCACGTATGCTTTGGGCTGTGTGGAGCATAACACAGAGGAAAATGCAGAGCATCCTTGGAGGCACATAGCTTTTATGGGACCACAGTTCAAAGCTCTGTTCACAACTTACTGTGTAATGCTGGTAAAAGATATGTCCTCTGCCAGCTCTTCTAAAATCTCCAACAATTCCTCCAAGATCTTGGTGCTTCAGGCTATTCAATTCAAGGGACAGCCTAGCAATGCCTTCTATCTTGTTCAGGTATTGGCAACACCTTGCAAGGGAGACTGTCTCCTGCTGAAATATCTCATTTCCTAAAGACCACAAGTAGTTTTTAGAGGTATTGAAGGAGGTACTGCAGTGCTAAGAATGATATTCAGAGAGACAGCTGGATGTGTTAAGCAAAGCTGTGATCAAGAGATATAACAGGAATTCAGCAATGGGCAACAAAATCATGTATTACCTGAGATTTATACTTTTCTGCAGCTCCTGTATTGCTGGTTTTACTAAGGAAAAATACCCCCAGAAAGTACTGGGTAAGATATACTGGGAATGTGATCACACCTGGCAATTCTAAGGATGCTGCAGAGGCTGCTGTGTCCAGGAAATTATAGACATTCCTTTAGCAGCTGTAAGGATGGGACAATGTTGTAAAATAGCTTCAGAAACTTGCAGTTCCAACCCAATCTGCAGGTCTTGCAACTGGTGGTGAAAGCAGATTGAAGTTGGAACAGGAGCTCTCCTCTCCCAGGGGAAAGGAAAGCTGTTGTGGCAGGAGACAGTTAAAGCAAAGGTATCCTTTCAGCAGAGGGTGAGGTATTCAGATCTCCCCGCAATATATCTTCTGACCAATCTAAGCACAAATAATTGAAACTGGTAGTTAAATGAAGAAAAAAGCACTTTGGGAAAATTTTCTGTCTCCTGGAAGAGATGCTCCATAGCCAAAAGTTGGAGCTATGATAAAGCAGTTCCAGCCTGCATTAGTAACCATTATTCTACACGTGCCTCCCAGAGCACAGACTAGCCTTCTGGAGCAAGGTGGTACAATGCATCATTGACTACACTTTCAGAAAGTCTTCCAAACTCTCTCTCAATCAGCATGAAGGAAACAGCAACCAATGCGAGGAATACAGAAGCAAGCACTTTTTGCTCTCCAGAGCTGCCAGAATAAGAAACATTGAATGTATGCTTGAAACAGCCTACCATTAAGAAAGATGTCATGGTGTAAGAACTCAAGGAAACAATAGCTACTTCAAGTGACTGGTGGGACAATGCATACCAACTTGCACAAACAGCATCACAGCTGAAGTTACTGTATATAATGTAAGTATGAGATCAAGTAAGTAAAGCTTTAGTTAGTTCTTGTCATGGAGAGAAGGAAAAAGCTACTGTTTACTGAGATAAGGATGGTTCAGTGGCAAAGGGATTGGTGAGAGATACGGATCAGATATAGAGACATGTGAAGACTTCTGTGTCCTGAACTTAAGTCAGTTCTCCTAGTGGAAAGAAACTGACTTGTTTAGTATGCAACTCACCTGATCTATTGATGACATCTGTTTTTGGATGCCTGACTTTGGTTAGATAACCAATGAATCACAAGAAAGGAGCTCTGACTTCAGAGGTATACTGGGAGTGTATACACTATTGCAGAGTCAGCTGGTTACCCTGATGGTGGGAGATCCAGACCTCACAACCCCTGTGTTCATAACAGCAGAAATAAATCCTCCTTGCTAATAGTTTACATCCATAGAAACATCCCAAAGCAGCTCAGGAATGCCAAGGCACACAAACTAAAAGTCAGCAACAACTATGCATTAGCAATTATCTGTGGTTTTACTGCATTCATCAGTATAAGTGAGCTCTTTGCAGGATCTATCACAACTATAATGTGCAGCACTGCCTGTCATTACATTATAGGGCTTTTAGGAGGGAAAGTGAATAGTAACTTCTCTCCTTCATGTTGCCTCATAAATTTATACATAAACAACCTTTCTAGAAACTCCTTTTTTGACTCAGAAACACAGCGACTGCTTTGTACAAGTGCTATTCAGTGTGAAAACCGGGGGAAGGAGAGAGAAAAAGAAGTTAAGACCAGCAGCTACTTCTGAATGAACAACTTGAAAGCAGCAACATAACCATTTTCAGGTACATACAGCATATCTACGAAGTTGACTCCTGAATTTGAGCTAATCACCCAGAGCTCTCTTTCAGGGTAAGAGGAGAGGAGAGGAACTGTGTACAATCTATTTCAGCATAGAATAGAAATTTAGAAGTTAAATGGATTGTGTCCTAGATGTGTGTTTATTTCTCTCCAGTTACTGTGAAGGATGTGGATAGTATTTAATGAAGGTGGAGATGTTCACACTGAACACAGCTAAAGTTAGGCGAAATGAATCACACCCCTGGGTATGATCTTGTGCAACATCAGAGTTTACATACACAATTGATAGCAGCTATAGAGTCTAGATGCTTTTGAGAAATCAAGAGAGAAACAAGTGGGTTCAGGCCAAAAATTGAGGCAGTCTGGATAGATCTTTCAAAAATGCTAGCCTTAAAGCAGCACATGAAATGTTTTTCATCTCACAAGCACTAATATTAGTAGTGGAAGGTATTCACATTGCTTTGGTTAAATTGCTTAAATATATGCTCTAATCCGTCCTCTCGAGGAACTTCTAGAGAGATCCCAGCATATGCATCTTCTATCTTACATGCTGTGAATGCTGTTCAGGGGGATTTTTGATCCCCCTCACCATCCACAGCAACTCATTGCAGTACTACAAGACAGCTGGGTCAGTTTCAATTACTTCATATCAGATTCAGTTGCTTAATTGGAGTTTGTGCTGGAGAAACTTCATGAACTCGCAGCAAAAATAGCCCAATTAAATACATTTCGCTTCTGAAAATGGACCTAGTATGTGAACTAGGTTCTCCTTTCTCAGCAAAGCTTAACAATAACTAAATGAAGCTAATATTTTCCAACTCAACAATTCTCTAATACACAGCAGTTATGTAGGAAATAAAAAAGAGTTTATTAGCTGACCCAGAAATGACCAGTGCCCAAGAAATATCCCACTTCTAGCAAGAGAAGGAAATGTAAATTGTTCAACTGCAAAAAGAAAAAGGTAATTGAAGAGCTAGATACATTCAAACATCTGCTCATGGGACAGGGAACTTCTTACCAGAAGTGTTCAGTGATCAAAATCATAATGCGTTGATAATTATAGATGTTATTCTATATCTGAAAAGATGCTTCTCATTCCAATCTTTAATCAAAAGCAGGAACAAATTCAGGAACAACCCACAGCCTCTGCACTGATTTATGGATGATCATTTCAGATTGCACTTGGGCTGAATTTAAACTTTGTTACCTTGGAAAGTGGTGAACTATCACATTTGCATAGCTTCTTGACCTTCTCAAATGAGGGACCAATCACAAAGTGGGGTTAAGACTTGTAAATTGGATGCATGAATAAGAAGAGGAACTGGGTGAAAAGAAGTTCTAACATGGTGGGTAAAAAAAAAAGTGAATGGAATAAAGCAGATGGTCTGCAGTCTCATTCACTGTATGAAAAAGCACAAGAGTGGACAGTGGTGCAATATCTATAATATTAAATTAGCATATCCCTTAGCTGGATCTGAAGCCAGACTGCATCAAACAGCATTTCTTTTACCCTGCAGAAATAGAGTGGCTGTATCTAAAATGCTTAATGCGATTGGCTTTCATCAACTCCCCAGAAACAAAATTGTTTTGGAGAGATTGCCTGTGCCAAGTCCAGGCCTGGTAATGTTCCTTAGCCTTGTTTAATCTCATGGTATGGCCAAGTCCTAGTGTAGCAGAAGAGATTACGCAAAAACCACACTGGAACTGTTTAGTTGCTTCTGGCTCATTTAATTTCTGTTAACAAAAGGTTCACAACAGCAGAAGCACAGACATGCTGCTGTTTGCTTGACTGAGAGGAAAGATGATTGCAGTGTGATAAAGGACCCAAGCAAAACAAATTGCTGAGAACTGCAATCTTTCCAGGACAGAAAGTAAAAGCAGCAAGGTTTCAAACAAAACACACTGCACATCTAGAACAGCCAAATCTTGTGTATCTTCTTCCCAAACTACTCATTCCATTCTTTGGGAAAAAATTAATAGGCCCATGCCACCCAAGAAGCATTTCATGAAAACTGCAACAGTGTTGGGTAAAGTAAAACAATGGCAGCATTATGCGTGCTGAGTTCCTTGATAAAGATTTCCTGCTTTGTCTTCCTTTCAGATCTTTCACTTTAATAGGTCCAATCCTATCTAACAAATTATTCACTCATAGACCATCTCTGAGGACCATATACAATATAATTTCAGCCTTTGGATATAAAAATTTATATTTGCGCTCCATGTCATTGCCTGTCTGAGGTCCTTTCCAATCCCACTCAGCCATTCTACTTCTAGATGGGTAAACAGCCCTGCAGGTGGAGTATGGCAATCCCAGGTTTACCTGATATTTGTTGAGTCACCACGCCTGCTGACAATAACCTGAGGTGAGGATGCCTACCTTGATTTTCCACCATTCGCTTTCACTGGTGAGCTGGATGACAGAAAACCTTTTCTGGTTCCTGGCTGTAACTGTCTGAAACAAGACAAAAATGACAAAGAATTGGACATTAGCACCTCATGACAATGAATAAGAAACAGTGAAAGAAAGTTAGGCACATATATGGACAGCTTCAGAGGTACTTTTTGCATTTATTTTGGTTCTTCTGTCTTCTGACCTCATTAATGTTTATAAATATGTAAAGAGGGAGTGTCAGGAGGATGGAGCCAGGCTCTTCTCCTTGACACCCAATGATAAGACAAGGGGCAATGGGTACAAGCTGGAACATAGGAGGTTCCATTTAAATATGAGAAGAAACTTCTTCATGGTGAGGGTGACGGAGCACTGGAACAGGCTGCCCAGACAGGTTGTGAAGTCTCCTTCTCTGGAGACTTTCAAAACTCGCCTGGATGCGTTCCTGTGTGACCTGATCTGGGTGTTCCTGCTCTGGCAGGGGGACTGGACTAGATGATCTTTCAAGGTCCCTTCCAATCCCTAACATTCTGTGATTCTGATTTTAAAATGTAGGTGTCAGTTTTGCTCTTCCAAACATGTTGTTTATCTTTACATTTCTAGATGTGGAAGTTGCATATGCATTGTCAGGAATATACTACAAAAAATCCTAAATGAGTATGTTTATAGGAGTAGTCAGTGTTTGGAAACTGTGAATTATATAGGCAAGAGCTTCACAGGCTGAAGGAGGAAAATAAAAGAAGGATTAAATAGATTCACCCAGCTGCACTATTCCTCTTATTGGAAGCAGAATTAGTCATCAGCTAATGAAAGCTGACTCAGGATCTCAAACACTGTACAGTGATCCATTCAGAGAATGCATTCTGCTACGTGCTGAATAAGACTGCTCTGGGGAAGGTTTCTGGGGAAAAGGAGAAAGATGGAAAAGGATCTTGCAAGCTGCAGTTATCATAAATGCATCTATACACAAACATTTCCTACCTGTTCGTGCCACCTTCATGTTCCTCACCTAAGGAAGTTACTTTTCCCAACTACCTTCGTATCCTGGGTTGGACTAGGGCCCTACCATACCAGCTCATGGAAGAGCATTTTTTTACCTCAGATAATCCATCTAAATGGACAAGACAAAAAATACTCTGAGAAAACAGAGGAAGAAAGAGGTGCAAATTATTGAAGAGTGCACAAACCTCCTCCCAAATTAGTGTTTTATCTACGGAGACATACCAGATCCTAAAAATATGCAAAAGGCCATCACACACACACACACACAAGAACCCTCATTCCTGTCCAAAAGACAATAATTGTTCTTCTTTCACCTCCTCTACCCACATTTCTCCTCTTCCATCCCCATTTCATCTGATAGCTTAATGGCAAATTTTACCTCATACTGATTCTCAACTCTCTATTTTATTTCTCCCTGGCCTAGTAACAGTATTGCAAAGCACACATTTCACTTTCACCCTGTGGAGAAGCAATGCTGATTTGCTTTCCTTCCAGATGTGAAGCAACCCGTTTATGTTTAATATTCGCTCTTCAGTCACACAGCGACCTGCATTTAACTACATTTTTATGCATTATAAATGCACATACATTTGAAAGAATAAAATTCCCCTCTACCCAACATCACTCTAAATGGAGCTGAGGTGAGCTCGCCTTTCCCTGAGGCAGCCTGACATTTGAAGATCATTTTTAACCATTTCAGTTTCAAACTCTACTTTTTCACTTCCTAGCTCCTTGTGTTTGTAGGTTTCCAAATGCTTCCCAAAATCAGCATTGACTAACCCTCCAGACAGCATGCTGAGGTATGTAACTTTTATCAGAGGAGGAAACTGGTTGAAAAGGAGAACAGGCAAATTTACCAAAGGTCTGATAAAGATTTGGTGTCAGCTCCAACAGATATCTGATGCCCGAGTCTCTGATCTGATCTGTGTGGTGCAAGCTCCTCAGAAGCAGCTGGCTCCAAGGAAAGGCTGCAAAATCTGTTTTCCTACTTGGACTCAGACAATAACTGATTTATCTACTACACAAACAACTGCATCTCTCGTCTTCTGGATCACTGTCATCAGAGGCTGTGGTTTGTCTCTAAGCAACCTGGTGTCAACAGCGAGTGTGGGTGACTGAGTTGCTCAAACTGACTGGGGGGTGGTAGCAAGCCCAGGGATATCTTGCAAACCCACTGGAGGACTCAGGATTCACTCAAGGCTGTGGAAGAAGCACTCATAACCCTGCAGAGCTTTGTCACCTGGTCTTTGACACAGCTCTGTCTTTTTAGGTCAAAGGAAACTCTAGAACAAGCTTGCATCTACCCATGCACATCCTCTGAGTAATTCATAGCTTAACCTGAATGTCAGTGTCAGGTGTCTAGGCTCCAAGGCTCTGAAGTGCCAGAAGAGCAGGAGATTCTGGCTTTGTTCTGGGCAAGATGTCCACTTTGGCATGAGTCCAAGTCCTCTGCAGCCCTGGTCACCCAATGAGTATAGCACAATGCTCCTTTTGTCTCCATATGGCAGAGACAGGGGTTGTTTATCAAGATTCATACCGCTGCAGAACTCTTGCTGAAAGAAGGTCAAAGTTTTTCTAAAACAAGGGAGATTTCATTAGCCTTCTTAATGTGTGAATTTACAGACAACTTGTTTCTGAATAGACTTTGTAATCCTCATTTACAAGTCACAATACATGGTGATTAATTGCAATTACTGTCCTCTTAATGAGACAATGATGCTTTTCCTTTAAAAGAAAAGAAAAAAAAAACAACACCACACACCAGACCTGTGCCTTGAAGGGATGGGGGCTAAATATTCTCCAGCACTAGTTAGAGAAGGGGTTATGGAGTGACAGCTACTTAAATGCACATGATGCGAAATGCAGTATTTTATGGACTGATCCTTTCAGATCTCCAACCCTAAGCAAAGTTTATGTTTAATCAGAAATCAGAGCAGACCCATTTCAGATCAGATGGTAAAGTGGCATCAACTATTCTTCTTTTTCAGTCTGTTTGAAGACGGTGCCTGACCATGATAGTGTTGGCTTTGATTTTTTAAAACAGAGAGAAACTGCTGACAATAGCTACTGCCATAATCTACCAAGCAAAGGCTGATTAGGAATCGGTGACATGGATTTCAACAAAAAAAGCATGACCTTTCCTGCAACAGTGAAAGGAATCACTGAACAAGGTGACTAAGGATATGGTAGATTTACCAGCACATGAAGCCTTGAAATTCATTTGTTTTCAGCCATAGAAGTTTGTGCAATTTACCACATGGCCACATCAACGCTTCTCCCCAGCATAAGGCAGTGGGAGAGACTGCACAGCCAGGGATAAGACTATCCACTTTGGCAGTGCACTCATGTCAGATGAAAGCTTCCTGCACCCTGAGGAAGCGCAGAATATTTTGCGGTATAAATAGGATTACTGCTCTTGAAGATCTTATTCTTTGTGTTTGGAATTTATTCCATACAACTCGGGATGCCTACATCTGAGGTAGTTCCCTTAGGCTTCCATGCTAATTACTGAAGGAAAAATAGGGTACAATTGGTAATGCTTGGATTAATCACATCTTAGAAGCGCCTGTTTCTCTCCTCTGACTGTTAAGGATGTTGAGGGGGGCTCAGAGAGAGGTGTCTATTTTATGAACCTCACCCCTCATTTCTTTCATGAACTGGCAGCAGACACACTGATGTGACATTAAAGAAATTCCATGCTTATTAATGCTTTCTAGGATCCCCAAGGCCATAACTAGCCAGTTCCTACAAGGCATTTCAGAAGGTCATTTCCTGCAAAACTTCTGCCAAATTCTGTGGTATTGCATAGTCAAGGAAGTGAGACAAAGCACTATCTTCTGTTCATCCCAGTTTGGCCATATCTTCAAGCTGGAGGCAACAATTCAATTCTTTTGTATAGATACAGAGGACCTCTTATAGACCTGACTTAATCTTGTTCACCTTGCTCCTGGGAAGCTGTTTCAATCTGGAGTACAATCCCTCTGGTCTTGATCCACTAGCTTAAAAGAAAGCCTTGCTATGGGAAGGAAATCTGGATCGGATCCAACAAACTGGATCCATCCAAATTTCTTAAGAAGCCAGAAGGGATTTCTCAGGGAGCAGATATTATAGACATAAGGATATCAAGGACAAAAACATCTAATGAGAGAGTATAGAAAATAGGGTTTGCTAGAAGACAAACCCCAGACCTTAGAAGGGACAGAAAGAGCTTATAAGGGAAAAGCAATGTTTCTCCTGAACAGACTGAAGAGAGGTGAGGAAAAAAAAATGAAAAAGTAAATAGCAGTTATTTCACTTCTAATCTTTCTAAATGGAATTTCAGTATGATATGAATGATAGCAGCATGAACAGAGATTGTTACTTTAATAGGATTATTGTCAGATTCTGGCTGTGTTTGTACTACAGCAATGAATTTCCAGCAGTGTGGATACATTTCCATGTTTGATAAGTTACAAAGACTGCTGAATGTATTTCACTTTAGATATTAAGTTTGCAGCAGTCTGTATTTTCTCCTATTTGAAAGATTTTATCTGTGAACAACAACCCACAAGGCTGAGATCCCTAGTATAAGTTCTCAAGGCAGTTTGTAAAAGCTCTGTCACACGGTGTTGACTTACTAACATCAGTTGTGCACATGTAAGCACCTGTCTTGAGGAAATTTTCCAAGTTCTCTGATTGGAACCAGAGACTGTGGTTATATGTCTACTTGTAAGTCTTAACATCTCTGAATTCACTCAACACCTGTTTATTTAGATACAGATACAGACTTTGAGCTAGGCTGGAGAAAAGCTGTAGCAAGACCTCCGAGTCTTCCTTACACGTTAGTACAGACCCAAACGTGCCCTTTCATACTGAGCAGAGAGACAGCTTGGTGGCTGTGGCTATCCTTTGACATGATGTCTACAATGCTTTGCAACAATTTTCTGGGGGCAAGCAGTAGGCAGGAAAGTCAGATGGACTTTTTCCTTGATGTCACCTGTCACAAGTGACCATAGGAGTCTCAAGGAGTGAGCCCGTAGGTATTCAACACAAGTACACATATCTCTAGACTACTCTCAGACTTTCACAGGCACCTTGGCTTTGATATTATTTCTAGTGCTAGATTTCATTTCCCTGAACTGGCAGGCTGCCAATTAGTTCTTTGTAGCCTATATTTAAGCAACAATGATTTACAGTTAAGATGTCTCAGCTAATCATAATGTAATTAATAGACTGTAATGCTTTTATGTCTTGGAGAAGGGAGCATTTCATACCTAGGAGTTTTGGCTGCACTGCAGTGATGGATTGTAGGACAACACTTTAAAAAAAAAAAAAAAAAACACCACAAAAAACAGTTACGTTATTGTTTTGGAAACAATTTCAAAGGGCTTGAATATAAATTTGATATTTTGATACACTGCTGGTTATTGCAGCATATTCAGCTTTTAGGGTAAGTAAACAAACCAGTTGAATTTTCTTTGCCACCACACTGAGATTTCTCACTAAGAATGCATTAGACAGTATCAAAAATATTAATTCAGCATTCGTGTATGTATACCAGAACATGGAATAAAGAGAAACTCCCTGTGCTGGGGATCAAGATCACTATCTGTTCCTACCCATTTAAGGTGCTCTCCTTGTGACCTGGATAAGCCCCATGGTTCCTTCATTCAAACTGGCTTAAAAACACTCCTGAACAGCTATGAATACTGCTCGTCAAGAGCAGATCTGGTTTGGAAAGAGCAAGGAAGGGTGGCTTCAGACAACTGCAAAACCCCTGTGAGAGGCAAATCAGCTTCAGAGAGCCTCTGGGAACAGGATGCTCTGCAGCCAGCTATTCCTGGCAGAGCTCAGCACAGGAGAACCTTTAACAGAAGTTGCAAATCTGCAAGACCATCCTTTGGAGACTCAGTCATGCTTCTGCTGAAACCTGCAGAAATTTTATTCTCTAAACAATGCTGCTTTTTGTTCTTTTAATTGTTCATAATTCTCGTGCCAAAAACACCACCTGTAATATCGCTGTTGTGTCTTCTAGACAGAGGGGTCTGGAGAAGCGTTAGTGAAAGGCTTTCTAGTTTCATTAGCCCAACTGAACAGATCCTGCTGACTAAGGGACAGAGATTAGAGACATCATGGGGAACCTAATATCCTTTACAGCACATGGTATCCCAAGAAGCCTGGCCAGACTCAGGGCTGGATGTTTCAGCAGAAAATGGGACTCGGCTCTAGCCAGTGGTGTAGGCTCTGGCCAGGGAAGTGAGAGCAGGCAGGCACTGCTTGAAAACTGAGTTCTGGGTCAGCTTTGTTTGGAGAGACAAGCTTAACTGTCAGGAATACCTTTTCATGCTGTTTGATTGTTGTCCTTTGGATTAGGCAATTGCTACAACCTCCCTGCTGGTTATACTAGAAAACTATCAGCTAAAAATCTCACTGCCTCATTAAATAATGATAAAATGATTAAAGACTGAACTCTCTAAAACAATTTCAATATTTTGAGAGACACTAACTGAAAGCAAGTGTTTTTTACGTCTGTATCCACTAAGAGAAAAGTAAATCCATGGATACCTTTTTTTTGTTTCAAATCAAGTTTTCCTGTTATATGTTATATGTATTAATAGGTGGGGGTATGTACATTTATTTTAAAAACATATCAGAGCAAAAAGACAAATTTACTATTGTAAAAAAAAAAAAATAATTCTTCTATGGTGTGAAACCAAGGCAGCTGAAGAAATTCAAGTAGTATTTCCACCACAAGTCCCTGGACTAATACTGACATCTGAAGGCCCATAAGGAACCCTACAGATAGGTTTCACATCAAAGCAGGCAAAGTATATTGGCATGATGAATCATGTTAAGTAATGTAAAGCAGTCAACTACAGGTGCAGTCTTATTCCTTTGCATAAAGGTAGCTGATTATTTTTTTCAAGTTCCAAAGTGAACAACCACTTTTACATTTGACACATCTGGAGACTATCCACTACAGTGGCACTCTGAAAAATCCTTCAGTATTATTCAAAAAGCATTTGGGATAATTGAAATTCAGTCTATTGGTCTCTTGGAAGCTTGATTTGCCATCTGGACTGTCAGTGATTTCATTTGGAGTTGCACTGTCTCAGATGAGTCATATGGGGCCTTGCAGCTGTATTTGGGACATATTTAGTCATTACAACAGAGAGAGAGGTCAGTTCCCTGAGCCTTTGACTCTGGCCTGAAATGGGAATGAGAAATAGTTTGTGCTGTTCAAAGAAACCATCAAGAAAGGATTTGCTCTAAAACCTTCTTAGGGATTTTTCTTTCTACTTGACTCAAGTCTGATCTTGCTGGAGGCCTCACCACTACTTATAATATATATATATATAAAATAATATTGTTACATTGGCTGCAAAGGATGAAAATTAACCCATCTTTGCTCCATGCAAGAGGGTCACGAGGTAAGGACATTCCTTGCATAGTGGTGGATGCTACCCTTCAAGTGGCCAGGAAGAAGACATACAACCACAGCATGGGGTAACAGTTCAGGTCACTATCAAAAATTGTTTCCCATTCACTCTGCTGAACTGGGAGATCACACAGGCCTGGGACTCTGATCCAGAGTTCACAAACTCGACCCAGGTTTAAATGCTTATTTGAGTATTTGGTCCATGGAGAGATGATGGTAATGAAGAGCTCACAGATAGCAAAGTTAATCACACAGATAGCAAAGTTAATATTGCCTACAAGTAACTTGAAATTTGTGTGTTTTAACCAAAACAACTATACAGAACAATTAAGCTTAGGTGGACCTTTGATTACAAATAACAATTGGAAATATTTACAAATGCAAAATGAATGCTTTATATTTTTACACCGTAGGTGACAGAATTACAGACAATCTCATGATTCCAGCATGAAGAAATTTAATTAAACTCAATTAAATTAATTGCTACAGACCCATATTAGGAGCCTCAGTACCAGGATTTTTGGTTTCTTTTTTCATTTTTTTTTTCCCCAGAGCTGTGGAGTCCTCTCAAATG
The DNA here is from genome assembly GCA_013399115.1 of Anseranas semipalmata. Taxonomy (NCBI): domain Eukaryota; kingdom Metazoa; phylum Chordata; class Aves; order Anseriformes; family Anseranatidae; genus Anseranas; species Anseranas semipalmata. Next base: position 779,663 of record VXAA01006946.1, on the reverse strand, counting down.
CTCAATCTATTCCTTAGTAATAATGTTATTATATTTACAGTCTAAAAAAGAGAAAGTTAAGTAATAAGTACCAAGGAAAGTTAACCTTTTTCTTTCCTCTTTTGCCCTGGGTCAATTTCTTCTCCCCTCTCTCTGACCACCAAGCCTTGTCACTGGGTCAAGATCGGGGTACTTGTGCACTATTTGTCACGGTTCTTGGGCTCCAAACTGACAACAGCAGGTGGGAGGGAGACCTCTTATTTCTTTAGGGCACTAAGTGCAAGCAGATATCCAACCCCCTCTCTGAACCTGGCAGACTTGTGTCTGTTGAGAACTATTTCCCAACAAAATGTTGTATCTGCTCAAACAAAACAGCTTTTATAACTATAGTAAAAATGAATGTCATCTCTCTCCTACTTTCTGTGGAGGGTCATTAACAGAGCTCTGCTCACTCAGGTCACGGCACTCATCTCTTTGGGGCTGGAGCATAAAAGAGACCTGAAGTTTTGTGGTGGGTCTCAACCTAGCTTAGAAAGGGGAAAGTCTTGAGCTTGTTCCCAAAGAAGTCGATGAGTGTAAGACACTAAGAGAGGGGAAAAAAAAAATTATGTCAAGAGCCTTCAGCTACCATCCCTATCCCTCCTCCAGGAGTCACCAGTTCACAAGTGGCCATGTATCCATCACTGTAGTTCACAATCCAATGTGGTGTGTCAACTTATCTTTGCCCGAAAGGGAACAGGGACATGTGTGCAGTCCTCTTGCCCCTCTGTCATGCCAGTAAACCAAGGATGGATATGTAAGCATGCAACATCCTAAATATCCCCTACAAGTCAGAAGCCCTCATCTCCAATTTCAAATCCAAGAAACTGTGTCAGAGACCCAATGCGAATTTATGCAACTGGTGTCTGAAATAGGACACTACTGCTTAATCTACAGTGACAACTCCGAAAATCCCCAGATGGGAGACACCTAGTTTCTCCAGAAATAAATCTTTACCTTTGCTGCTTTGGTCTTTGATATCATCTGCCTGTTAATTTGGCAGGGGCCAAGTCTCACACATGAAGCCTGTATCTACTAACTAGTCACTTTAAGTACCACATCTAATAGCAGAAGTAATCAAAGCAGCTCAACAGTGCTCCTCTCGTTGTAGAATAGCTCTGTGTGGCCATCCATATTGGAAATAGGAGACTTGGGTTCAGTTCAGGAGAGCACCTTCTCCAGGAAGCCTCTGTGAATCTACACTTTCCAATTCGGTTTTGTTAAGGAATAAGCTTAGGGAGGAAAAAAGGCAACAGTTTCTGGTGATTCACATAAACAAGAGAATTAGATTCACTGCCACTAATTTTCATCATTTGGAGCAGCATTGGCAGAAAGAGGAGCCATACAACCTGTACTTATGACTGCAGTCAGTCTATCCTCTGAGGTGTCAGTACAAGTGCTAGGTGGTTGCTTCAAAAATAAGCTAACGTCACTTTCTGGCTTAAAGCAGAAAAACTGCCTCTACTTTTTAACAGGAGAGAAGTATGAAAACAAGGTTAGTGTGGGCTCTCGAAGCTCACATACCGACAGCAAAGAGCTAATGTTTATTACTTTAAAAATTATCTTTATTTAATGAAAACAGCAATGAAGCAAGCTTTTTTTTTTTCCTCCAGTGGGAAGAAAGTAATGCTGGAGCTGCCCTCAGGCTTCAACTTTAGAGTTTGGCACAACTGAAGCAGTCCTATTTTGAGAGTATGGGAAAACAAAGCAGAGTATCTGGCTAGGAAACCAGACACTGAACACAAGATAATGTTAATTTTTTTTTTTTTAAGACATAATTTAAATACTGGATACTGTTTCTATCTCATCATGCCTCTGAGCACTAAGTTGCTTCCCAGATGGTGGATTGGAGGAAGCCATCGATAAGGTAACTGCTAAAAGGGACAGTGCTCCTGTTTCATGATTATATGAAACATCTAGATGGTTGAACCCCACAGGTCCGTTGCAGCAGTCATCACTGGTCTTAGGTGATGATACATGGCAGAGGATGATCCCACTTCATCTAAGCTCTGCCACTAAAATCAGCACAGCTGTCTGGGGAAACGTCTGTCCACTGATGAAATTCTTCCCTTTTTCAATATCTTGCAGGTAACCGTACAAGACCTTAAAATAAGGTAACCTAGTATCTAAATAGTATGAAATAATAGCAAAGAATTTTTTTCAAGTGAGAGTGATGAATGTAACTCAAGTTCTTCAATTTGTCTTTGAAGTTACAAAAGATCTCAATTCATCAAGAAGCATGGTTATGAATACACACTGTTCATACATTGATTCCAGCAAATAACTCCTATGAAATCAGCAACAAAACTCCCCACAACAATGGAGTTACATAGATACATAAAGTTTCCATGTTAGAAACTTTAGAAGTACTGTCCACCATGGCCTAAGGTTTTATGGATGATGTTTTTTTTTCCCCCCAGTATGTGGAGTTTCAAGCTGGGCACCTAAAAGAAGTAGAGTCAGGGACTGAAAATTCCCAATGACCAACACTCTTAATGAAATTTCATATTTAATGCCAAAATCATGTGCAAAATGTGAGATTTTATACATATCTGCATAACATGTTGATTTTATGATTGGGTTATCAATATGTCTGTCCTGTAACTCTTTAAAACAGTTTGAGATAGTCTCCTTATTGACTCAATGAAAAGGGCATCCTGTACTCATACATAAAAATATTGCTTAGAAGGTTAAGTCTAATAAGTATAACAGCCAAATACTCCTCTTCCCCCATCCCCCTTTTATGAACCACTATTTCCCCCCTTCCCAGTATCTCTAAGTACTAATTTATTCAAAACATTAATACATGAGCTTATATAGTGATTAGTTGTTGAGATAATAGTGACATTTTGACTTTGGGATCGAGAGGCTGAAATAATTTCCTGCCTGAAAAGAAATATCTTTGATTCTTCTAACTACTGCCTTGGCATTGCAGGACCCACAGGAACCGATGCATCATGAACAGCTTGCTTGGGGAGAAGGAGTCAACAGTCAGCTCTTCATGCCAAAAGTTCAGCTTTTTTTCATGGTAAAGTGGTGTCTTAGCACAAGCCAGTGAAATTATTCCACTTGGAACATGCTATAGGGTTTGGTCAGAAAATTTTTCTTACTTGCCCAAGTTCTAGTGTTCCCATGTCAGGGGAAGAGCACTTATGTAGCCCCTCCACTGAGTTTTCCATCTGTTAATGAGCTTGCAGAGATATATAGCCAACTCTGTTCAAAGGGCTGTACTCTCCAGCGTGACAAGGGAATTTCTGGCCCAGGCTTAGAAAGAGAGTCACAGTCAGAGGGAAAGTAAATGCAGAAATTCTCCCTGCTCCCTCTTCCTCCAGCTTCTAGACCTGACTCTGTTTGCCCAGGGAGCTCCCCCTCAGTCTCCTGCCTCTCACAAACCAGGGCAAGGAGTGGCAGCCTCCTTCCATACTACCATCACACCCCTACCCTGTATTTAATACCTTTTTTTTTTTTTTCTCTATCCAAAGCAGGCAAACCAGAAGAAACTGTGGTGTAAGAGAAAAATCTCTCAAAGGGAGATGCAGACACAGTTGTTCCCTTTCACACCTACAAGCAGAAGGATATAGCTACTCTGTGTTTGGGGTAGCACATGTAGCACCACAAGGCAGAAAGAAGATTTATAGCAGAGAATACTAACTATTATCAAATCTGCTCTAAACACCTATAAGAGAAGCCTTCATCATAGCCTATTACCCACCTCCCTTACTGATCTGTTATGTCTTGCCCTGCTTTTCAGAAAAAAAGAAGCTGAGCAGGGCAGCTCTGTTATATGCCTGCAGTCTCCCTGCACACACTCTGCTCCTAGGATGAGAGACATGGTGCTATTAGGGAGCATGGGTCCTGGAGGCAGTGTCAATTTATAAGCCATGTTTACACAGTATTAACTCAGAATCCACACCAGGTTTAGTAACATCATTGCAGGTGCCTACCACAGTTGTTTGTACAAACAAACACAGTTTCTAAAAAACTATTTTCTTAAGGGCTAGGTAACAACATCTATTGCTGACAGGGAACAAAGGAAAGAAATGCCAAAAGAGTGGTACAAAGAATGCATTATAGGAGAGCACAGGTAAGCCAAACTCACCCTCTTCATAACAAACAGAATGTCTGTGTGTCTCTCAGCCTCACAGTACATCACGTTAATTGCTATCCATACAAACCAGTGAAGTAACAGAATGCAAATATTTATAGTGAAGGCACTTGTTGCAATTAGCATTGCAGGCAGTCATATCAGCCACCTCTGAAGGCAGAGGTCTGCACTGCATCTGCTTGGCCATGTGGGCTGCTACAAACCTATCACACCTGCCCTCACTTAGCAGCTTTGTCAGGTTTCCATACTCCCTAAAGGTACACATCCCAATTCTTGAGCATCCCCAAACTATTTAAGGGGATAACAGGCTCTTCATACATGCTCTATGTCTCTGCCAAACCATTTGAAATGTTGCTGTCCAAATCTGATATTATGTATCTTCCCTTAGAATACAGGTCCAAAAAGGTCTTAGTTCTTTTTTTAGCCTAAGCTCTAAAATTTCACATAAGCCTTCCTGAGTACTGAGTTTAACAGCTCTGTCTCTTTAGTACAGTGAAAATGTCTATCAGAAAGGCAAAGCTTGTTTGGTCCCCACAGGGAAAGGAAGGTCCCCACATAGGGAAACTGAGGTGTAAGAAGACAATTATCTTTGCTTTACTCCACCCAGGACAACTGATTCCCAGCTAGGATTTGCCAGAGGATGCCCTGTCCTGTCGCAAACCTGATGTCCTCCACAGAGGGCAAATGGGCTCTCTCATCTCAGAGATGGGTCTTCTGTGCCACAGGCTATCAGCAGAGCCATTTGGAAGAAAACAGATCTTTCTAATGTTCATGCTCAGGATATAAAGAACTGTAAGATGGAACATCAGACAAGGACTTAAGTCCCATGAAAGAAATGAATTTAAGAAATGTGTTTAAGGCATTCAGCTGAACTGCACCGGGGAAACACATTTCCTAGCACTTGAGCTGCTTGGACCTGGTCCAGGACCAAGATTCCTTCATGTTCAAAAGTATGAGAGTCACTTTAGTCATTCAGAAAATGCCTGTCTATCAAATGACCACAACACAAAGCCTCCTCGCTGGTTATCACCTTCGCCATATAATTTGTAGATTACTGAAAAATGTTGCCAGAGGACCTTTTTCCTCCACATGGAATAGGTAAAGGCCTCTGGAATTCAATGGGCTACTAGACTATGTGGCTGAAGTCCTTGGACAACCCTGGTGTACCTCACTCTGTTTCTGACATCCACAAGGCAAAGCATTTTTCTGTTCAGGGATGCAGGGCAGGTGAGCTGTGGTTGAAAGATGATTGCTTGCAGTCCCACACACGAATCCACAGTATCAACAGTGTTAAAATAATACAAACATCATTAGTGACAAAGACAGATTTATTGCCTCCAGCCAGACTATGCTTGTTAAGGGAGCCCTGTACAGCTCCATAACTGGATCTGAATTCTAACAAAGTTTGCTTAAAAATGTGGTGTTATTCAGAAAGTAACTGTGCAAAATTGGCAATTCTGATTTTAACAAATCTACTGCTTGTAAGTCCTTGGAGACCTACTGGTTTGCTGAGAAAGGCAGTTTGTGTTGCTTTTTTAAACTCCTCTTACGAAGAAGACAGCAAGTTGGATACTTTCTGCACTCCCACTCTTCAACATTGTGGTTTCACTTAAAGGAAGAATTTTCTTTATTTAGATCTGCATGTATTATGAAGTTGACCAAATACACATTCATGCAGAAACCCACACAGAAAATTTATGCCCAGTAATGAAACATAACCGTGCTCTAATCCCACGGAGGATGGCTGCTTGAATTCCGTCATGAGAAGGTCACATTCACTTTGAGATGATGCTTTTCGAGCTCCCACCAGTGCTAGATTTTACTCAAAAGAAATAGAGTGAATCTATACTGGTGGATATCCTGGGAACTCTTCCTGGCTACACAATACTTCTGGAAAAGTATGGCCATTCTGTACTGACCAGTTTAATCTGGATCAGCCCACAGATGCTAAAGAAATCAACATAAATGACAATTATAAATGAAAATAAGACAAGGGCACAACAATACTAAGTGCAATGAATGCCACCTGAGGACAGACACACCATCCCCTTTTTGGAACAGATACTCAGGCTTTGTCCCAGACATTGATCTTAAAGCAGGACAGAAAACACCACCTAGAGCTGAAAGTAAAAGTCTGTTTTGTTTGTTTGTTTGTTTGTTTGCTTGTTTTTGTTTTGTTTTGTTTTGTTTTTGTTTTTGTTTTTGTTTTTTTGGTGCAGGATTTTCAATAATATTCACATTAGAGGTGAAGGGAAAAAAAATGTTCACAGAACATTCAGTACTGAACAGCCAAGTGATAACTTCACCATGCTACCTCTGGTGTTCCTAAATGGGAGTTGTAGTTTGGGAGGCTAAAGCCCCTTCTCTTGTATGCCAGCCAGCACGGTTGAGCGGAAGTTCTTACGCTTCAAATGCATCCCTGCTCTGCCTCAGAGTCTGGGTGGCACAGGACAGTCCCACCAGTCAGATCTTCTGGGCTTTAAGTGTGATTGGGGACGCAAGTACAGGGGACAGTGGATCAACAGGTTGACTAAGTAACATGGTTCACCTTTGAGGAAACAGGACATTGAAATGGTTCTTTCGGCTTCTCCATCTGGGAGTATGGGTGTAGCCTTTGAGCTTGGACCACCAACATAATAAATAAGAAACTCCTACATCTTGTGGATCATCTTCCTAATACTGTTTTGGACAGTGCTTGAAAGAGAGAAAGAGGCAAGGCTGCTTGTTTGATTTTATGTCAGGAGGGGTGTCAGGCTTCAGAGATGCTACAGAAGCAATTACAGCAGTAAATAAAACTATTATTAAAAACCTGATGTTTTTAACTGTTATTTGTGTGTAATCACTCTCAAATAAATGAAGGGAAAGTAAATGTTAGGAGAATAATTTGCTGTTAATCAAGAGTAATAAAGTGAGCAGCCTCATTTCCTTTCCAGATTTCTCTGAGTTTATTGCTCTTTTATCTCTTGGAAGTTTGACAGCAGGAGGAAGTGAAAGGAGAAGTAATACTGTGATGATATATGTGCAGGAAGAAATTCTGGGGTCTCAGGACTCTGGGTCTTGTTCTTCTTTCTCTTCCTTTACCCAGTTCTGACAGAGCTCATCAGTTTAGCTGTGCATTTTCACTGACTAGGATGAAAAGTAACACAATGCTTAAGACTGTGCAATATTGGACACGTTGGCTTGACCCTAAGAAATGCCCTTCCTTTCTGGAAACTGGACTTTTCTTCAAAAAACAGCTGAAATTTATTTTGAAGGCAAATGTACAGGGTCTCACTGATTTTGACAAGGTACAGATCACCCCTGCTCCCTGCCTGTAGATTTAACCACCTAACTTGGAAGATTTTCACTCCATAACATATTTATAAAAGTATATGATAGGAAAATGGAGTCAACTCACTCATAACCTAATCTTCATTGATTTTATGAACTTGAGTGAGATTTTTCTCCTCAGGAGCCTGTATTTGGGAACTGAGTAGGAATTTTATTCCAAGGTTATAAAATCAGTATAGTACCTGACATAACTAAGCAGAAGTGACCATTTGGTTCAACCTTATCGAGTCCCTGTGATGATATTTTCTGTATATAGCAGTCATGAAGGCACAGGATGCTATATAAACACAGGCAAAATATTTATGGACAGGTCTTTATTATTCAGTTCTACATCTAATCATTTTTGAATGGAAAAGAAAATTCAATTCACTCCAATCACAATACATTGTTGCTGGTAAAATTGAATATAGTTTCAACAATGAAAAGAGAACTGCCAATAAATCTATGCTAGATGTAAACAAGGGTGGGGGAAGCTTCCACAGTTGTTACGCAGTATTTTAAACAAGCAAAATTTAATTTTGTTAATGACTATTCTTAATGCACCTCATTCTTTTTAATTTACCCTGTCATTAGCCCATCCAGGGAGAATAATAATAATAGGAGAGGAAACAGAGAGATTAGTTGTTTCATGAGAGTCCTAGAGCACCACCTCCAAACTCCATCCTCCCTGCTTTTCTGTACCACCCCTACACCTCTGCATTCACATTGTTTCCAGCCAGGGCTGTGCTGTGCTGACTGCAACACCACTCAAATAAGACTATATAAGTAGGGGTCTGCACAGCAGCATTAGTGACTGATCTGGGTGAGATAGACCCCACCAGCCTCATGTAGAATAGCCAATATATCTGACAACTCCAGTGTCATTCAACTATGTGGCTTGCAAAAGGCCACAGAGGGAGTAAGATCCAGGATTCAAATCCCTGCCTACTTGCTCCATCTGCTCTTTTTGTCACTTGGTCCAGCATATCCTAAGCACTTCTCCACATAATCCTGTTCTCGAGGTTTCCCATAGCTCTATAGTTCACCTATACCCCTTCCCTTACCCTGTCTTTCATCTATCTTTTTGCTGCCTTTGGTATGTCCCAAAAGCTTCCAAAAAAATTTGTCATATATGTCAGTGTTTGGTCCAGAGCCAGATGCAATAGTGCTGCAGACAGCTTAAAGAGTAGGACAAAGAGGATGTGCAACAATGATAGCTCCATCCTTACCCCATCCCACACTAAGCAGGACTAAAGGTGAGGTGACTTTTTTCTTAGATTCTTGTGTAAATCCACTTATTTCACTTCTTCATTCAGAATTTGATAATTTGATACAGGCAGAAAGTGAGGCAGAGGGTGGAATGTCCAGGTTATTGCTGAGGAAATGTACCACTCATGAAATCAAACATTTTTATGACACTTTATAATGGAATAAAAACATGTAGAAGAGAGGTGCCAGGTCCCTGACTTAAGAACTGGGACACGACCCTTGCAGGCTGACTGCTCTTAATGCAAAATGTTGGGAGGGCAAACAGACCTGAGGCTCTGCAACCCAGTCTGTAATTGGTTATCAGGGAAAGGGATGTGAGTGGGGGCCTGACCAAGAAACTCTTACTTATCAGGGCACTGTGATTATACAATACCTCTTTGTGCTTTCAACTATGCTTCAGTTAGACTATGCTTTACAACTATGCAGTATAGTCTAATCAAACAGGTGATCAGCGCTACAATGACATTTTGCTTTTTGTGTCAGTGAAAGTCAATAATTCCCGAGTAGAATCCAGTTAGAAAAAAGCCTTTATTATTATTTTACCCGCTCTGGCATGGAATAAAGACAGGTTGAAATAAATATGCCACCTTCATATGTACCACATTGTCCACAAGACCTTCTTGATTCATTCTTACCCTTCCAGGGTCCTTCTTTTGGGTGGCTGAGAACTAGAAATAGAACAACAAAATTGGGTTGTAGGAAGGACCATCACAGAGAGTTGAACTGTTTTTAGTATAACATTTTAGGCCAAACATTTTAGCCCACTAACAAATTCTGTGATTCATCTTCCTGGAATGCCTTCCCTTCTCAGTATAATTTCAAGTGAATATCAACTTCTTTAAATCATACCACAGTTTCATTCTGACTTTTTCTTACAAAACAATGTTTCAAAGTCCAACCATGACAGACATATCAACATCTGTGTATTGTTTTTGTTTGTTCGTTTGTTAAAAAAAAAAAACTTAAAAAAATCTCATTGGAAAGTTCCTATTGATGGAAACTACCTCACCTGGTTGGGTTTACTTACAGAATAAGGAATACAGAAACAACAAAGAAGTGTTCATCCAAATATCCTTTCTTTATTATGCCTTCGCCTTCAAAGTGGGAATTGCTGAGGCACAAAATAGTTTAACCGTTTTACCCAATGGGTCAAAGGAATTTTATGGGAACTATATCTAGATCTATGGCATCCAGAGGCTTGAGCACAAATATCCTTATCTGCTTCTCGATTTTATCTCCAGCTTTCCATGAATACATTCATCAAATGAATTTATGGGAGAAAGGAATACATTTGAAATCCCTGTTACAGAACCAAGTGAGGATTTCATATTCATCATATTCTAACCAGGCATTTGATGCCTCTCCAGTTGGAGCACATAGACTTGTAGCTGTTGGACCAGTGTCTGGCTTTCAATAGCCTGATATTTGTGATGGACGGCTTGGGATCCATCTGCAGATGATGAATTATTCATAGAAATGAAATGGGAGACACTTGTAAATGACAGCTAAATCCAAGAAAGACAGCTCCTTCTTTGAAATGGACAATTTTCAAAGAATAGAACAACGAAATTTTACAGTAATAAGGAACCCAGTGTCCTTGCCTGCCTTAGCCCTCACTTTTCCCCAGTAAATATCTCTCCCTAAACTGTTGACTGTAACCTTGGAAGGACAGAATAAAAAGGTGAAGGCATATGCCATGTTGTAACAGGCTTTTTCAGCACTGTCCTTTGCTATATCTCTGGCATTTCTGTGTATACCTCAGGAGGGAATTTAATCTGTACAATAACTGAAATTGCTTCTATTCCAAGAAATACAGAATGTAATTGCTTTTTTTTTTTTTTTTAATTATTATTATTTCTTCTTGTTTTCTGGATTCCTATTTGGAAACTTTAATGCAAAACATTTACCCTAATTTAAAAAACAAACAAAGAAACAAACAAACACACAAATTCCAAATACTTCTCTTTTGTTCAGGCTGTTTTTGGAACTACCCATGCTGGCTTCTTGCTGGGTTTGGTTCTTCTAAAAATTTCTTTGTCAATCTTGGATCAATGCACAGTTTTTGTTAAATCAAAAGGATTTGACAAAACAGAGGAGGAGAAAACCAAAGAGGGAGTTAAATGAAGCACAAAATAAATGTCTAAGTGAAGAAGCTGTGATCTGACTAGCCAGGGTGGGGTTGCAGGAGTTTGCTAAAGATGGTCAGTCACTGTGGAGCACTCGTCCAGCAGCACCGAACTGTGCAGTCATACAGAAAGAAGGGTCTTTTTGCCATTCAGATAATGCTGGCTTTTGCAACCTCTACATTGTTTTTCAGAATGCTATTCTTCTTGCATCTCAGTTTTATCTCCTCCTTTACCCTAATCCTCCAATTACTGAAGATTGCTCAGATTTTTTAGCAGCTGACTCCAAGATCAGCAATTTCTACCTTAAACAAACACCTTACATGAAATTCTATCTTAAATGAATAAGAAATGTACATCTGTGGTGGATGTAAAAGCTCCTGTGTAAGCATAGACTGAGCTTCATGGTTCAGCTGTCATTCAAATGAGGCCATTAAAAAATAGTCAAAGGTGACAGCCCTTCAGCAAATTCAACCTCCTTCCTCATTCTTGTGGCCATAACAACTCTTTTCCAAGTCCTACCATCTTTATCAAAGTAAAATTTTCAGGTGTTACCTCAGCTTTGAGGCCAAGGCTAATTTATATGATGCAGCTATGCCAGATGCTTGAGTCACCTCTCCTGCCATCCTGGCCTTCTGTCAGAGAGACCTTCAGCTCAATCAGTGTATGCTACGTGGAGAAATATCATAACTAGACTGTCAAAAACCTCTCATTTTTAAGCATATATTATATCCTCTCTGGCCTAGATATAGCAGATAGGCTGTGGACAGTGGACAAGGCCTCTAATAAACTTTTTTCTTTATCAGCAATAAAAAATCCCATCCCTAAATTAGTTTTTCTACTGAATGCAGCTTCACCTTGCACAAGTGGACATAGCAATATCAATATTCAAAAGCCTAAGCCAAAACTGGTGTCAGTGTCTGATTTTGGCACAAGACTTCATAACCTTCTGCAAATACTTCAATTCTTATATAGGTAGGGTGTGAGAACAAGGGTTGGCTTTTAACACAGGCATATGCAGCTTTTGGGAGAACAGCTCTGTTGCTGCAGATGGAAACTTGAAGTGCTTCTGGAACAAAACCAGTAGTGATTACATACCTTTAAAAGCATTCTTTGGCTTATTATTCTGTGCTTGTACAGTTCTCATCTTAGTGGGTGCACAGCTGGGGCTCTAAGGTAGCACTGCAGTACAAATAATCAATCACTGTAGTTATTATTTTAATCATGGCACAGGGAGAGATTCCTTCAGTTAAGTGGGTTGCCGATAATATTGGGCTTTAGACTCATATGTTGACTGCAAAAGAAAAGCACCCTTTTCAGCTCTTTCTGGGGAAAGCAGTGAAAAAAGCCCTAACCTTTCCAACAAAAGGACTGAAGGACCTGTCCAAGAATCATGAGACTTTAGTCTTTAGTCCCCCTCAGCCTGCCTGGAATTGAACTCTCTTTCTTCCTAGCCTGAGCCTGATCACTGATTTAACAGACATCGAGGGAGGAGTGAAAGATGCAGCTTTGCTTCACAAAGTGAATAAATAGGCATTTTTGCTGATATCTTGGCTCTAGGTGGACTGCAGTTGTTCTTCAGGCACTAGGTACTTCACTGGTAGAACTCCTTGTCATGGGTATGGATGCTCAGATTGACATGGGTTCAATAGCAACTGTACAAATTTGTGCATAGGAATACTTTGAGAGATGTGAAATATGAAGATAACAATCCTGGATCAGGGAGTACCTGCGCTGCCAGCCTCTGGAAGTCAAGGCATTCTGGCAAGCAGTATCCTGACTTTACTATAAGCACAGTGACAGAGAAAAGATACCAGGAGTAATGGCCTTGTTTTCTGATCCCTTTTGGTCATTCTTACATTTTCAAGCACACTGGCACTAACTCAGGTGGTATCTAGGAGCACAAAATCAATTCCATAATGAACTTGCTTAGAGCAGAGGTTGGATCTGTGAAAAGGCCCTTGGGAGATACTTTCTAGTTATAAAGCCAACAGGACAATGTGGGTGTCTGTTTTAGTGCCAAAGCCCCCGCTGGGGTGACAGCTCTGCAGGCTCTGTGGTCATGTCTCTCCACAGCCAGCCCCTCCTTCAAGCCTGATACAGCACCGATGCTTTTGAGGGGAGTGCTTCCAGGTTTATCTCACCCAGCTGAGCTTCCAGTAGCCTAGCCCAAGAAAGCCAGTAGCCACAAACTTCTGTCTTGCTTTCCAAGTCTCTCCTGGCTCCTTGTTGGTTTTTCTTGGCCCGGGTTTTTCACAGCCACAAGGTAAACACTAGACATGTGGCAGCTGTGCTGGCATAGCCAACAAACACAGCACTGGGAGATCCAGAAGAGCAGATGCAACCCAGCAAGCCTGTGCGGTCTGCCCACACAAATCTCTCTGTGCCCAAAGTGGTGCCAAGTGCCTCAGAAACATGGAATGGGCACCATGCCCTCCAAACAGATGGACATGAGCAGTGACAGGCCAGAGACCACATCCAAGCATTAAACATAGGCTTGTTGAGGGACACTTGTCCCAGCCAGACAAGTCTAAACAGATGGACAGAAGTGTAGATCTTTCTTTTACACACCTTAATTACACAGTGCATTTACTGACCCTGTTGGAAAGACTCTGTTTTTTAGGACCTTTGCTGTGTGCACAATTGAGGTTTGGAAAGATATGTCAAATGTGCAACAGGGGAACAATCACCCTATGGAAAGAGGAAGCTCATTTCTCTGTCTTTGGTAGATTATGCTTATATAGGAGGGAGCCAGACTATAATTAATCAGATTAAATTCAGAACAGATACATGCAAGGCATCCCAGTGAGAAAGAAAAAAGCAGACTTAGTAAAGTGCAGTGAGGAGGAGCTGGCTGTGCAGTCAGGTTGCAGATAAGACTCTGAGGATTTTAGTAGGCCACAAGATGAATAGGATTCTATAGCGTGCTGCTGTTAAAAATGTAGACTGCATTCCAAAATAGGCTCTTGGCCACCACCAATTTGAAGCTCAGGGAAGGTGGTCTCTCTGTACTTAATAACCTTCACTGGACCTTTTTTTCCCCCTGTTGCTGAATTTGCAAGACCTGGGATGTAATTATTTCAATGCCCTGATGAGGTCTTGTGGTAGGGTATAATTTTAGACATCCTACATTAACAGACATTTAGACAAAATGGAGAAAGTCCAAAGGAAAGCAACATGGGTAATAAGAGGTTGAGGAAACATGACCTATAGAGAACAGCAATAGAAATTTGGTCTATTTAATTCCAAAAAGTAAGAGAGGACTATAATGATAGATCTCTACACTGTCAATTGTTCTTGAAGTCAAGGGCAGAGTGTAGCTGTTTTTTTGAAGGTGATAGGATATGATGTAATCAACTTCAATTGTTAGTAGGACATGATAGATTAGGATTGGAAATGAAGAATTTTGCATGCAAACTTGGAGGTGGATTGTAAGGCTTTAAAACATAAATTACACCAAGTAAAAGCAGTAACAAAACATCTCTTATGAAAAACACCACAGGAACTAATGAGAGGGTGTGATTAACAAACACTATCCAATTCTGATATTAGTCCATAAGAAAGCAAAAACATTTTTACACCATTGCCATGACAGAGTCATGCTGTCTGTATGGTAGTTCAGAACAACTTTCCAAAGTAAATTTCATAAGCTCACTATTTTTGAAATCTCAATTTTCCCCAGTAACTTTTTAAACAATCATGCTCAAATTTCTAAAACCTTACTCAAGTACAGTTGTAGCAGCAGCTCTCTTGTGCCAAGGGGGAGTATTAGCAGAATAAGATGCTTTTCAACACGAGTAAAAGAGGCAGCTTTAGATCTAACATTTTAGACCTAAGCCTTCCTGTGTGTTGGTTTCTTACTTCCTCCAGGGGTTAATGAAGCCACTTTTACATAAGGGCATGGTTTACAATTAGCAGGGTGCTGGATTTCCTACATGCATGTAATTTGATGTCAGTGGGGAGCTTCATGGTTATTTAGTTTCAGCATAGGTCATTTATCTAGGTAATATTGGCCCCTGGACAGCTGCAACTTCTTTACTGGATATCAGATCTTTACTCATCATGTATTGGGTAGATATGCCTGTGTCAATACTGGGTTCATATGTGAAGTGACAGCTCTTGGAGAGTAATCAACAAATGCATACAGACACACACAGACACACGGACACTCCCTCCCCCTGAGATCATCATGCAGAGGAAATGTTCTCCTCGGTATATTATCCACAAAATACCCTGATAACTCATTGGTTCAACTGCATGAAAAATTAAATATTAAAACTGTCTCATACATGAATTAAAAAAAAAAAAAAAGAGCCCAAGATTTAAAAAGCCTCCAGCCATTTATAATATTCTCATTTGTAACTTACAAAGCAGGCAAGCTGGATATGTACTAAATGCAAGAACAAATAACCATGAATGAAATGTTAAGGATTCAAAGCCAAAGCCATTTGCTGAAAAGCATAAATAGAGCATCATTTCAATTGGTCAGATGCCAAATTAAATGTAAAAAGAGACTAACAAAATGAAATGAGAGCAGAAAATGTTATTAGAAATTAAGCTAACAAAGTGTATGTGTATATTTTCTTGCTTTCATGATTATCAGAGGCATTTTTTGGAGGGGAGAGGGGTAAGTTTAAAGGGCGGGTGATAGCTTTGCATATCAAAATAACAGGATACTCTGGCAGTCATCTGATGAAAAGGAAGAGAATAATGTAAAACACATATGTCCCTTTCAGATTGTGTTAGTGACATAATAACTGAGCTCACTGAACAAATGATTTGGTGGATGATTTAAGCTGTGGTGCTGGGGATTAGATGCAGAGATGATACTTCCATCAGCACTTCTGAAGCACTGTATGAATGTGTCCTGAGACCTATCGCTCTGCATGTACGTGTGTTGCTGGAGGCTCAGTCCTGGACACATCTGGACAGCGCTCTTGAAGCAGATGGGATCCACCGTCCGAGCACAAGGGTGACATGGTAGAGCAGATGATCACTGACTGTTTGCATGGATGTCTAGGGGAGGCAGCGACAGGTGACAGTCAGCTGTGACAGGCGTGATCTGCTCCTGGCCACTACCACACTGGCTCTTCATGGAGTGGATGTTGACATGAGGTTTCACACCATGTTGACATGAGCTTTCACACCCTGTCCTTCTCCCCGAGTGGTGAGAAGTGTAGATTATCTTTGTTCCTGTCCCTGATCTGTGCATAAGATCTGTGCAGGGATGTGTAGGGCTCTTAGTGACTAAGAACATTCACACATGGTGAATCCAGAAACAAGTGTCTCGTCCTGAATAACTTATTCCAGCACAACTTGATGTTGAGACAAGCTCTTAAGGAAAGAAAAGAATCTGTCATCAAGGAGACTTAAATACAGATGGCTGTGATTTTTTTTCTCCAAATATTTTCTTGATTAAATAGACATTTCCATTTTAAATTGGATGGAAATCCAGAAAATCAAGCATTTAGTTTTCTGACATAAACTCAACATTTTCCATCAAAACAGTTTTGATTTCGTTGATCATAGATTCTTCTTTTCAGTAAAATTACCAAGTTTGCAACCAGATGTTTTCATAGCTTTACACAAAATAGGGGGCTGGCCACTGTTGATTGCAAGACTATTAAAACTTTCCTACTTACAACATTACCAAGATACCTGCTAATGGAAACACCACTGCAATATGCAGTGGTGTTTATTATACAGTCACCACCACTTCTGTTTGCATTGCAAAAGCATCCATTGCAGTGCTGGTGTCTGAAGGAAAACCTCAGAAAGTAGTAGCAATCACTTCCATTCCATTTTGAATGTCTGCATGAACAACTATCTAATAGGTCTTTTACAGGTTATGCCTTAGAGGTGCCTTCACCTTTCCCAGAGAGAGCCATCTCAAGGCTTCTTATCCATATAGAAACATCTGGTGGGAGCTGTGCACAGGGTACACCACCCTGGGTGGCTGCCAGCTTCTCTGTGGCAGCCTGATATCATATGTGAGCACCCAGGACCACACGCCAGACACTACACTGCGATCCACTGCCAGTTCAGCTGACAGAAGGAGCTGGGTCATGGCCAAGTGAAGAAACAAATGCTGAGCTGCAAGCAGAGAGACAGAAAGGCTTTGGTGTTATCCTCTGTGTCCTAGCAGGGAGGCTTGGCTACTGTAGAAAGATGCTGATACATTACTGTTGCATTGTGGCAGGAAGCAATTCAGTTTAAGAGCACGGTTTGATTGAT
The DNA here is from genome assembly GCA_013399115.1 of Anseranas semipalmata. Classification (NCBI taxonomy): domain Eukaryota; kingdom Metazoa; phylum Chordata; class Aves; order Anseriformes; family Anseranatidae; genus Anseranas; species Anseranas semipalmata. The sequence goes on along the minus strand of VXAA01006946.1, from coordinate 762,605 downwards.
ATGGCTTGTCTATGCAGCTTAGATTAACTGGGAGAAACACAAGGTACAGCTAATGGAGTAGCTGCAGAATTCATAGATTCCCTCAGAGCAGAGCAATAATGTCTTGTGAATCTCTATTTAACAGGTCCAAAATCTGTTAGTAAGCCGAAGCAGAAAGAAAACCCCAAATCTATTTTAGGCATGTGAGGAACCACTCCACAAGTTGTTCTCAAATATGGCATAATGGGAAATCAACCCTAATGAAAGCAAACAGTACCTCGTGTTTCACAGTCTGTCACTTTGCTTGTTTGCTGTCCAGGAGGAAGGCACTGAGAGATTTCTCACAGGAACAGTTTTAGTCTCCATGCAACTTAATACTGACAAAAATATACCCACTAGTACCACTTCCTTCCTTTAGAGATATATTACCTTTCTTATTTCCTTTCAGGATGAACAGGGAAAATATTCTACTTGTTCCACACACCGTCTATCTACCTGATCTCATGGGACAAGATTTTATTTTCTACAAATATCAAAATGAACTTCAAATTAGGGGGGAATGGAGGAAAAAAGAGAGAGATGCTTGTTTTCCATGAGCAGCAGAAGCAGAGCTCAGGGAAGGACTTCCTCAAAAGATATTGTTGTTCAGACTCCTCAGGTGGCTTCAGACAAGAACTTGCCAAATAACTCATCTTCTCATTTTCATAATTGAGAACTGATTCACCCAAAGGTGCCTGCTGACTTTTCCCAGGATTGCCACATGCCCAGCCTGCAGCCATCTGCCCAGCTTTCCACTGCTTAGACATTGTCTGAGTAGGCAATGGCTATTTCATAACCTCCTGCAGGTTCCTGCTTGGGCAGTTGTTTAGTTGGCTTGACCTTAAACCCAAACTTAAATTTAGTGAAAGGATTATGGAGACTGGTCCTGTCAAAGCTCATAACACTAATGAATCTTAGGGTAACTCAATGATGTGAGTCGTGAGTGAATTCAGGAGTCATGAATTCAGGAGTTGTGAATTTCGTGTGATTCACTCTTTTATAAAGTATAGGTGTTAATTCTCATGGTTTTGGGAGAAAGATGGAAAAAATTGCATCTTAAACACACAAAACTAGAAGACCTATGCAATAATCTTCAATTAATTTCAAGTAAAGAAACGGCATATAATGTAAAAAGCACGTAAGGATTCTGGTGTACCTGACTACAAGGTACCAGTGCAGCTGCATTACGTTTATAAAATGGGTGTTTTGTACCCACAGAGAGACAGTCCATCAGTGAGACAGGCTGAGCTGGTTCCCCTGAGCTGTGTGTTCAGCAAAGGCCCCAGCAGCATTTGAGCAATTTAGCACTTTCCAGGAAGCCAGACAAACTAACACAGCCTGTTTATTTCCTCTTTCTTTCAGTACTCCCACACTGGTGCCTCTGTAAAGGAAAATATTGATGGATTTGAAATATGCACAACATAGGCTGGGAGTCCATGGCAGTCGTCCCCTAACATGCTGTTTCTGAGGCAGTTTCCTTTGGTGATACCATAAATTATTCTACATCTTTCTCTTACTCTTTTTGGGGGGCATATGAATTTGCCACCTGCTAAGGTGCTGCACAATTACAACCACCAATGACATGGGGAAGAAATGGCAAAGTTTCTCTGCGGTAAGATGTTTGTAGAAGATTTCAAGATTCAGTCAATGACTCATTTTCCCACTTAAAAAAAAAAAAAAAAAAAAAAAAAAAAGAAAAAAAAAAAGGAAAATAATAAGTAGGGCCAGCCCATCAGATTTTTAACATTTCACTGAAATTTCTGTTGATCCATTTATCTTCCTGGAGGTGTTAGTCTTCATTTCAAAGTGTGACATGCCTCAAAATCGCTATTTATGCACTAGATATTTTTGAACCATATCCTTTATCAGGTTGCCATGAAAGATAACAAGAAAACTTCAGTGAAAACCTGGAAAACCCTACTCTTTCTTTCTTGATTTGCAGACAGAACTGGGCTGGGTAGCCTTCGTGGCAGGAGAAGGGGACAGGGAGCCAGTAGGGACCCAACAGCAGATGGAAAGAGCCCCGTGGGCCATGGAGAAGCCCTGAGGTGGGGAGGTACTCAGGTGCAGAGGGTCAACTCCTGCAGCATCTGCCAGACTGAACAGATCTGGAGGTGCTGTCCCCACTCCCGCCCTCCATCCCTTTCGTTAGTGTAAATAAAATTGCTTGGCCTCAGTATGAAGTTCCCACTTCCACAAAGTGGAATGGAGAGGAGTGATTTGAGGCTGAATTCCTCCACCTAAACAAAACCCAAGAGCAAACGCTACCATCAGATGACTAATTCCCGCAGGTGACTTCAAAACCCACTAGGGGGAGTTTAATCCTCTGTGAGAAAAGGCAAGGTACCAAGAGACCGCTTAGCAAACCCAAACTGGGCATCTCTCTTCCAGTCCTTTTGTGCCAATGTTTTCTTGTAGCAAGCAAAGAATATACCCTTTTGGAGGATGTTTCTGGCTCTGCATCATCCAACAGAGGCCACAGCACAGTCATGCTGTGAGCAACCTACTGGCATGAAAATGGGTCATGACAGCTGTAATAATGCAACATGCAATGTAACAACAATGAAACTTGTTTCTCCAGTATATGCAGAAAGATGATTTATTTTAGTAATGGCTGGAGGGAGGGGAGTGTTCAAATCTCCCACTGCTAACCTGCATACTCTGCTGCACCTTTGCTCTGCCAGCAAGAAAGAGCTTAGCAATGTTACAGAAATTTCCACTTCTTTTCTCCACACTCTATTTTTCTTTCTTTTTTTTTCTCTCTCTCAAAAATTAACCTCTTTTAACTTTTAATCCAAAATTCATAGCAACCCAACACATTTCAGAAACCACCTTGTTATTATTGTTTTCTTTCCCTTCAGAAAATACACTCCTTTGTGAAAGTATCTGGTAAAAATAACAGCTCCAGTTTCAAGAGGACAAGGTGTTAGATCACAGCTGGTAGCCGAAGATCAGACACATCCACCTGACAAACCCTTTGAAACCCAAGCAGACGTACGTTAACATTCAGCACAGATAGTTATTCATGTGGTTGCATTTTCTTTTCCTATTGTATCCTCATGTATTAGTATTTTCCAATTCTCTGTTCCATTTTACCTCTAAGATCCCAATTAATCCAGACCCTGAATTTGCTTCTTTCCTGGCAAGCCCCCTAAATCAGAGTATCCAGTGCCTCTGCAAGACACAGACAATGATTGCTGTAATTTGTATAAATATATATATATATATTTCATTTTGAGCAGCAAGCTCACACATTTTTAGAGAGAGAACAAGTAATTCCTACAAAATGAAAGCATGTCTAGCCAAAAAATTGATAAAAAATCATGTGATTTTTTTTTGTATACTTATTTTGATAAAGTGATCCCCAAAACAATCCTCCCTCCAAAAAGCAAAATAGCTCAAAGGTTTGAGTCTGTGATTCATCTCTGCCTTGCTTCACAGGTGTTTCAGTTTCTGTGCTTTCCTGTTGTCCTCTGCATTTTATGCTCCACAACAGGATGATTTTCACAAACCATGATTGTGTGTAACATAACCTCCCCCTTTAAGATGACAAACAATGTGTTGTAGGAGATATAGACACTAAAAGGCAAATTTTGCCTAAAGGGGAAACTTTTTAGAAAATAGATCAAGATGTCACACCATCTCATTTAATCAAGGCACTCTAAGTGATACTTCACCATTTAAAAAAATCTTTTAATAAACTCTTTAATAATTTTATCTGCTTAATCCTTTGTAGAATGCTTAAAATACTACCCTTAAAAAGAGGTCATCTAAAACTTTTGCAAAACATTGTACTGTATTGTATTTCCTGCTAGTAATTAAAAGAAAATAAACTATGTTACTTTTCTCCTGATTTCTATTCACTTCATGGTTTCCTCAATAAGCAGATGTTAAAAGGGATCCTGTTCTTTCACCACAATGTTGTTTGTTTCTATAATTGAGATAAGTTAGCTCAGTGTCAGAGTAGGAATTTAGGATTTTCTTTTAGAATGGAGGATGGAGTGTTGTATCTCTGTTTTAATTCCCTTTCTTATTAGAATAATGTCCCATAGATGCCTGTCTGAAATCAGCCGAGTGATGGAAGTCTTTTAAATGCAAACCTAGTTAAGTAGCATAAATCTGAAATTCAGTTGCATTGCATCCTGGTGAGGCATGGTTAGAAACCCTTGCAAAAATTCTTTTTCCTCTAGTAATTATTTTTTGTAGCCTTTTCAGTTTATCTGGAGCTGCCTGCAGAAACCCAGCCTTAGCAGCAATGTTAAGCATTCCATTCTTTTCCAAATCATCCTTTATTTTGTGTCTCTCAAGACTTCTTTCAGTCATTAAAAATGAATGAAATGATTTCAGCTTAGTTTTCATGCATTTCAGGTTTTTCTGTCTGTGGTAAGAGGAAGTTTCTCTATGATCTATGTCTTTCTTTGGTCTGAATTGTCTTGGCAGCCAAACATCCTCCTCAAGTGTCTGCAATCCTAACTGGAAAACTCCTGATAGGCATTTAGTCAATGGAGGGGAGAAAAGCTGGACTTATTTTGCAGATGGAGGGTCTAAAGACTGGGAACCTAGGAAAGGATAAATAGAAATCTGGGGACAGACTAAGGAGGAGGCAGGGACAGCTGAATAAAAGGACTTTATGTGTGTGTACATAACTGGGAGCCAGGGGTGGGGAAAGAGTAAAGGACTAGAAAGCAAACAAAAGTCAAAAGTGACAAAAGGGCAGATATGAAGATTTAAGATGAGGAAGATGGGAGAAAACATTGCAGAGGGAGAAACAAAGAGAAATGAAGGGAAACCTCCTCTCCTCATCCCATCTTCCATATGCTGCATGGAAGAAAATTGACATGAAGGAATGTCCTCTTTCCTCTTCTCCTCCCATGTCTCCGAAGGCTATGTGCCCATGTAAAGGGTGTCCAGATGTTCATCCAATTTTCAGTCTAAGACTGATTAGTCTTTGGTAGGGCTTTTGGCAGCCAACTGAGAAGAGATATTGGGTGAAAAATTGGGAGGTTCACCACAAGATGATAGTACTGATGGTACATAAAAAAAGCACTGCCTTCATCTCTCTGTCCTGTCCTCCACAGACCCTGTGGCTCTGTGGAGCTGCTGCTCTGCTCTATGCAGGGAGCACAAACATTTCCAGCAGGGAACATAAAGATTTGTAGACAAATATATATCCTTGTTTGTCTGAGGATATATATGAGCAAGTGAAGAGGAAAACAGGAACTTTGCAAGAATATTGCACTCAGCAGGACATACCACCACAAGGGGGTAAGAATGAATTTTTGCTGGAAAGTAACTTAAAAAAATCCTGAAACCACAAGAAGGTTTTGTTGTGCACAGTTAAAGCTAGCCCATAGCTCAGCAGTGTATTATATTCCATTGTCTTGTTTTCCCTTTGGGTGTTTATTTGCATTTAAACCAGCCCAACATCTGGTGGAGGATAGCACTGCGTGTTTCAAACCTTTTGCTTGGATAGCATCACTTCAGAATTAATGAGTGCCTGAATATCTTGGGTAGGGAGTTCAGTGATTTGTATGCTGTTTGTTTGGTTTTTTCACATTCATTTGGAGAGACAAGTGGGATTTGGAGCAGGTGACAAGGGAAGAACTACATGTGTGGCCAATACAACATGTACCAGACACTCTGGAGGTAGGAATAAAAGTGAAGAGCATGGAGTATTGCAGGCTAGATAAGAACACTTTTAGTTTTACCTCCCTAATAAAAGTACAGCTTTGAGGAGCATTGTTGCTAAATCACAAGGAACTACAAAAACAAGCCCCTCCTGCCCCTACCTGAAAAAAAAAAAAAAAAAAAAGTAATATCTATTAACATCATTGGAACTCTGTGAACACCTGTAGATCTATTTGTTATAATCCAGTTTCTAGCTCTGTATTTTCTATAAATGCAAACTATTTGTTCAGCTTGTCTACTTGTCTTCTGCATTGGATTTCTAACAAAATGCCCTTAGTTATAACAAGCCAAACAAGGTGCATGATGATGTGCCAGCTTCCCTGAAGCACCCTGTGGACTACTGCACATCCACTCACCTGTACGTAATTTACTTACGTTTGTCTGCTGTAGGCAATGGCATTCAGCTACCTCTCAAGTGCTTGCCCCACAGTCTCTGATACCCAGTGAAGGCCTGAGGGATGTGCATCTTTGGTCATGATCTTAGTCATTTGGGAAGATGAATCAACGTGAAAGATTTTGGCTTAGATAGAAACAAACTGGAAAGTAAGACGGCTGATTCTTTTTAATTAAGTGGGAAAATGGAGTTATAATGGCAAAAATATGAGACCCAAGCACATAGTATGGACAGCTCTAGACAGAACCTACAAGAGAAGTAGCATATGTGAGGTTCTGAACAGGGGACAGTAGAAAAGCATAGACTCAAGAATTTAGGTCACCAATTGCATATAATACAAAAGACACATAAAGGTTTCATTTTTTCTTGCTAACTTAGTTATATGTTAAATTGTAACTTTTCTCCATCTCAGACCACAGGTATAGTAGCTGTTCTTCCAATATGAACAAGTTAACCCTTATTAAAAATTAACATGTATCCCCTGATAGACTTTTGCATAGATTATGTGTATATGTGTGTGTTTTGTTTTGTTTTGTTTTGTTTTGTTTTTTTTTGGAATCACCATCTGGAATGGCTGTCATCCTTGTCTACACCCCTGTGCTTTCTTAAGAAAATGCAAAAAGGAAAGAAAGTAGCAGTGGACAGCTGTAAAGAACTGTCTAAACTCATTCTGGGACTGAACCACATCTGGATCAACTGGAGTGATATACTGGACACATGGGCCAAGCAAAGGTCCCCTCCTTCTCTCAGCAAAAAAAGAAGAGGAAACAAAAGTGGGAGTGATAACTTGGTGTAGCAGGTTGGTTCAGGAGCTTGACATCTGGTCAGGTAGGAACTTCTTTAATTAAAAAGCAGTGCAAAACAGAAAGCTATGTACAGTCATTTGGGAGCTCTTTAAGACTCAGTTGCCCTGAGAAATGCTACAATTCCACAGGGAACAGAACTACAAGAGAAAGGAAAATCAAAAAAATATTTCATACAGTATATTTCTGACACACCTAACCCTTTCCCATGCTCAGTAATTTACAGATGACACAAAAAGAAAAATTACTGGGAAAATATTTTTCACTTGAATGTTGCTGATGAGCAGCAGTAGTCTTGCTCTTACTGTCTAAAAATTACATGTCTTTAAATATATATCCACTACACTCCTCCAAAATAAAAGGGTCACCTGTTTTTCTCCTTACTATTGCGAAGCAAATATCCCCAAAGCTTTTCAGTGCCAGATCTCTTACTTCCTAGGGAAAAACAAACAAACAAACCAGCAGCAAGAAGAAAATATTTCATTTAAAATAAGCCTTAATAATGATCATGTGGGCTCCTGCTTTGATATCTACATCTTTATTTCTTCATAGAAAAGGTATTTATGGGCCTAATAGCAGTTGCTTTTATTTTACTCCTGTCTTTTTGATTTGAGAGGCTTTTTGTGCTTAATGCTTTTCACTGGAGAGATGCTGTATGGCCTGTGTCTCAAGTAGTTAGAGTAAAAAAGATGATTGCATGAAGGTAATTCCTTGGTAGATGTGACAGATAGATGGGAAAGACCTTGAGTGTCTACACTGATAAGGGGTCTGTGATGTCAGGGAATAAGGAAAAGTGCAATACTCCTGGAAGAGCTTTAAATTATATTTTCATTCTGACCTACTTTTCTTCCAATTTTTTAGGTCTGCTTGGTGATGTCTTGATAAGGGTGAAGCTTAGATCAAATGATAAGAAATCTAGCTTGAGGAAAGTAAGGCTAAGTTATTTTTGGTGGCCTTGGTGGAAAGTAATGCCTGATTTTACTATGATTCTTCATTCATATTTATTTGATCCTTTCACCAGAAGTCTCTCTACCATGTGCATTAGTTTCAGGAGGCTGGTGAAGATTGCAAATAGTTCTTCACCATAAAAAAGTTTTACAGTAGAAGGAGTGCTCCACCTGAAGTCACGGTCATCCCCTGGTAATGGGGTTATTGTAGGTATAGGATAGCGTTTTGGGACTGTGAACAATCTTGAATCTGTGACAATTATAATGACCTGTGCGAGGACCTTGTCTGACTTGAGTGTTGAGCTTTTCCCTAACACATTGTCCAGCACACACTGCCTCACAAATAAGAGTACTCAGAGCGTCCCAAAGAACCTCGGCTGCTGTCTGCAGCCCAGGTTCATTCCATGTGACTACAGATACTTCCACATGACTTCAGATACTCTAGTGTATTTCCTACATTGGAAGTTGGTGTCATCTCAAGTTCCCTTTTCTATTAATGAAGGGGGGGGGGGGCATTNGGGGGGGGGGGGGGGGGGGCATTTCTAGAAGATATTGCCAGGTTTGGCCAATCTCTCTGAACCTTGGGAAGTGCCTCCTGGCTACAAGAAATGAAACTAGACACTAAAGAGAGGCAGGATGAATTAGGTCTTTGGCTCCATCTCCACCACACTGTGAACCACCTCTTAGGGCCAAAGTTCAGTTTCAACTACTACTTTATGCTGAATGTCAGTACAAATCGCCTGTGGGAGCATCGTGCATGGCACAATTCAAACTTTAAGAAAAAAAAAAAAGAAAAAAAAAGAGGCACCATTTCACGTTGAAAAACTGAATGAGAAACAAGTCCCTCGCACACAGAATAGTCCCAGAAACAAAACTATGTACTTAAGCCTGTATTTCCTTGAATACCAACAAGATTTCATTAAAGCACAAGAAAAATATCTTAGGGATTAAAAAAAACCACAAACAAACAAACAAAACAAAAACAAACAAACAAAAAAAAACAAAAACAAAAAAACAGAGAAATGGTAGCTCGATCCTTAAGATGTTGCATGTTAAATCCCAGCAAATGGAAAATGAAGCAATATGTTATTTCCATTTCCTTGTCTTCTCCATGCAGAGCTATCAAATCAGTGCCTACTGGGTTCAGTGGCTTCCTCTATGTCTCCAGGATCTGCAGGAATCCAATTTCTTAAGAGCTTTTGATTCACTTTTAAAGCCATATCACTGGAAACTTTCATTTTGTACATAATCTCCATTATACAACAAGGCTTACAAGTTACCCAAGACATTCCAGTTCTAGGATAGGCAAAAGTACTAAAGTTGATAGTCTCGGGCAGTTTTCAGACTATAATACAGGGTTAGTGGGAAGCTCAACACCTGCATTTACATCATTGATTTTTAATTATGTTATACTTTTTCAGGCAGAATATTTGTATGTCATAATATTTTAAAATAATCTCAGTTAAATGAGCTCTCAAGGACATATATAGAGAAGTACAAGAAACAAATTTTTCAATTTTTTTTATGACTTGTTTTGATTTTTTAACTATTCAGATGATACTGTAGATAGGAGTGTTATGAAAAGAAACAAAATTGAGATTATGAAATACTTGTATATCAGAATAATTTGATGGATGGTAGATTTGAATGGGGCAACATCCAAAACATTTACATGGGCTGAATGATGGATACACAAGTACCACAAAATTAAAATACGTCCTTAAACAACTGCATTATACAGAAACATTCCTGCTGAGGTATAAAATAGCATTGTAAAAAGAGCAGCAGGTGCTAAAGCAAATCCCATACTCATTTATGCAGGAGGAAAATGTACATGTCAAATTTGTTGTTCCCAGTAATACTGGGGAGTGTTCCATTAAGGACTGAGCTTCCCGGACAGAGAAACTGGGAGAAACCCTGTGATGCTCTTCTGCAGTTAGGCACAGCCAACTGGACCCACAATAAGATGAATCTCTTCCAAGCATGCAGAACATGGCCTGCTTGCTAAGCCCCATGTGGTACCAGGCACTTCTCCAGAACTAGGGAGTGTAGTAAAGTGATTATGGGATTCTGCGACTGATGGCTCTATCACATGCCTGAGATTCATGGCTCATATAGCCATGCTCCAGGGACTGGTGGTGGTGTGCCTGCAGAAAATGCAAAGGAATTTGCATTTTAATGTAGCTTAACCAACAGCAAGGGTTAAGACTAGTCATCTTAATTTGCATTTGCAGTGGGCAAAATAAGTGCCTAAAGACAATGGCCACAGCTTGATATTATGTGTGCTCATTTAATTTGGCATCTGAGGCTTTACCGTGGAAAAATCCTTAGCGGTCTGGTTAAACCACATACCCCCAGGCTCCCTAACTTTTAGGTATCTGTTCACACTGAATCTCAGCTTTCTGCTGTTCCCTTTCACTGTTTGTTCTGTTGCCTTTGGCTATCTGCTAGTTGTGTACATTAAAAAGGCAGCATTGCCTCTCAGGATATTTCAGGCTTTTCTTCTTTGCAAGATTAGACAGCCTCCTCTCTGTTCCTTAGCTGGAGGAAAAAGAGCTACCCTTTTTAGGCTTTTCATCCTTTTAAGGGCTAATATCCCCCCTGTTTCTTCATGTCTTTCCTTCCATTTTCAGTGTCCTTCAGTACAATTCTTTAAGTGCTCTCTTTCCAGAATATGATTAGGTTTTAACACCATTCACCTAGATTTAAAAATAATGGTTCAGCCTTGGTGTACTACTTACCCTGCTGCCATATTTGAAAAAGCTTGGCTTTTAGTGGGCAGCTCCCTTCCCCTTACCAAAATCTTTCTGCAGGTTTCCTGAGGAAACAGTTCCCCTTCTATGTAGTGCCTATTTCCTGGGTTCCATGACTTCTGTTTAGACAAATCAAATGGGAAGTACCTCTTGACCTTGCAGTCTGGTTAGCAGTGAAAATCGAACCAGAGGCCTTTGGCATATAGCATGGTGTCATGAACAAATCATGGTTACGGAGGCTGTATTTCTGTTCTCTCAACATGAGTGATAAATGGGAGGCAGCTGCACTTTTGTGATTTAACATCATAATTTTTCAGTTTTTCAGTTTCTATAGATTATAGGCACTTGGAGTTTTCCTGGAGCTGCCGACAGTCACTTCTTGGAGGGGGGCAATATCTACTGTTTTTTTTTTTACATTGGGTAGGTGTTAAGATATGGCAAGACTTTTCTGACTTGTCCATGGTCACAGTGAAAAGGCTGGAGCAGAGAAATGAACTTAGCCTGTGCTTATCAGATCCCAGGAATGTGTGCTATCTGGTTTTCTGTGCTTCCTCCAGATTCTGAAATCAGCTACAGCTGATTGGAAAATGATGTTATCAGAGAGAAGCACTGAACATAACAGAAATTGATGAATTGATTCCAGCACCACTCAGTCCTCCAGTGTTTAGAAGACCGAGAAAAAGACAGATTTTAAAAGCAAACCATTCCCCTTCCCTCCCCTCGAGGCTAGTTTATATGTAGAAAAAATTCCCAGACCTTTCAAACCACATGGATAAAGATTAATGAGAATGAAAGGTTGTAGGAACAGAGAAAAGAAAGGACTTTCTGAAGTCTACTCCTTGCTGTTGCAAGTGGAAAAATTATAGAAATTCCTCCATAATGTTATTAATATTCATCCTGAAAATAGTTAGGCTTCATCCTTTTGATAGTCCTTCTGTGATGATTTTTCAGAGCTCTTCTCTGCTGGTTAGCAGCTTCCTCCCAGTTACCAGCCTAAATTATTATCTTTATTTTGCCATTGCTTTGCTCCTGCCTATTTTACTTCTCTGTTTCACAGCTTCTCACAAATAAAACCACCATCCTGGATCTTTGTCAACTGGCAGTTTGAGACAGATTTCATTTCAGGCCTGGTCTAGAGCCCGTTTAAGTCAATGGGAGTCTCTGATGAGTTCAGCATGCTTTCCAAGAGGGCCTTTATAGGCCATCCCTTTAGTCAGCCAGATATAAAAGGTCTGTGTTGGTAAAACAATGTGCCTAATGAAACGGTGCTACAGCTTAGACTGCAGAATCCTTCATTTATGTGCTTTTGTTGGCCAGTTCAGGAAGGAGAGTCAGGAGATCCAGCATTTCAACAACTTGTGGGATCTGACAGCCAACAGGAAAGGCGTTACATTTAAGAACAAGTGCAATAGAGCCCTTCCTTATGAAGGCATCATGATAAAGCCACCTCTGGAATTATTCTACTGCCATTTGTCTTCATTTCACTCCTTTGCTCACTTGGACACTGTATAAAGTTAATGTGCCTGGGAAGAAAACGACACAAAATGCTTTTTTTTCAAGTTCCTTTCTATTTTTATTATCATTATTTTTAATCACGTGGAAGAGAAAAACCCTCTAATTCTCCAAAGATGACATTATCATCAATGATCTTTAACTATTTCTGAAAGGTAGTGCTTTTGTGATTACCATCCAATGCATAAGGGGGCCCTTATTCTAGCTTTTTATAGTTTTTCACAAGTATCACAATGTAAAGCTGCATTTTACAGGTACAAAACAGTAATTTGACTTGTGATGAAAGCACTACACCATAAGAAGTGGTCAAAACAATACATTGCAATAAGTAAACAAAGCTTTTAAGTGATTGACCAAAATTATAGATAGTAGAAGCTCAAGTGATGAGCCATGCAGATAAATTAGTCATGTAATATTAACCAACAGATGTTAAAGAACTGCTAAACTAGCTGTAGCTTGAGATACAAATGACCTATGGAAAAACCTTGTCCCAGTTTGGTACTTAATGTGACCTAAGCCCAACACAACAGAAATAAAAGCAGAAAAACGAGAGCTGGAGCTCCTCATTGGTAAACTGAGATTCAGCAATCAGGAAAGACACAAACCCCACCCCACATCAATAAATCTTCAGCAGCCTTCCCAGAAGAGCTGGGATTGTTGTTCCCTTCTTATATAACTACAGGCCCAGCTAAGGAGTTGATTTAACTATTTAAATGTTTGTAATCATTAACCTTTCAATAAACACACAGCTTCAGCTTATTAAGCTCATTAGTCTGTAACAAATGAAGCTTTTGAACACGCCAAGGAGCAAAAGTATAACTGAATTCAGAAAGCAATTAGATGCATTTGGAGAGGATGATAGGTCTCTTGAGGGCTATTCAGTACAGAGATGTGGATACAGTCTCTGATTCAGGAGATCCCTAGGCTACAGACTGCAGAAATCAGGGTGGTTATATCAAGGGAACACCATACATGCTTGCCAGCTCTTACCGTTACTGTTACTCTTTGGTTCCTGTGTCAGGTTCACCTTTGGTCTCATTCACTACAGCTGTTCTTATGTATTAACAATGCTCAGCCAGCAGCCAAAACACAGTGTCGATGTAGCTGAAAGAAAGCAGTAGAAAGCATTGGTACACAACCTATAAAGTAAGCAGCTCCTACAGCCTAATGGTGGTACAGACTCTCTAGCTCAATCCCCCTCTAAGTCTAGCTTTTGACCAAAGAATAAACATTACTCAGCATGGGAGATAAAGGCTAATTCACCTGCAGTTGTTACCAGAGTAATTATCAGCCACATGCAGTGATAACAAAGTATGCAAAGTGTTTGATTTTTGTCTTTGCCTTTTTTTATTTTTCAGTGTTGGCAGGAACACCCTTGAAATAGATGGATTTGCATTATTGCACATTGTAAAGGACCAATTTTCAGTGGTTTGCAAACCTAGGCTGGGTCAGGAAGGAATACTTGGCTGTATCACCTTGCATTTTACATTTCCAGACCATGCATTGCTTTCTTGGAGGATCACTCTTCTTATCAATGCCCTGAGATATTCTCGGGAACCTCCCTGGGATCTGTCCTAGGACTAATGCTTCATGCAACCAGGTTTCAACATTGCCACATGCTTCTTGTGGACCTACTTCAAGTGTCACCAATATACTTACTGGGGAAGCTCTCACTTCTCAGATGGCACAGGTGATTAACATACTGGAGACAATATCACCAGGTAGAGAACTATTCAAGGTACCTCTGTGATTAATGACAGGTAAACAGTGTACATCCACTACCGGTGTACTTTTTATTTCAGTTTTCATGCTTTCTATGCTCTGCAAATTTCTTTTCTTCAGTCTCATGTGCTCTTAATACCCCAGAGTAACTTCATCTCTCTAAACTCTAAATCTCAAGGAACTACTCCCCTGAAATCAGTGAGCTGACTGTGCATCTGTTTTATTCCAGGGAAAGTTAAGGAACAGAAAAAATAGAAACTAAACATTTTGTTCTGGATCATTCAACCTGAGCTGTATTTACTGAACTTCATCAATGTGTCCTAGAAAATTTTTACTCTCCTTGATAGCTGGGATTATCTGTATTGTCTATGATGCACCATGGGTATGAGATTCAAATGAAGCATTAGTGTAACAGATCTCCTGATATCAGGCCAAAAAGTACTGGGGGCCTGTGCATTCGGACCAGTTTTGACTGGGGTCCCTAAACAAGGGAAAAGATGTTGCCTTCAATCTTATCTGTTTTTAAGGCATACGTACATGTGTTCCAGTTGTGTCTAGAACAAAAAGTAGGCTCTTGCTCATACTCTGTGTCAAAATCCCATCTAGATCATCACCTTGTGGAAGGTTGTCTGGGAAGCTGCCAGTATTCTTGATTTAGCCCTCAGAGGCTTAGGGTTTTATGTATCAGTGCATGATTTTCTCGCTATGTCCCCACCCAACTGTCATCACACAAAAGGTCTCAAATATACTGTAGTTTGCATATCTGGTCACAAAAATTGTCTGTAATATTTTTTTCAAGATGAAGAATCTGGCAAGGGCTCCAGCTGGAAAAACTATGATGAACACAACACAAACCAAGCTAGAAATATGAACTAAATGTGGAACATAGATTCAATGGCTTCTCAAACGAGCAAGCAGAGACCTGACTGAACATAAACATTAAAATGGTGTGCTGACACCTAATCTTTATGGAGGCCACTGCGTTAAATGGTGTAGATGATCAGGGAAGAGTGTAAAGCAGTATGGAGAGACAAGAAACCTCAGTGTGGAGGTCCAGCTCCACGAACTTTATGACTATGAGGGAATTTACTTGTATGTGAAATTATTCCATCTTCCAATAGGAACCAAAGTCACAGAGCAGTTTGCCAGTTGCAAAGAGGTAAGGCTGGGCCATGTGTATGCAAGAGCTGTTACAACAGATCAGTCAAGTTTGGACTGGGACAAAGCACTGCACAGACAATCCTTAGGAATAAAACTAGGGGATTCGTAGTTTGGGATTTTTTTTCCATTTCTTTCTTTCATTTTCTTTTTCTTTTTCCTTTTTTTTTTTTTTTTTCCCCTCTAATTTCCTGTGATTTCAGCTGAGAAGACAGTGGCATTGTTGATTTTAAAAGGGCAGACTTCACAAGCAGATTAACATGCTCCATATGTCTGGTCAGCTTGCTGAAGAGCCCAAAATGTGTAGCTATTAAATATAATGAACGAGGAATGATAGATGATGTCTCACACTCCTAAGCTGGTAATTAAAAAGGAGGGAGAGGCTGCTGGGTAAAGAGTGGAGAAAGCATCCTTCAGCCACAAATCCTTGACATAGAGATGTCAGTTGTTCAAAAGAGGTTTTAACATCTCTGACATGAGGACAGCAAGGGAATGGAAAAGCAAGCAAAACAAAGCACTGGAAGGGCATTTTAACATTGTGTTAGGCAAATGAGAGGATAAATGATGACTGTATATTGGATGGCGGTGGGAGGGTTATAAACATTACAGAGACAATTGCCGCTAAATGAGGTGTATCCCAGGCAGCTGTCCTGATGCATTAGGAGACTGTTTTAAAAAGAAAAGATTCTCCCATCAACATTAAAACAAAACAAAACAAAAAGATCCCTTTCACACAGCTCACACACCATGAATAACTCAGCAGCAATGTGAGTTGAACCCTTCCTGAGGCAGGCTGTATTCTGGCTGCCTCCTTCTGGGCATTACAGCTACCAGGCATGGACGTGCACTCTATAAGCCTTTGTCTTCAGAGAAAACATACAGCAAGCTAGCCTCCCCTCTTTGTCTGGACTTGTGTCTCGTATGCCTCTTTGATCTATATGAGGTAAATCTGAGAGCCTCCATGCTGGCCCAGCCCTCAGTGGAGGGACAGGGTTGAGCAATGGCTTGCCGGACTGCTCCACTCACAAGAATTACTCATTTCTTTCAAGGTCCATTTTTTCATGCCATATGAATCTGTGACTGTCTGAGCTTTCTGTATTTCTTAATGGAAATTTCCAGCTTGCAGATGTGAATGCAGTGCAGTCTAAGAATATAATACTTATGTTAAAACTAGCAGTGTTTGTTTTGTTACTGTTAATAATATACTCAGCTCTTCTGGAGCACTTTTCTTCAGTAAGCTTCAGAGTACATTATCATTTCACAGGCAGGGATACTGAGGCAGAGACAAGGCATCTTGTCCTTTTTCTCAGGGATAAGGACAATTTGCCCCTCTTTGTCCTGGGAAAACACTGCCACAGCTGACATACGATTTCTTAATTGTAGTATAGTGACCTATCCAGAAAACACTGCCCCTCTTTGTCCTGTGGAAAAATTATAGTGTAAAACAGCTGTGGTTATTACTTTAGTAAAATATTCTTATTTCTGACACTGAGCTCATGCCTCGTACCTTTTCATGTCCTTCTTATGCTAGAAGCCTCAGCAATGTTGACTTCAGGGAACTGAAAGACTGGGTCTCCCCCAGTGCATTAACTTATTGATGCTGGCAAATGGCTTTCAAGCCACATTTCTTTTCCCCTGGTCAGTATATCAATAGTGATCCATGGTGCGGCCTCAGGGGTTCCACAGAATGGTTGCAAGTCCTTTCTCGCCACTCCAAAACATTCCTACAAAAGTAAAATAAAGGAAAATAAATGAACAGGCAAAGTCTACAACTAAGTTTTTCTTGGTTGAAAATGAAATCTATTCTGGCACAAGATGGTACATGGGCTTACTTTTTAAAATGTTTCTATTACTAGAGACGGAGAGTCACTTCTCTGGAAGATTTGTAGTCTAGTTATCCTCGCAGCTCTGAGAGGTAGGATGCAGTGATTCTGCTACTACACAACCTGTCACATTAGGAAGGAATGAAAGCTACCTGCTGTTTACAGCTCTGAAAGGAGAGAGCCATGTTGATATATTCTTCTGAAACAACAAGATGGTCTGGAACAAAAGAATACCTCAGAAGGATGGACTTTGCACGGACACAGTATCCCTTTCCTTGAGACTTATTGCTGCTGTTTTTACTGCAATAGCATCCAGATTTGCCCCAGGGCTTTTAGGCTCTACTATACATACTACAGTCTTCTCACAGAGTGAGAAGCATCTCTGACACCAGAGCTTCAGAGCCAGATAGGCAAAGAGAAGTGACAATCGAAGAACAAAGAAAAGCTGGCCTCTGTCCTGGGGGAACACTGACTGTTTAGGATAGAGCTCCATTCAGAAGAAAATTATTATAAAACTATTTGTAAAATGTTACATTTTATGACAAAAGGTTGTTAGAGCAGAAAAAAAGCTGGCCCAGCTTAAGTGTGGGAAGTGAAATAACTCAGCCATCTCCAACAGCTGGTCAGCGGCAACTGCAGCAGAAGAGAGGAGCATCCTGCCTGAGTCGATCTCCATCAAAATGAGGTGTTTCCCCGTCCCGTAGTGTCATGCACACTCCTGCAGCAAACTCACCTCAGGGCATAGCAGAGTCACAGCAGTCTCATGACTGGCCATCTCTGACCCTTCCTGCTTGGGCAGCCCCATAGTGCTTGGGCTGTACCACAGCGGGGACTGTGCCCATCTGAACAGACTGGAGAGAGCACGTGTCTATTCCTAAAATGGTGCCAGAGTGGAGGTCTCCAGTGCTGTCTTTTGGAAGTCTCTTTTTGGGGAGAGATAACATAGGGAAGGCAGCTGGAATGAAAGTCTGGCATAGGTTGGGCAAGTGTGTTACAGGCAACAAAAGACAGACTATTTACAACTGAAGAAAGGAATCATTTTCCTTCTGGATGAGAATGACTGGGATTTATGGCTTGAATCCACCATCCCCCGGGTGAGAAACTCCACAGGGGTGTTACCACGCCTCACAGTGTAACAAGCACATTGGGAAAACCTCTTCCTTCCCTGGGCAGCAGAGCAGCTGCACTTCTCGGGAGCAGCATGGACATTGGTTTCACCATCTCGTGCTTTGCCATCTAGATGGAAGAAGGGAAAGGGAGTTGCTTGCCCCTGCATATACCCTTTGAAAACTAATTTTCTTATAGGATTGCCTCCATCAAAAAATTCCCCTGAATTAATTTTCTTTCTCTCTGCCCCTCTGCCCCAGTTTCTCTACCTTTCTTCAGCAGCTGAATATGAAACCAGTTCAACACTGGAACAAAAAATGATTTTTTTTTTCTTTCTCTTATTTTGAAAAAAGGAATGAAAGCTTCTGTTTTACAGGCAAATCATTTCTTTCTCAAACACCACTTCATACTATAACAGACACTGGAAAAATACCCATTCTCTCTAAACATGACAGATACCACCACAAGGTGAGATGAAACCACTTTTTGCTTTCAGTATAGTCTTTTTTAATATGCTATGTACATGGAAACACTTCTTCATCCATCAATTGAAAAGTTCATTTCCTCCTGCTGCCCTTCACCCCTCACTCAGGTCTCCCAAGCCAACCATGACTGTGCAACATAACTGACTCTGGTATAAATAAGATCTGAGGAAATGGAAAATTAAGAGCTCCTCTAGCCCTAAGGCTAAGTATTGCCCTCCTATTTGTTTTCTCTGTATGCTAGACTTAATACTTTTTCTCAGCTGGGTACACGAGCTAATATACTGCGTAATCAGAGGGAAAACATCGCCTTATAGAAATCTCATTTCTTATCATGCTTGAGGTTTCTGTGGATACTGGAAATACTTTACTGTGTCATAGTATGTGGACAGAATAGGGAAGAAACAACACAAGTGAATAATTATTTGCAGCTTTAGGGTTTCATTTGTGTATAAGATTCTGAGCACTGAAAGTGGAGAGAAACTCAATACTCTTCTTCCATCTGTGCCATCTTGTTGCTGAAATCAAAGGAATTTCCATGTGGGAACTCAAATGATGCACAAAAACTTCTGTCTTTGCTAAGCATTTAGTGATGGACATTCCCAGTCCACCTATAATACACATACGTCCATCAGCGCAATTGTATTAAACTGTGTCCTTATCTACCTTATGTGTTTAGTTCAGTCACTCTATGGTGCCCATCCATTCTGCACAATGGCTATATCTGTGTGGGATACATCTGTGTGGGTAGCTTTGGTCTGTGGCAGGGTCTGCAGGGATTCAGATTGTGAATAATAACTTATTCACATGAGGACTATTTATCTAAAATGTGACATGAGTCTGAAAGAATACAGGCCTTAGAGCAATCCCCTTTAGCTAGCTGATTTTCACTACTCATCAACTCATAATCTATTTAAGGTTTATCTAAGGTTAAAAAAAAAAGAAAAACAAGATAAATGTTTGGATGAAGAGAAGTGTTTGTATAAAGACACTTGCATTAGGAGAGATGTAAATTAATCAATATAGCTCCCATCTTTTCAAAACCTTTTTAAAAAGCTGTAAATATGATACTATAAGAAGGTAGTTTGTAAGAGAGAACTTAGCTTGCATCAGATATTCATCAGTATGAATAGCACTTGATAAAAGATACATAAAACACAATCTGTCACCCAAACCAGGCCTCGAGTGTCCCCTTCACTCTCAGTCGTGTTGCAGGCAGACCAAATTCAGCCACTCAGATCATCTGGCCTGTGATCAAATTTGTGTACTGACTATCTTGTTATCTAAAATAAAATGCAAGTAATCGTTCACCCATTGTGTTGTGTACTTGTCAAGCTGTATGCTGGATATTTTGTCCAGAACGATACTGTGAGAGACAGTATCAACATTTTGCTAAAATCCAAAAAGATCACATCTACTGGCTTCCCTTGGACAACTAGATGGGTAACCTTGTCGTAAAAGGAAATTAAGTTAGTTAAGCAGGACTTTCCCCTTGTAAATCTGTGTTGGCTATGACCAATGACTACATAGTCTTTCAAGTGTTTTTCAACAACCTGACTACACCTTCTTTTTTCTCTACAGCATAGAGTTGAAATAAGAGGGAGTCTAATTTAGACTTTAAATTTCCATCATACTGATCTGAATATGGCCAGTGGTGATTTATCTGAGGCTACACAGGAGATTTGAAATAAAACACAGACTTGTAGTAACACTTTCCAAGTCTTCAGTAAGGGACCTAAACACCAGGCCAGCCTTCCACATAAGATTCAAAGGACCAAACATTTTTTTTAACTGTTGAATCTCTTTGATCTTTCATAAGACTATAAAAATAGGACTGGTTCCTTACAGTGTATATTTTGGCTCATTCTTTTAGATAGACAAGGGAATACTGAGTAGTACCAACACATTTGCAATGTAAGATGTTCTTAGCAAGACCTTCCCCCACCCTCACCCCGAAAAGCTCAGGATCCTGGAGTCATCATCTTTTATGAGACTCTCAGACATTCAGTCACACAAATACTCTCTAGTTTCCAACATTTCAGGAGAAAGTTTGAAAAATTCTAATCTTCCTCTCCACTCCTTCATCTTTCCATGAACAACAACAGAAAACAAGTGAAAAGATCACACCATGACTTTTTAAAGCCTTTTGACTATTGAGCTAATATCACAAACTGTCTGGCAAGGGCTGGACTCAGGATTTATCCTTGTCTGAGCCTGGCAGTGTGCGTGCTGGTCTACTTATTATAGCAGACAGATGTATGATCCTAAGGGTGCTTAGTTTCCCTTACTTTTCCCTGAGCCGGTTAACACTTCAAGAAAGCTGGGAGAGAGAAGTGCCTAAGTCTGGGTTTTGTGGAGTGGGATGCTGCTGGTAGTGCACTTCTCATGGGATGGAAGGAAAAAGATGGACATAATCGGGCTTTCACTGCAAACAGAACCACATGCAAGTGGCTGTACTTCCTTAAGTAATATCTGTATAGGAAGTTATAAGAAAGCCAGAAAGCCCTGCAGAGTGACCCACTCTTCAGGTTATGTCATGAAAAGCCATGGGCTACGAGCAATAACTCAGAATCATGATCTTTCCTTTGTGCTGAAGTCCCCACATATTCCTAGTGTACATGACTGGTGCCAACAAGCCACCTGGTACACTATTGGATTCATGAGGGAAAGTACATTTATTGTGTGCAGGATTATCTGCATTTGTGATGCACAGCAAATATCCTTGCCCTAAGTATCCTGTAACACAGAGGAGACAGGGAGAAGGAAAAAAAAGGGGAGGGGGGGGAGCATATTGTTCTCAGGTACAGATGAAATGGAAAATGGTGAAGTGGGAATCAGGAATGGAGAAAGAGTGAATTTGTGGAGTAAATAGCACATCATAGTAACAACAGGGCCTAAGTTTTTTGTTTTGGGATTGCTTTCCCTTATACATTTGGTTCGTTAGTTTCTCTGGTCACTTGCTGAACCCTAATTAAGGAGACACCATCTGAAGTAGTCCCCATTCATATAAAAACTTGTCACAGCCATCTTTTTTATTCTGGGCTGAGCCATTCTGAGAAGCTGACTCTTAGATCAATAACAAAACAAGAACAGTTTGTTTTTTGCAAAGGACCTATTTGCTCCACTGCAATCTATTTAGCTTTCCAATCATGTGGCAGCTTCTGTTAGTCTTCAAGAGGGAAGGAAGAATGCTATACAGCAGAATGGCTTGTGAGCTCTCCTAGGAAAACCTGCACCTGCTTTCTGCCTACACATCCACACTCATCTCGAATCCAAGCCACGAGCTGATGCTACACAGCTGCTATGAGGCATTATGTCAGGGCTCCATTTGCCAGCATTTCCTCCGCTCTGGATCATATTGGTGTCTCGTAACAGCTCCCAGAGCAGCTTCATCAAGCTGCTAATGTCAACCAAGTAAATAATGCATGCTTCAACTTTGGGCTAAATATACATTTGTCTGATAGACCGTAACAGCCACCAAGTCTATTGTGCTAAGCAATCCTTAGCTGTATATTTACCAGATCAATGGAGTGCTTACAGCTTGGACACATGAATCAGTATTTAGGTAAGTTTTTAAATAATTATTAGAAGTAAAAGAGCACTGCTGTCCATATATAGCACTTATGTGGAAGAAACCTTCTTCTCTCTGGTTTTTTTTTTTTTTTTTGGAGCCACTAGAGCCCTGATCAGCAGAGGTACTTAAGCACAACTAAGTTGAAGTCAGTGTTTTAGCTTCACTCATTATAAGTATGACTTCTGCAGAGCATGACGGGTACTCATAGCATCCGCCCTCTTCCCCAGTATCATTTCAGAACAGTTGACACTATCCAAGACACTTGAATTATGTCTTGTTTGTTATAAGAGAAGAAAAGAGAAAACACTGTGGTACTGGTCTATTTGCTCTGGGGTCTGCATCTATTAAGGACAATAGGACTGTATGAGGATGTTTCTGCAGGGCCAAAATACACAAAGACAAAATCTAGATAGTTTTTGCACCAGAACAAGAATCTCAATTTTTACTCATTTCCCTTGTGGGCTCTAAGATACATCAGCTCTGCAATGTATCCTCTCCCTCATATGTTTGGGCATGGAAGCTGGAGAAGGCAGCTGGTTTTATCTCTGTCAGGTCACTGATGTAGAAGAGGAGGTACCAGTGACTGTGGACCTTCCCTGAGGAAATTGTGAAGAAGCCACATGGTGGATCCTGAAATAAAATTCTTTATTGTTGTGGCAAGAAGTTCTTTACTGTTAGAGGTGAACCAGCTCAGTAGATTTCTTCTTCCAGTCCTTTCTGTTGGTAACCAGGATGGTGGACACAGGATCTTGTCTCTTATTTTTTCATCGGATACTATTTTTAAAATGTAGAGTACACACACCTGCAGCTCTCTCAGAGTTTAAGCCAGATAAAGTCAAAGGTGTTTCTAAATTTCTGGGAATAATGTTATCTATGATATGGTGATTTCAGCTTATCCATTTTTTTGTTTGTTTGTTTGAGTAGAATTTGTGGGAAGGTGACACAGAGAAGAAAACTTCATTAACTCAGGACACTATGAAGGCTGCATGAGCATTGAGGACCCACTGTTACCTAGCCAGCAGTAAGAGCATTGACTAGAAATATCTGCTTAGTACGAAATTACTGAAAGCAAATTTGGTTAAAAATCTCTGAGGGATGCTGTACTGAGGGAGCACAAAGGTTTGCTGTCCATCGTCCAACACAGAGGAAAGAGATAGAGGAATAGTTGCACAACCCACTACAGCAGTCTTTTTTTCAAATGCATTTACTCCAAAGTCTATTCATTCCATTCCTTTCACCCAAATCTGCAATCCAGACACCAGGTCTGCTTGAACTTGACTCTCAACTGACAACACACAGCGTTTCACAATTAAATCTTATTACGATTGTCTCCGCAGTCCTGACTCTCATCTTGCATGTCAAAGCATAAACTGTCTGTTCCAGACCCTAATTGTGTTGTCAGTGACCTTTGTAAACTAATCTGCTACAGCCATTTGATCAATTAATGTTTTATGCAAAGATTAGTACAATCTGAATAAATAAATACACTAAACTAAATATGAAATTGTAATAAACAACATGTTGGGCAAGAAAGTATTGGTTTAAGAATTCTAATGATGATCATGATTTATTAATGCACTTGTCAGCATCTGTTGCTGAGGGCATTATGCATGCCTCAGTAGGATTTGCCTTGATTTGTTGAATGGAAGACAGATAGACAACAGTCGCATAATGAAAAGTATTACAGTCTCTGAATCCCATCTTTTCAATGTCTAGGGGAGAGCTTCTTCATGTCCTCTCTGTATCTGGACTTCCTGTATAACTTCATTATTAATAATGAAAAATATCTCCAAAACAACAGTCTGTGTACCATGTTCCTTCAGCTCCTGTGATGAGGCAAAAGCCACACTACCAAAGCTGATTTGAATATTTCAGTGCCTGATTGTGAATTGAAGAGCAACACACTATTTTTATATGATTCTCTCTAGAAGGAGGAATAGCAGATGGAACTCTGAAATGGAGAAACTTTAGTTTTCCTACTCAGGTATCTTCACATATTTCATAATTTCTGGAGAATTTCTGTTGATGTTAAAAGGGGATTAAAATGAAGAATGAATACACACTGTATTTTTACTATACATACCATGGTGTTCATTTCAGTGGGCTATTTTACAGTCATGACTGAGATTTGCATGTTGATCTGCATTTTCTTTATACTTTCAGCTGTCCCATCATACATCTGAATTTTTTCTCCAGGCATTTACTATGGATTGCTAAAAAAATCCCCGAAACCAAAAGAAACACTGTTATTTTCACATTTGGGGGAAGATGGATAGCTAAAGTCTGTGGAAATTAAAATTCGATTTTTATTGTAGCTTCTATTGCAAAAGATCTTTAAGTGCTTTAAGGTAGGGCTGACTGAAAATCAAATTCTTACAGCTACTTTTGAAATGACATTTCTTATAACTCCTGCTGTAAGCTCACTGTCCATGAAAGGCAACTATTTCAGGAGTGAAAAAGTGCAGTGGTAGAAGTTCTGGAAGTTCTGGATTCCCATTCCCCACTCAAACATCAAGTTCCATAGTTTAACCACTGAACCTTAAGGAAATAGGCAGAAGTATCTTGTACTCTCCTGGATTTAGGTCCCCAAGTTCTTAAGTAAGATACAGTCCACATCCCATTCATTCTCTAACTCAACACTTCCTATCGGTTGTGGTAGGTGTTTCCCTGTCTAGCATGCTGGGTCTTGGGAATCTCATTTGCGTTAAACTAACAGTCTCCAGCTTCCTACTGCTAAGAGAAAGACCTTACCTCGTCCCTCTTGAGCCAAGTACAGGTCAAGAATCATGGCACAGCAGTGAAGACCACAGTGAGTCTGAGGAAAGGTCACACCCACTGGGGACAAATATTCCTCAGACATTTCTGTGTTGCTCCTAGGCAAAGTCATTGTAGGCTGATGGTGGTGGAATGAGCAGGAAAGAGCAAGTGGAAGGAGCCCTAGGAAAACTGACATTCAGATGCTCAAATATCTTAAAAGCTCTCAGAATCCCACCCTAGTGCTTTAAGATCAGGATTAAAAATTTGCTATCTTTCCAGCTACATCAGCAGTGAGAACCTTGGACTAGAAAATGATGGAGAAAGTGATCCATTGATCTATTAGTCAGAAGCTCTTCAGCAAATCTAATGAACAACAGAAAAGATTTTCCAATGCAGTAGAAGCCTGTTAAATAGATTGTACTGGTGTATGGAAATGTCATTTTTTTTACAGCCCTTAACACAGATAAATTGTGGCTTAAGGACAGAGGTGGCCTTTGTAGAACCACATACATTCTTCTGATCTTTGTTTGTGAACCCTGCTGTTCAGAGGTTTATTCCAGATATTCATGCAATGCTTCTTTTTAGATAAACAATAACAACAATCTGTCTTTCCCTGGACACATCAGTCCTCTTGTCAGCTTTATTTCTCTGTATCTTTTAAGAGTTTTTTCGTTTCAGAGGTATTTAATAAAACACCGCTTGGTGTGGTATCAGGGAGGAAATATCTTCATTTAACATATTTAGTCTTTTAGTCTATTTAGTTGTGTATTGTATTTGACCTTTTGATCCTCTGGGTGTTTAGACTCCTAATAAGTTTATACCTTCATCTTACATTTGTTTCTTAAGAAGACATCTAAATTTTCAAAAGTGTAATGCATTATTTGCTTATTCATTCATTTTCTTGATCTTGTGGAAGGCAAACCTGTTCTATTAACAAAGATTTGTTCTTTTAACCTATTGGAAATTTGGTTTCTCTTTAATAAGGAGCAGCAGAGAAATTCTTTGGAAAAACAAAACAAAACAGATGGCACTGATGCATAATACAAAGGACAGCAAGCACACTGCCATTGCTGTGCTACTCCTCTGTTGCTCCTCTGGTTTAAGAGACTCAACATTTGACAAAGATATTGGAAGATACAACCAGTACCTAAACAAAAGTGATGGTGACACCTTTGCAGTTATCTCAGGGGATAATCACAAAATATTTGAAGTAGAGAGGAAGCTTTGCCATTTCAGTTTCATCAGGAAACGTACAACAGCTACCGATAAGAAGAATGAAACACTTGACAAGCATCAGCTGGCTTCATCACTGTCTTTTTTAAATAAAATTCCTAGCATGGAGAGGAAATTGGAAAGAGGAAGTAGCAAAGGCTGTTCAGGTAACCGAAAAAAAGCTTTGGAAAGCTTGGAAGGATTAGCGGACAGAAGTAGACAAATCATTTCTTGCATGGCATTTCTACTTACATTTTATTGCAACATTCCTAAGCAAAGTGCAAGAGGCTTTTTATTGTCATATCAGATATAAATGGTAAAATTTAATGTAGTACTTGTCAGCTTTAAATACTGGAAGTATCAGTAAAATGTCAAATTATACTTGACTTCAATCCTAAATGGTTATAAAAACGCAATCCAAATTTACAATCATTTAGTCTTCTTCCCCCCCCTTTTTCTCACTGAAACTCTATTATATGAGATTGGTGAGGAGGAGCTAAATTTTCTTTTCTGCTTCAAATCTGGTGATTCATTGGGGTTTACATCACCACTGAAACGTTCTTCCCTTAGAAATCAATGGCTGAGGACTAGAGTGGGGACCTGACTTCTTAATTATGACTTGAAGTAATGCAATTGTGTATTTTAATGGCTCATACATCTCCTTGACAGATTGTCCAAGTTTGTTGAAAGTTTTGAAAGCAGTAAAATCAATTTCTTGGACAGTTAGCTAGCAAAGAGAGAAAGCATTGATATTAACTGGAGTGTCGACATAATACCACCTAGTATCTTTGTATTTTTGTGAAACATTTTACACATTGAAGATACTGGCTGAGAGTGCAGTAAAGGGGAGCATGAGCTTCTACTCCTTCTGTTCAGTGATATTTTATATTCCTGGTGCCTCAGTGAGCATAACAGCTCTGATTGCATGATAAGTGCACCATTGCAAACCCTGGCTATGTAGACAGTGAGTCTGGGAAGACTTCTGAATGTTAGGATATGTTGGCTGACAATACAGGGTATCAGGGTCACAGCATCCTATTTCAGCACTTAGTGTGCTCTTATCCAATACTCTGCAATATGGCTTTGGTCTCAAGCCTTTAGCAAAAAAGCCCAATTAGGAAGTCTACCTAGCCAACAGGGAGTTATAGTAAATAATCTAATGGTCCTTTCAGCCTTCAGATGTCCATTAGCCTCTGGCTTAAGAAATCATCACCCACATAAAGGTTAAGCAAAGTCCTTTTAAATGCAATAAACACCTTTCCCAGAAGCCTTGATTGAAAGTATCTGTAAATGTCATGGTTTCAATATTAATAGTCCCTGCTGATGTTGGTTAGGCTAATTCTCAGTGACGCCAACCAAAATCATTCCATTTGCTGTTCAGGTTACTCTGCCATCCTGCAAGGAACTGCCTGTGCCTATTACCTTCCTTTTCATTAGTGCTTTTATGATTCATGTGAAATACAGAGCAACAGGACTAAACACAGCTCTGAAAGGAAGAGATTTATCTAATTTACTAAGACATTACTAGCTTGTACTACAGCTTTTTCTCTCTGATTAACTTTTGCAGTTGTCAAACTTGGCCTGCATCTGATCTCAAGAATCGGCACAAATCAGGAAAAAATGAGTTATCTTGAGCTACTCCCTTGTTTCTATGGGAAAAAAAAAAAAAAAAAAAACAGGAAATGTAATGTAATGGAAAATGGGAAAATATGGAATATATGTTCCTGGAAATAGCAAGGGACTTTGTTTCCTAAAAAGGCTCTCAAAAACAACAACAACAACAACAACAACAAAACCAACACAGAAACAGTAACAACAACAACACGCACTTTGAAAAAGACACCAAATAACCTTTTGTAAGCATTGGAGAATGGCTGGAAGATAAAAAAGGCTTCCCAAATGAATCTCTGGGGCAAGGAACATAGGTATTTCAAAGAGGAATGTAGTATTCATCAGAAACTCTAAGTAAAATAAAATCCAGCATTAAAATGGCCTTCCACAGGTGACAGAATGGCTTCCTGAAGTAGTTCTTCAATACTGACCCTCAAGAACTAAGAGTTCAACTACTTGAAAACCTAAGAAATTAAAACGATCTCTGAACTATTCATTGAAGTGGAATCCCACCTGTGGTTAAGGGCCAGCCCTGACATCCTCAAATGAAGAAGGGAGTGAGAAGGGGCAATGTGTCAGTTTTAGGGACAGTGGACCTTCCTGCCAGTATTGGGGTAACATCACTTGAAAATATTTTCAGTGTCCTTTGGGCCAAGTGTTGTGTGATTGCACAAAGAGAAATTGTCCATGAAATTTGACAGTGCAAGCCTGCTGCTTAGGGAGGTCTAGTGATTTTTTTAACATAACACAGTGATCAAAGACCAAGCAGGATCCCAGGCTGCATGCCAACTTGATAAACTGTCATGGTTTGGCTTGGATAGAATTAATTTTCTTCACAGAGGTTCATATGATGCTTTGCTTTTGATTTTTGATGAAAATACTTGAAAATACTGGTGATAACACACCGATGTTTAGTTGTTGCAGAGCACTGCTTACACAGAGCCAAGGGCCTTTCTGCTTCTGGTGCTGCCTTGCCAGCAGGAGGCTGGGGGTGCACAAGGAGCTGGGAGGGGACACAGCCAGGACAGCTGGCCCAGGCTGACCAAAGGGATGTCCCATACCCTGTGGTGTCATGCTCAGCAATAAAAGCTGGGGTAAAGACTGGGGGGAGGGAGGGGGTGACACACATTCGGAGAGATGGCATTTCTCTTCCCAAGAAACTGTTATATGTGATGAGCCCTGCTTTCCTGGAATTGGCCGAACACCTGCCTGCTAATGGGAAGCAGCGAAAGAATTCCTTGCTTTGATTTGCTCATGCACACGGCTTTTGCTTTACCTAGTTACCTGCCTTTATCTCAACCCCCGACTTTTTATCTTTTTTTTTTTTTTTCTGATTCTGTCCTCCACCCTAATGGAGGTGGGGAGAGGGAGGGAGTGAATGGCCGTGTGGTGCTTAGCAGCCTGCCAGGTTAAACCTCAACATAAACAAATAAGTAGCGATGCTGTCTTTGAGAAGTCTTTGCAAAACCCATTCTAGGAAACCCTGTGCCTCCATAAGTGAAGATCTGGAGTCAAGTGAAGCTTCAACACCTTTAGATCAAGCAACATCACAGTGTTTCAGTCCTTCAGCCTTTTAAGTCTCAAGGTCAAACCTTACTCAGTTCCAAGGAGATTCAGTTATTTTTGAGCTAAAAGAGAGAAGCTGGTGGTGACAAT
Organism: Anseranas semipalmata; assembly: GCA_013399115.1. Taxonomy (NCBI): domain Eukaryota; kingdom Metazoa; phylum Chordata; class Aves; order Anseriformes; family Anseranatidae; genus Anseranas; species Anseranas semipalmata. Next base: position 733,388 of record VXAA01006946.1, on the reverse strand, counting down.
GAGACAGGTTGAAATTTTAGGGGTTTCTAATAAAACACCACACTGAGCTCTCACCTACAAAAAGTTGGACTTTTCTCTTCAAAAGTGGATGTAGAAGGCACAGGTCTGACCTTTCATCAGCTGGGTGGTTTCCTCTGAATTTGGATATAGGACTCTAAGGAACATATGACCTTGATGTTTGAATAAATCCCAGGCACCATAAGTTAACTCTTGCCTGCAGAATCTACTTCTCTTCAACTATCTTTCTGTGCTGTTTGTTGCCATAGCTGGCAAAGAGCAAAGAGCAAAACTTTTGTCAGGACAGAGAGAGGAGATCAGAAGTAAAAAGCTGCTGAAGAAGCAACCTCCCCTCTGAAGGGCCACATTACCACTGTGCTGCTCTCTCTTAACAAAAACCAGCTCAGTCTTTTTTCCTCAATATTTCAACAATGTTTTGAGGTTATAATCAGATTTGGTACATCTCCACCACCTGAAAACTGACCCCAAATTCCCTCCTGTTTTGTGCATGAGATGGTGAGCATCTCCTCCAGATGTTGGTTCTTCTGACCTGCAATTCCAGACACCTCTGCAGAGGAAAGCTTCAAGGAGCACTGAAAAATGAAGAGATCTACCCTGACAACCCAGGGAAAGTTCATAATAATAGCAAGCACTTTGGAGAGAACCCTGGGAAATCCTACAGCCTCTGTGTATGGAAAGGAAGCTAGTGAAAAAATGGAAGAGCAGTCACCCTTGTGAATACACCAGTACAGTCTGAGCTCCTCAAGAGAAGCCTGGCTAGACAGACATGAGACATGTTAAGACAGAGGAGGTCTTAACCTCCATCAGGTCTGTTGGGGTCTGTGCCTTGCTCTGCTGTAGATTCACAGCATGATATTAGACAAGTCTGACTGAGAGTTTCAACAAGAAAAGAAAAAAGGTGCCCAAGTGTGAAGTGTTTTGCTACATAACCATCTTTCTGTTTAAAAACTGCTGTGTATGCAGTGCTATAGCTTTCTGCACTCTGGCTCAGAGGACAGACAGGCTTGTTTTTAGCGATGTGGCAATATTTGCGGAACTAGAGCATTTGAGCAGCAGAAGACAGGTCTTGGAATAGCAAGGGAGGCACATCACCTGGGCACCTTTGTTGTGGTGAATTTGCAATGTCTATAGAAATGTCTGGAAACTGAAATCCTGGTATCTACAATATCCATTTCCTGACTGAAACACAAATAGAGTAGTTGTTTACGTCTCATGTTTACATATTTGAAGTCAAGGTGAGTGTTTTGTTTTAGTTGCAAGAACAACGTTTATTTTTCCTAGCTAATCTACTACTCAGCCCTGAAATACAATGTTATAGAGGGAATCACAACGTTAATACCCTTTTTAGCCTTAGAGAATGGCTTAGGTGAAGAAGGGACACTGAAGGTGTCCCTGCCTGTGGTAGGGGGGTAGAACTAGATGATCTTCACGGTCCCTTCCAACCCAAACCATTCTGTGATGCTATGATAAGAAGATGTTTGGAGATGCCAGGATAGACTCTAAGTAGAGTACCTGTCCTGCTAGTAATAAATGACACTGTTCCCCTGAATCCTGACTTTTGAATAATTAGTAAATATATAATTTAATTGCTACATAAGTCCTTCAAAATAGGATTTTTCTGATGAGAAGAATAATTGAAAAATGTATTTCTAACACATATTGGATCATTAGAAGCCAATAAAAGATACAGGCATGTTTTCTGCAGCCAGAATATGTAGAAAAAGAATGGATAGTAGCTAAATTTGGTGTAATGTATAAAAAAACTTTCCAGTTAGTCACACAAAGCCTGGGAAATCCACTTTCAAATAGATTAGGAGTTTCCATTAAGGGATCTGTCATTATAATGCTGTGGAGAAGATTCCTGAAAGGTTTCAAAAGCCAAACAAGAGCCGATTAGCTTCAATATCAAAGCAGAGTGGCTCATTTAGCCCAACACTATTGATCTTAAATACAATCTCTGCTTAGACAGAGAGCAACTTCAAAAAGAGAAATAACAATAAAAAAAGGAAAAAAAAAAGAAAAAAACTCACTCAAAAGCAACTCACAACATGACAATTGTAAAGAAAATGGAAACATCTTAGTTCAGTTCCTCTAAGAGACATGGGAGAAATGCTGCCCATAATTTTGCATCTAAATACACTTTGAATCAAAGTTTTTCATGAGCCAACCAAGCAGCATCTTTTTAAAAGGCCAGACAAATATAAATGCCTCCAATCTGGTCATCTATAGCAAAACCAAGTGGTTCACATAATGGGAATACTTACTAGATGGAATATTGAAAAATACATCTGCCTTGACCTAGAGCTCAAGAAAATTCTCTGTAAAATAGATTTGACTGTCCTCATACTGAGATCAGGTAACGATGAAGCTGTCTTTGAAATTAAAAGCTTACTGCCCACATGCTGGCCAAGTTTCCAAGGCTATGAGAAACTTTCCTTTAACAATTCATCCTCCATAGAGAAGTCTTTTGAACACTCAGCCCATGTAATGTTGATCTTATATGCTTTATGAATGTACATAGGCAATGTCTTGGCTATGTTTCCCTGGACAGATATATCAGTATTATTCCTTACAAAGGGAGGTGGGAAAGGCACAAGCTCCCATTGTACTAGTCCAGAATGACATACTTGGCATTGGTAGGTAAAATGTTTCTGGTAGAGCTCCAACATTATATATTGATTACGCAGCAGACATGGTTGCTGTTTTATTTGCTTTTGTTTGTTTGTTTGTTTGTTTGTTTGCCATTGAAAGTAACTGCAGATTACAGCACACATGAATATAGAGAAAACTGTGCATCGCGATGAGGAAATAATAATACATGTTGAGGGCCATCTGGAAGTGTTATGTCTACAACAGGGATGAGTGCCCTCCAAAGAGACCTGCCAGAAGGAGGAGAAGAAACCAAGAAAGATAGTAGAAACTTCTATAAAGACAGTAAAAAAAGAGTCATCCAGGAATAATCCTGATAAAGAGAAATTTGCTTCTGTGCATAACAGGAATACAGATGGGGAAACGGAAATAATTATTCAAAAACATTTTGCAGCAAAACAATAGCACTACTTATGTGATCTCTACCCATGACTATACCCACGTTGACAGATTCATCTGCTTGAAGTCCATTGTGACGACAGTGTGATCTAGAAGATAATACACTACATGGGGATTTTGGAAGTGTCCTTGCTCTTGCCATCTCAACAGCCTTTCTTTTTTTTTTTTTTTTTTTTTCTTTTTTTTTTTTTTTTTTTCTGATATCTTAGTTTCTCCCCAGGGTACCGGCCTTTTTGACAAACAGCTTTGAGATTTGCTGGTTGGAAACTCTTTTTTACAGCTGAGTAGTAAGCCATTCCAGGACACGATATAGACATAAGTGGTTCTTTCCCCACACAGTTTCAATGATCTGTCTTTACCTCTCTTCTGAAGGATGAACTACTGTAGAGCAAAGATGATCGGTTAGAATCGATCCTTGTTTGCTCTGGCCATTCTACTGAAACAGATTGCCACCTAGCGTGAATTACCAAGATATTTGGAAAAGAAAGAAATGTGAAAAGATGTACTAGTGGGGGAGAGGCTGGTATTGAGATCCAGGCAATTAATTGCTGGCTAGAAGACAGCAAATTATTTTGTACATAACAAATTCTTGAAGAAGGTTGTATGATCTGAGTCAGGGAAATACTTAAGTACAAGACTGAATGCTCTGATGCCCTGTTGAGCTGAAAATATGTTTTTTGTTTGTTTGTTTGTTGGTTTTTTTTTTTTGAGTCAGTATTAGCTGGAGACAAATTGGAATTTACTTCCTTGATATTCAAGTCTGTAGTAAAGTCCTGCTTCAGTGCAGCTGGATACCACTGGCATCAAAGCTGAACGTGATCCTTCTATGCTATATTATATCTGTAGCACAGAAGTTGCTCTTGAACAAGTTAAGAGGAACCACATGCGGTTGCATTAGGAGTAGTTGAGTCACTGATGGCAGGATATTGACCTTGCATAAAACACTTATTTTCTGATTCTTGCTCAGCAGATTCACTGCAAGTCCACTTAAGCAAAGAGATTTAAACTATTTGGGCAAACCTGATAGGCCCTGTTTTGGGGATTAGAAGTAGTTCATATTTGGGATTTATTTCAGATTTCCAAAGGAAAAAGAAAAACAGTGTTCACAGTTATACCCCAAATGATCTGTAACTACAAAGTAGACATTAAATAAACTTTCTTCCTTGAACAAAACCCTGCAGAGTTTTGCAGGCGAGTGTTTTTGAATCACCAGATGAGTGTTTTGCAACCAACATGCAGATCATCAGAATAATAAATGGACAACTACAGCTACAGAAGGGGAAGAAATGGGAAAAGTGTCTAACTGTCTCTGTATCATGTGTACATATCTATATCTATGCTGAAAGCTGCACCTAACTGTGGGTGGCACACTTTTTTTTTTTTTGGACTGGGGAAATAAAGGCAGATGGAATGTTTGCTGCATCATTCCTTTCGCTACAGGAACTGCTAGCCTTCTCTTAGCCTAAGAAGCCCACTTGGCTTGGGTAGATGGCTGACCTTGACCCCTGTTAAATAAGTAGACAAATAACTAACTTTTAACTTTTTCTAGGATCTTTCCAAAACTTGGTCTCCCTGAACTTTTTGGCTTCCCTTCCTTTCTCTTACTAGTATTATTAACATTTTGAGTTCTTGGATTAGTGAAGAAAACACTGTTAGGAATTACTTGACTGCTAAATTAATCAGAAATATGCATAAGAGTCTTGCAGCTGATTGTACGCGTTGTCACTATACATTTGAAATATGCATGCATAATTTTATTACCTCATCTTTCTCCAGAGATACCCAGTTTTTATATCTGTTGTTTCCTGCCAAAAAAAGCCAGACTTAGGCTTGAGGTGCAGCTCATACTCAGGGATAAAATGATCAGGCATTTCTATACTGCTGTCCATCCCCATGAAAGTCTGTACAGCCTCACATCCTCTCGAACTGTGGATGTTTGCAAAATCAGTGACTCTCTGGAGGTGTAAATAAACAGGTACTGTTGCAAGGTAGATACAAAAACACAGTTGTTTTTTCCAGCCAGGGATTCAGATTTGGAAGGAATAGTTTTGAGTAGCTGAGGACAAACAGACAATTATTTTTTCTCTGTCTTCTTTAGCCACACTGCCATGTCTGGTACCTACATGTACACAGACATACTAATATATTTACAAGTTGATGTTTTATTCATTTATTTAACTGGGACTCATCTTCAACTCACAGAGTGTTCATGCTCTCCATATGAATTTAATGCCACTTGCTTGGACTGAATATAGTGTCTTTAGATATTTTTTTTTCATTCTTCTTAGATTTTCCAAGACCTCTGTGCATAGTGCATTTATGAAAATCTACAGTGAAAATTTATGGGTAGGAATCCCAAGGATCCTGCTAAATAAGGAGATACATTTTAATTAAACACTTCAAATGGATCACTGAAATTCTCAAGCTATTCTTTCTTTCTTTCTTTTTTTTTTTTTTTTTGGTTAAAGTTTTCAATAAAGAAATATTATCTTTCAGTAAAAACTGCTTCACTCTGGGGCTTATGACTCTGTCAGTCATTCTTCAGAGGCAAAGCAAGATATCCAGTTTCTTACATGATATTCGGAAATGGAAAATAGACATCTTTCAATTCAAAGGCAGCCAAAACCATATGCATTTGTGTAAATCTGTTACCATAGTGTGTTTGTATCCACTTCCAGTATCAAAGAATACTGTGTGAATAACAGTGCAATGAAGGGAGATATATGTGAAAGGCCCTTTGTTCTGAGGTATCAATTAAAGGTAAAGAGAATAAGACAATAGAAATTAAAAAAAAAAAAAGAAGAAGAAGAAGAAGAAGATAAAGACACCTTGCCCAAATGGAGGCTTCTGTTTACTTCTCAAATGCCACAGAGTACACCAATCAAATATTATTACCTAAAACAATAGAGAATTTGCATTCTTATCAACGCAGGCAACTGGCATTTCACTAGTTCAAGTTGCAGCTAAACATAAGAAGTGCTTCTGGCAAAAAAGCCATTAAGATGTCAGCTCCAACAGTTGTGCAGTTACCTACAGGCACTTCTGGATAACCAAACTTTAATATAGATGTTCATGATGTTTGCTGAGTGTTGGTTGTGTAAGTTACACATGGAGGCAGGGGAGGAAAGAGAGGGGTTTCTGTAATCCTTAGGTTATAGGTTGACGATTTAGCAGCTATAGACTGCAAAACTGCATACAACTCAGTGTAATGACCTTCTTGGCTTAATAACGTAGCATATCAACATTTGTAGACATGAAACATCTGTTACAATCACATATGATAGATTTTGTAGTGGTAAAGAAATGAAGAAACAGATGGGTTTCCTAATGCCAATGGTGTTAGTGTTTATTTAGAGACCACATATTGAATCACAGGCAATCCTTTCTTTTTATTTTCTTGCCTCCAGCATCAGGGATAGCACTGCTAATTTCATCAATAGCATGAAGCATTTTTCGAAGGGAGGATGACTAGATTCTATACACTCCCCTGGATTTATTTGGATGTCACAAAGCTAATTTCCAGGAAAGAGGGAGGTTTTATTTTGGGGAAGTTGAAGACTGTGCCTAGTGTGAAAGCCTTGATTTTACAGCAGTTTAGACCTTGACATACCTGCGTTAATTGTAATCTGGCTACCAAGGTACCAGTAGCCATGACAACACCAGATGCAGGGCGGACAGGCTTTCTGACTACACAGAAGGGGCCCCAAAGAGTTTGTATGGTGTCTTCTGGAGTTGTGGTGCTGCAACTTGGTGTCTGCCAACTCCCAGACTAGATGGTGTACAGTTCAGGTACATCTATGTGTGCGGCAAAATTATTTCTAAAATTAAGACCAATATTTCAACTAGTGATTATCACTGATCTTTATAATGCTTATCAGAAATCTTTTTTTCCTTCCCTTTTTTTTTTTTAAAAAAAAAAGTTTATTTTTACTGGAAAAGCCAGTTCTGCACCTTCACCCTCAAGTTTTGACAATATTGTTTTTCCATAAGCTCTCCACCTTCTGCTGTGTCAGCCTCTACCTAAATTTAACAACTGCTAAATAGCTAAAGTCTTCCTTATGCACATTTCCGTAGCATGTCAGAAATTTAAGTTTTGAATGTCATGATCATACGGTCACTGAGTCACCGTATCTGTTGAGATCTGATCCCTAATATTTTATAAACTCTCCAAAGATTTCATTTCACGAAGTAGCAGGAGTTTGAACAAAAAGTGCCTCAAGATGGCTGCAATTACTTTGTCATCAGGCAGACTAACTTGGTAATTGTATGCAGAGATGGCATTTACCTTTGTATCTCTCAGCCCCAAAAACTAAAATGCATTTACTACCTCTATTTAAAAGCAATCTTATCTCTTTCTGTTAATCCTTTTTTTAGGTTTTAGTTCCATCAGAATTTCTGTTCGTTATCAAGTTCTTGGCTGTGTCTCACACTTCTAATTGAATTTGAGGTTCCTCTTGTCCAGAAACCAGCAGAGAATAGTTAAATGGGGTTTTATAGTAACTGATGCAAAACAGCTGTATTCATGATGAAACACAATTAAAAATTCAATATATCTTATCTGCTCCAGCCAGTGATTCAGTTGGAACAAGTCAGTAGCTGCTGTGGAGAATGTCCTTGTAAACAGGTGTTCAGAAAAGTAACCCTGTCTGTGCTGAATTGTATTGCTTTTCTTAGGGTGAAAAGAGAGAGAGAGAGAAAGGATCAAGGTCCAGGATGTATAAGTTTATTTATTTTAATTCTATATACCAGAACTTTTTTTTTTTTTTTTTTTTTTTTTTTTTTTTTTTGCAACCTATGAAGCAAAACTGATTTATGTCACTTGAACATCTATCCCACAAACTGTTGGAGCAACAATCAAACATTTGTTTCCAACTCAGACAAAGGCAGTTGAGTTATATGTACTCATACATGATATATATGTCAGGCTTAGAGAAGAGAAATCAACACAAATCAAAGTAGTAACTACAGAAAAATTACAATGTGCTTTTTCAGTCAACATATGATAGTCCATTCCTCTCAGCAAACAAAGGAAGATGGTTGATTATATGGGGGAATTCATCATTACTACAAATACGTATTTTTTTCAGTCCATGGTATCTGACAGTGGCTAAATAGATTTCTAAGCCTTCACCAAAGAAAGCATGAACAGAAAATCCCATGGGGAGCTTGGAAGCACTAGAGGAAATGCATGAAATATGTTTCTATTTCCCACTGAGTCAATCCACATACTTTATCTGGTTTTCATATTGACCACCTTACACGGACCTTTTGCCATTCTTGGAAATAAGGAATGAATTATCTTGAAAATGCGGGGCTGCCCCTTTATACAAACATGGTGGGAGATGATAGATATGTGAAACTGTTTTACAAACTCTCTTTGAGCATTTAGAAAAATGACAGTTGGAGCCATCTGCCTAAAAGTTAGACATCTAGCTTAAGGAAGTCTTGTATTTTGCCATCATAGTCAGTAGAGTGACTGGCACTACCAGTCAGAGATTGATTCCACGCTATGACAGATACATAAAACAAATGGCAGAAATGTCCCTCTGGAGATGGCTGCCTTTTGCCACAGATAACAGTGCAGCCTAAACATCTAACTTTTAGCTAAGTGAAATGAAACTCACCCATAATGTGCAGAAACCAATGTTAACATTTCCCTGTATATGCCTACAATCCGCAGTTTCATTATTCATTGCAGCCAAGGGACAGCTATCAAACATCCACGAGAAAGGAGAGCCTCCAAAGTGAGAGAGCTACAGGACTGGGCCCCAAAATGGGAGAGACAGAAGATGAGCATGGGCAGTTGGCTGACCAGTGCCTGTCTCCTCTTTCACAGTAGGTACTGGCCTAGGCATTGCTCCTCCAGAGGAAAGTCCTTCGTGGTCCACCCTACTCCACTTACATACGTTCCCACTTTATGGCCATTGAAGGCAACTTGGGTCTTCAGGTGCAAATTCTTAACTTGAGGCTAATATTTGGTGCCTCAGCACTCAGGCAAGCAAGAAAAGAAAGTTCCCCAGCAGTCCTCTTGCTACAGATTTTAGTAAGAAATAGATGGCTTTGATTTTAAGTGTCTGAGGTGAGAACAGGAATCCTCAGCTCGGCTTTTGTAATCCATAACAAAGGCAACAAAATATTATCTGCTTTAGTAGTTAGGATGGGTCCAGCCTGTAATGTACTAGTATTTATTAACTATTATCGCGTCCTTAGGGATTGTGAAAAATGGACCTGAATAAAAGTCAGAGCCTACTTGTTTGCTGTGGCTCCTTCCACGTCCGTCTCACCAGGCTTTCTATGCTGGAGAGGTGTCAGCTTTGCTGTACTCTTACAAATAAGACTAACATTCTCTTTTGCAGACTTTCCCTGATAAGTCCATGCAGATATAGTAGGTAATGATGTAAAGGAATGGTTTCATTAGGTTGACAATCATGCCTCTAAGATACCGAGTGTTTATAAATCCCTATCAAGGCTTTCCTGAGACATATGCATGGGGAAGGGGGGAGAAGAAAGGGTAAAAAGGAGATGGGCAGCTGGGAGGGCAACAGGAAGATGAGCTGGTGGTGAGATCCACTCTTTGAATTCCCTGAACTTTGCTTGGAGTAACAACTTAGGTAGCTCCTCAGCTCCTGCTGTCCTGCATCACTAAAACTAAACTCGGTGTGCATCTTTCTTGGTATTTCACCTAGACTGAACCTGAAGATGAGTTCCACGTAGCTAATTCTGGTTGCTGCTAAATCTCTTCCCTTTAAACATGAATATATTCAGCCACCAAAGTCTTTATTAGAAGCTGGGTTTGCAGCTGGCAACACACTCCCTGTTCTGTGCTTCTATTACTAAAACACATCAGCTAGAATTTATATCTCAGTCATAACATTTGTTTCAGTACACTTAAATTTGTTACAGTACGTTTCAGACAGCACATGAATTAGGCATTTCCAGTGACACTTACAGATGTACAAAATACAGACACCACACACAAAAAAAAGCACATGCAAATCTAAATATGACTCTTTTCCATTAAAACTATTGATGGGAGAGGGAGATGGGTAGGCTTGAGTACTGAAATAGCACCATCTTCATTTATCTTTGTTTAAGCTCTACTGACTGCAGTAGTATCACTTGTTATAAACATTTCTTCTCGTAGCTCTTGATGAATTTGCTCCAAGTTGCTTTTTATCTTTAAAGCCTGATTCAAAAAAAAAAAAAAAAGAAAGTTTCCAAAAATGATCTTCCTTTGGAAACTGTTCAAGTTAAAAAAAACAAAGGTGAAGTGATAGTCAAGTTTCAGGTTTAGTTACAGCCTGTACCCAGCAATAATTGTGCAAGATTCTTTCTTTTTCTCCATCATGTTTAACTTTATTCTGAAGAACAAGGGTAGAAGAGAGAAAAAGCTTTCTAATCCATGTAAGCCAGGTGACAATTCACCTTTTGCTTATGACCATTTTTATATCCTGTCCTGGTCCTGAATTGGACCATAGAAGGGGCATCTGCATATTTATTTTTTTTATAAATCTATATATTAAAAAAAAAAGAAAAAAAATGTTCATCTTAATAAAAAGTTTTGTTGTAATTATTTCAGTGTTAGATTCTGTTTTCCACTTTTTACTTTACAAAAAAATGCAATTAACTAGCAAAATCAAAATAGCTTTGTACAGAAGAATCCCTAGAAATTCTTCTTTCTGAAATGTAAAAATAGAAAGTTATAACTTAGCCTTCCTTAAAAGACTGGTGTCAACTGGGCCTTCACTTTGAAATACTTGGTTTTCACTGAATTGCAGTTTTTCAACAAAAGGAAATATTGACTAAATTATTCCTGTCTAGCTCTCAGAGAAGATGGAAACTTATCTGTTTAGACCCAGACGAAATCCCTTGACTCCTTTCCTATTTAAGTCACAGAACCCACATTTCAGAGTATGGAGCGTAAGGATCTCCAGGTCTCCTGCTCTAGTTACCTGTAGTGTTCCTACATAAGGCAAAGAGCATCACACCTTAGTTTACCTTGTATCTGCAAACATTGATGTGTACAGACTACATAGTTCAACTTATGGAAAACAATCTGCATCAGACAGAGAGGAAACACAGAATGCTGCAGTCTCCCATCCAACAGTGCACAATGATTTACGTGCATCCAGGAAATAAAAGTAAACATTACATCTAATATAGCTGAATCTCCCCATAGTTCTTTGTGTACTCCAGAGACAATTCAGAAACACCCAAAATGTATTTCCCAAGGCTTAAAGCAATCCTGAAATATAAATATGGTTATATCACCAAAGAATAACATTGAGCATGAATGTTCAAGAGTCCAATGCTTCTCTCTTAACTATGCATGTAAAAATAGAAAATGATTCCATTGTGAATATATTCTCAAGTTGTACTTGTGGTAATAGAATTGGATACCAGCAGAGTGGCTTTTCTGATTGGAAACATTTTTGCCTTTACTAATTTCTAATTGATTTTGCTAGCTATGCCTAGTGATTTAGATGCAAATAATATAATGCTACAGGGAAACTCCTTGATCAAAACTTAAAATGAATGAAGCATTCCTTGAAGGACACAGAAAAAATTACATGAAATTTGCCTTTGCCTTGGAAAGCTGTGTCACTCTACCAGCAACTGTCTGTGTTCCAACAATTATTTCAAATTGCAACAAAGGAGAATAATCAAGTTAAACAAATAAAACAAAATCCTTTCAACCTGGATTCATCTTTTGTTTATGAAAGAGAAAAGTGAAGAAATCAGAACAATTTGATTATTCAGCTCCAAGTTTGACTGGAACCTACATGGTACATAGCTACAGCTTGTAGATTCAGCAGCAACAGAAGCTGACTTTTGAGAACTGAAAGTTAGTAAAAAACAAACAAGCAAAGAGCAACAACAACGACGACAGCAACAAAAATGCAGAAAAAACAAACCCTCCTGTGACAGATAACAGGCTGCAGCTAAACCCTGCTAAGCTCATTTTCAGTTTTGCTTCACAGACTTTGATTCAGATTATAGCACTTCAGGGACCGTAGGGGGTATTGATTGGGGAAGTTTTTGGAAGCCACTAAGTTTTTCTGGGGCTCTTGAGGGGAAGAGAACTGAGTCAATACAGAGTCCACACTAGAGAAATGGAAGTAAGCACATTGTGTTAGCACGAATACCTGTTGGCTGGTTCCAGCCAGTAACTGCATGATTTAAAGTAAATAAAAGAAAGTATTGGAAGAAAGAACTGATGATGTAGATGATCAAAAATAGTATGCTAAATTCTTGGTAAGAAGGATGTGACTGTGCCAGCTGCAGAGCGGTAAGGCCTATTATCTTTTAGACTCTCTCTATGAAGCCTTCTTAAAGTCTGACCAGAAGTGTCCAAACCGATTGGCATTCTGGCAAGAACAGGTGTTATCCAAAAGAGAAAATTTCCATAATTTTTAGCACATCTGTGGCAACAATGAAATCAGCTTTCCTCAGTGTTCAGAAAGCCTTATTTTTCAACAAGGATATGCAAAGTAGAAAAAAAATTGGAGATAAATGTTTGCTTCAGATTCCTTCAGATTTTGGCAGTAGTCACACCAGTTGTTAGTTGATGATAAGGCTTGAACCAGAACTCATGTCTAACATAGCCTTCTCCCTCCTGCATTAGGCTTTTGAAAACTTAAGTTGTGGGGGCTGTACCTGAATTCTGAGGTTTAGGCATTAGCGAAGTAAAGAAGTATCTCTGGACCGAAGAATAACCAGACTAGCCTTCATCCTGGAGAAGGAAGCTACAATAGGTTCACAGTTAACTTCCAGGTCTCTGCACCTCCTTACTCTATCTTCCTGGCTTCCCTCAATAAATCTGCAAAATCATTACCCTCAGTAGCTTCATTCTTTGTCCCTACACCCATCTCCTGAATACTGGTTGTTAGGTATGTTAAGCACTTTTTGATTTGATGGAGGAAGAGGAGTTCTGCCTGCTAGTCTGTTGAAGGACAATTGCAAGAGAGGAGAGATGACAATGTTGAGAGGGAGATGGACACACCGATGACAAAATTGCAACATGGTGTAAAGCAAAGTGTTCTGGTGCAGAACTTCAATGTGGTCTTTCTATGAAATTACATCAGTCTCTTGCTATGTCCCTGATCTCTTGTACAAACTTTACTTTCCTCAAATTGATCTTGGCAGAGTGATTAAGGAGAATCTTCACTTGCAAGCTTGTAACCACAAATTGCTAGAGCAGAAAGGCTCACAGAAATTGGATGTACCCTGGGAGTGGTCTGCACATCCCACTGAACCTCCAATTCTGTCCATAACTGTACATAGCTCCAAGGTACTAGAAGGAACTGCATTCCAGCCTAAACCTCTTGAAGACCAGCTGCCTTTTCCGTCTCAGCCTGTGCCAGTGTAGATTGCAAGATCATTGGTGCATTGACTATCTCTGAACAGATACTTTAAAAAGTGAGGCAATACTTATGCTTGGTGCCTCTCAAAAAGAATATACGCTAATGGTCACAGTGGTCAAGCACAGCCCACAGAAGAACTTTGTCTCATGAGTTTGTGTCTGATCTCTTTCTACTTATATTGTGACTTGAAAATCTACATGTGTTACATTAATACTTTAAAATTACATTTGGAGATGCCTCAGTAAGTTCTAGCAGAAAAAATGCAAATAAATGTAGATTTCTGTTATTATCAGCTTCATCAAAGCAAACAAGCAGCAGCCGGGCCATTATTAGACTTTGATAAGAGTGCATATTGAATGATTTCCCTAAGGGATTCAGTAAAACTCATCTCATTCCATTTCCTTTTATATAATAACACCAATTGTTTCGTACAGGAACACCTGCATACAGTGTTGTCTGACCTATTTATTTATTTTTTTATCGAAGGGGGAAAAATACAAGAACTGTTCCATTTCGTTTCTGTATTGTAATTTCAAAATGTGAGGGACAGACTTGAATAAAGGTATTCAGACAGAAGCTGAGGAAAGTAGTGTTGCAAATGCATAATCATGCATTAATAAAATAATGGCTCTGAAAAGAGAACGTTTTAGTGCCAGAGATAAAGAAGAGACTGAAAAGAAAGGAGCAGGAAAAGGAGAGTGCCTAAAAATATGAATTTCTTTCCTGAGATCCAATAAAATGAGGAAATTTGCTATGAAGAAAAACTTCTATTGCTTCTAATACTCAGTAACATTTGGCAAGTAATCAAAGTTGATTTTCTTTCCATTCAAAGCCATCATCAGAATTATTATTTTTGTAATACCTATATATATATAAAGCTCAGACATATTTATAACTCTATTTCAGTGCTGAAAAAACTTGTCTTGAATACTACTCTACAAGGTCACCCAAGAAAAAAAAGTCATTCCTAGAAACAATCATATCCTTAGACTGTCTGTAAAAGGGATTTGGTGTGCATTTTATGACTGGTATTAAGAAACTTCTCAGCTTTGTTGAAAATATCCTTGAAAAAAAATTTCTCCATCTGTTCTCACATTGAGCATCTATCTCCATGCAGGGTTTGTGAGGAATTCCAAGGGACTATTTACTGTGAGTAACAACCTAGACCTCTGATACTGATTTACCTGTACACTCCTGTGTAACCCTGGCAGACTCATGGTCTACTTGGTTGGTGGGACTTCCAGCAAACAGTATTTAGACTTCTGTGTGCTAAAATTACTACCAGTCGTTGTGAATATAACCATTTCCTGGGGCACCTAATGGGAAAGGTGCAAACATTTGCGAGGTCCTTGTTCTATCAGACAGGAAAAAATAGAGGAGAAACTTGTGACTGCAGAACAGAGATCTGGAAACAAATCACAGCATCCAAGACTCTTCCATATCTTAACCAGGAGGTAATTGATTGCCAGTCAGAAGTTTAGTAAAGCTTCACCTTACAGTCCGCTCACTCTGATCTCCAGTCTCTCTGATCAAAATCTGTTCCAGAGCCGCACTTCAGTAACAGAAATTTGCTCTAATTTTGAGTCACTCATGACAAATTAATATCCATCTGCTTAGGACCACATTCTCTATTAGTGGAAATACTTCCTTTTCTGAAGCAGAGGTAATATGTACCTGCTTTTGTAGTGCTAGAGAACTTAACAATGGGAAATAGCCACAAACTGCAGCTCGAGAGGTTCAGACTGAATATTAGGAAAGTATTTCACTGGGAGGATTATGCAGTACTGGCAATGACCACTGGAGAAGATGTGGTATCCACATCCTAAAAGATTTTTAAGACCTGTTTGTACAGAGCTGTGGTTAATCTGAGCTGCTGAGGGTGACAGTCCTGACTTAAGCTGAGGTTGGATAAGAGGACCCCCAGGGGTGCCTTCCAACAACCGAGTCTATGATTATTCCCAGATGTTTATCTCAGAGGAATTATTCTACCTCCTCTTGGTCTTTGTTCTACCAGATGAAGCAAAATGAACTTCCTAGTCTCTCTTCTGACTTTATGATCTCCTCTTTTATAACTGCTTTGCTCATCCCATCTCCCTTCTGTATCCAGTACAGTGCAAATGATGTTTCTAGGATATGACTGACATAAGAGACTCTGGTTTGTTCAATGCCTTTCCAGAGACATTAAATATTTCCCTGTGTTTCTCCCAAAGAAATTTCATTTCAAATATGCAAATTAATACTTACTTTTCCCATGGTCACATCATCCTAGTGGCTCATGGTAATCCTATCATTTGGTCATTTACCTAAACATTAATTTTCCTCTCTCATTTCTTAATGATGATTCAAGAATAAATATGATTTATATTCTATAATGAACATTGATTATAGTCTCCAGTAACATTTCCTTGAACTTTATAGTTTCATCTGATTTCACTTAATCCAGACCTTAATGTCATCTCATTCATCCTATGTAATATTCAGATTTTCTTCATTTTTTTTTCTGGTGCCTCCAACTGTGTTATAGCAAATTTCATTAGCACAGTGAAGAAATATCATCCTGATGCTAGTTCTAGGGAATTCCACAAATAACTTCTCTTCAGCTAAATATTTCTCTTTTTAGCACATGATGTTGTAATCTCTTCTCTAATCATGACTTGCTTTGTAGTTATTCTACTAATAATGATTTTCTGCAATGTAACTACTATATTCCCATGCTGCACCATATCAAACACACTTCTGAAGTCTGAATAAATTAAACTTACTGTATTTCTTTTACTTAAAATATAAAGAATGATTCCTTATCAACAGATGAATTAAGCACTAATAAAATATAGCTGTATCCCATATTGGGAATAGAAACTGAAAAATCAGTTGGAGATCTCAGTCCTTCTAGTTCTGCACCATTATTTTTTTTGGCTTCCCTGGACTTTACAAACTGACCCTTATGTTTTTGTTTGTGTTTTTGTTTTTGTTTTTTTCTGGATTTGAAAGGATGTTTTTCTTGGTCTATCAGCAATGCTTTTTATTAAACACATCTGACGAGATCCAGAATGGAACCAGGTAGCATACCTTTGGCCAAGACAGCTGGAAGTGGAGAAAAGTAGTTCAGCCACATGTACTTTTGTTTCCATTTTGATTTTCCTCTTTTCCTTTTGATTTTCACCTGAACAAGGGTTATTCTAAATCGACCTAAACTGTATTTTAAAGACCAGAAAGCAGCACTGAAGAGATTCCATGTCCGTGCTTTGTGGATGTTAAGCTGAGATTGCTTGTGGAGATCAAAGAATCTCATCCTTACTAGCTGGGTTGTGAGGTACCATGGGAAGAACTACGGTCTTACAGTAAGAAAACCAGAGATGACACTTCTGCCAAGAATTGCATTGCAGGTTATAGTGATGAGAGAGCACTGCGCAATACTATGTAAAGAAATTTGGAGCTCAATTCTTGTTTAAGAGGTCACTAAGAGATCAATTTCTTGTCTAGGTATAGGAATCTCAAGCCACTTAAAACATCCTACTGCATCAGGGCTGGTCCCCAGCTATTTTTCTAGAATATTACTATTCTTCTGTGAGTCCTGTGTCATATCTGCCAAACCTGTGTGAGTGACTTGGACAGCCCAGGACCTCTCAAATGATTTTACATGTATTCATTTGGAACACTATATTGAAACTTTACTCTCCTTGTAAAGTACAAATTTTTCACAGTGCTCATTTATAGGAGTACATGGTGTTTGTTTTACTGTTTGTTCGATGATGTTCACAGATGATGTCCTCTTTGCAAAGAGCTGGAATTCAGCTGAGGATTTAGAACTTTATCCTAAGTACCTAGGATTGAGCTGGTGTGTGGCCTGCCAGGTTATTCAGTAAAGAACTTGTCACAGAGGCTGGAAATCTGTTCATTCAGCTGACCAGCCATTGCCTGCTTTAGGGAGACCTTGATGTCCACTGACTACAGCAGCTGTTTAAACACCCAGACCCAGTGTAGGCACCCAGACGTAGACATCTCTGTTTAAATACCCACCCTAAATGCCTGTTGCCTGCAACTGCAGTGCTGGATGTACTGAATGACCTAGATATTTCTTTCCATTCTTGTGCATCTATTCACTCACCAGCAGAGCATTTGAACAGTTCAGTGCTTCTCCCAGCCTGGTTTTAAGTGCCTTGTTTGATGGAGCATCTAACTTGTGAGACTATTGCATCCTCTAATGAATCTCAGTTAGGCCCATGCTCATAATACCTAACTCACTTTCTCTCTTTGATCAGTGTTAGTCCGTTAATCCTATCTATCAGAGATCCCTATGTGTTCAGGTTTATGACTGAAATTATTAGAATATGATCATAACCAACTAGACACACCTACTCCCTTGGGCAATGGTACCATGGTGAGTTTTCTGGTCTGACACATTTTGCTTGTCAAAGTGATCCAGCAAGAATTTATTGGAAAGGACATAAACAACACGGTTGTTTTGCACTGTGAATTTGTTCATTTGTGGTGCTTCTGCTGATCACCTGTATTGCTCAGCTGCAGCTGACTAAATGAGACCTTTTAGTTATGCAGCATTCTTAATGTCATTTGGCCTGTTCTTCATTATGTGCTTTTTAAAATTGTTATAGTAGATTAACTAACTAATGGTGGTTAGGAAGGAGCATTCTTCCTGGGTAGGTTATTTCAGAAGCTGAGTTTTTGCTTCTGCTATTGGGAGCAGCTGGTTCTGTTCATGGTTGGTGAGAGAGGACTGGAACATTAGCAATGCCAGCATGGTGACATTTTTGTATTTACAAAACCAGTGTAATAACCTCAGAAAATGTGAGAGCCCTGTGATATATAATGGCATGAAAACACCCAACATACCTCAAAATTCATGGCCTGGGAATGTCTGAATCAGAGACATCCTGAAAAATAGTAACTTCTAAAATTGATGTAGTGGCTTGATGGGTGATAAACTAAAAAGCTTTTATGTATTAGAAATCACTACCCAAACCATTTTTGGAGGATTTAAGATTTCAGAGAAACAAACATGTTTTGGAGATATTTTGGAGTATTTTTACCTCTCCTTTACCTCTCCCTTTTCTTCCACCTGCTGAGAAAAGGAAAGTGCAAAAGTAAAGGGAAAAAAATGGGGTATTATTAAATATTAGGCATATGCCTATTTATCTGAAGTACATCAGCTTCAGAAAGTTAATTTTCTCCATAAACTAGAAAACTTTTCACAGAGAAAGGAAATAAAAAACGATAAAAAGTTAACCTAAACCTAAACATTTTAACGAGGAGTTTCAATTATTTCTACTTACAATACCAGCTAACAGTGGGGACAATGCCTCTACTAAAAAGCAATAATGACTAATTTAAATATCCACATGTAATATAAACAATACGGGAGTATGTCAGAAGCATTATTGGTTACATACTGATTCCCACAGGTGTTTAATTCAGGTCTAATTTCCCATGGAATCATAATTGTTAGTCCTTTAGATCTAGGGACATGTGATAAAACACTGAAGGCATTCTTGAAATAAAGATCTCCTTTTAAGGTCTTTCAAAAAGTACCTTTCCCCCTCCTTTTAGACAATGAGGGAGACTTCCTAATCTGAGAAGATAATGTTTTTGAAGCATAGGAGGGTGTATCTATCCATCAGTCTATCCATCCATCCATCCATCTATCTGTGTAAGTCCCCATCACAGTCACTCTCTCGGGTTTGAAGGAATGGGAGGAGGGCTGGCAGACAGATACTGAGCAGACAGGAAAATCCTTCATCTTCTCACCATGTTGTGGAGACCCCAAACCCTCAGCCATGTGGAACAGGCCAAATGGACTGATGGGGAGAATGGAGGTCCACCAGTAGCATCACAGGGGAACAGAGTGATATCACTAACAAAAGTGGCATTCAGGCACACGGTTTCATTTAAGAATTTAAAGCTAAAACAATCTAAGCTGCATTTTAACATAGGTTTCTGAATTAGTCCCTGCCTAGAATAGCAGCAGGGTTCAACACAGTATGACTTCCTCAGTCTTTGTCTTTTAGAATTGGGAAGGGTTCAAAATGAAGGACAAGTGTCTGTCAAGGATAGTCAGGATTTTCAACTGTTAACAGAGAAGGTGAATTTTTATGAAGCTCACTTTCTCCCTAGACTGCAAGGAACAAAATTGCCTGAAATATGGTGGCCTCCCAGGCCTTCCTCCTCTCATCTGATCTTGATGATTATTTGTAAGAAGTGCCCACAAACTGCTTTAGCAGTATTTTATTTAATGCACTTAGTGCTTTCATAGTTATTGTAAGCAATGAGAGGTTTTATGACCAAGATGAATATGTGTTGGGATCCATATTACTGACACTTAGAATGTAGGAAACTTGATGCCTTTCTCCAGAGGGAAACCCTGCTGGGCACACATACAAGATATATACAAATAAAGTCTTTGGTAGGCCTCCTGAGTCTCCCATCTGAGGTGATGAAAACAGCCTGCTTCACTTGGTAAAGAATCCTCTAGACAGAGTAGAAAAAAATATTCATGCAAAGATAAGTTTCTTGGTTCTTTTCTCATCGGGCTTCAGACGTAGCAATGTCACTTGGCCTGAGAGAGAGGAGTATGCTCATACTTTATCTGTCCTCTGAGAACACATACTAGAAGTAGCTGCTTGCTGTGCAGCATCCCTGTCCTGGCAGTGTTCGGTCATCCACAGCTAATGGGGAAGAGGGTAGGTAACAGCATGAAGTTCGAGGGCCTATGTTATAGAGGAGCACAGACTGAAGAACTTAGTGGTCCTTTTGACAATGGAATCTGCAGTGAACAAAGAACTTTCAGAAAGAATGTACTTTTGATCTGGAGGCATATTTATTTCGTGTACCTATTATGAGATGTTTGATTATTACAAGAGGCAGTGTATCCCACAATACATGCTGTGGTGAATGGATAGAATTTGAACAGAAAATGGATAGAACGAGTCTACATCTCTTGCTCAGTCTAAGCGACATCACACTGCCTGAATCTTCCTTGAGTGTGCTTCTGGCACTCCCTTAATTTCTTTTCAGTGAATAAGGCAACTGAATAGCAAATAATCCACTGAGACAGTAGGCCATGCCATAGTCCTATTGCTCATCCATGTGACACAGTAAAGACAAAAGCCTCATCCCTTGCCAAACACGTCTGATTGTTGGGGACCTGTCAGTGAAAGATTCATTTTTACAGCTTTTTTCTAGATGTGCTCTTCCTATCTTATCAAAAAATTAGATGCACATATGTCCTGCGATAGTGTCAGAAAACATTATGTTCTTGGTATATGGAAAGCTCTGGCTGCTTTTAACTCCTTCAGCCTACTTTCAAGAGCTATCAACTTGGGGTCTCGTTATGGGACTGTACTGATGGACCGTGGCAACTCAAGATGGTGAGCTGAGGAGACTTGACTTTTCCAAGGCAATTTAGTTTTACCAAACAATGTAATTGCTTACAACTAAGGTTTGTCAATCTGTTATCACTTTCATGGTATAAAGCCCAGGCCCCAGCTATGTAGAAAGTGTAACTATTTGTAGCCACAGGCTTCCAAGAAGAACGGAGATATCCTGCAGAGTCGCTGTCAAATGGAGAAATGGATTTCCACAGTCCAGTGATAGAGACATACAGCAACTTTCGGCAATCTAATTAGTTTCTTGATCAGAGGAAGACAACTCTTCAAGGCAAATGAAAAGGTCATTGCAAATCCCAGAGAAGTATTCATGTCTTTTGTCATATTTACTGACAGATATTTAAATATAACCACTCACTTTTCCTGCAGACATTGTCAGCAGATGCCAGACAGCTGACAAGCAGCAATGAATTCGTATCACCACCCTGACATACCAACAATGAGGAAGTGAATAAAACTACTAAATGCTCTTTTTGTGCTGCTGAGAGATAGGTCGGGGTCAGCACACACTTACAAGTCTGTTGATATATAAAGGACATTGTGACTTCTCTGAAGATGGTTTAGCCTAGTGAATAGTATTAGCAGGGGAAAGGAAGGCTGTTCTTCCAGTGGAGCACTAAGAGAGGACATGGAAGACTGGGGATCTCCCAGAGACTTTCTATATAACCTTAGTAAAGTCTCTTAATATTGGTGAGGACTGAAACCTAACTGCATATTTACTCCAAGACTGACCTTAGGTACTGTCTTGAGGTGGGTTTACTGCCTTTCAGTTCCCTATCTGTAAAAATGAAGAAAAAGGCATTTCCTTTTTCCCACCCTTTGATTATCACTTACTTTAACTGTAAAAGCTTCAAGTAAGAATAGGTCTGGATGCAATTATGATGTGAATGGACAGATACCTGATATTATAACACAGGATCCTGAATGTAGAAGACATTAGCAGAACAATGAAGGCTCCTTGATCCCAGAAGAACTTTTATTTTTTATTTATTATTTATTTATTTTTACTGCATGTTTAAACTGTATAACTGGACTCCAGTATTAACCAATGTTTTTTATAGGAATACTAGAAAAAGTACTAGCAATCTTCTTCCCAGCATGGTATCTCATTCCCTTAGAGAACCTGACCTTCCTCTTCTGTATCCTTGTTCTATAGTATCATTCTTCCAGCATATTTTCCAGCCTAACAGTGAAAAATGTGTAAGTTGATATGCCATATGGCCACTTTTCAGAGTATACAACAGATATATTGTGTCTTGTTAGAAATGTTTGTTTATATAGCCTGTTTACAAGAGATTCCATGCTGGGAGAAGACTTCAGAAATAAAGTTATGAGCTTGGAAAGTGATACTTAAATAGAGACTTGTACAGTACAGACAGATCTTTGTCTGCACTTAGAAACACGGTGAATCAAATCTCATGCTTCAGTGTATTAGCTAATTAATGAATAAATCAGAAAGGAAAGAGATCTCTCAATGTTCATTCACTAATTAGGTAAAAATGTGGGTATGAAAGTATAAGTTACTTTCCTTTGATTGGGAAAATGATTGAGGCAGGATGCGTAGCATGTCCTGTGTTACTGGAGGAGTACTTTTGGTCCTGTGTGGAGCCAGGAGTTGGACTCGATGATCCTTGTGGGTCCTTCCAACTCAGGGCATTCACTGATTTTATGATTCTATGATTCTACTTAGCCTATATTGCATTAATGGCATGCACATGTTAAAATCACAAATATGTAATGTAACAGGTACTTTTACAAGCTCAAGTGGATCAACCATTGATCATCTCACCTCTCTGAAAACCAAAGTTAAGATTTTACTTCACATTGAGTTCCACACTCCTCCATCATGCAAATGTGCTAAATAGAAGTGTGAAAGGTTTTTACATGCTCAAGAAAAAAAAAAAAAAGGAATAAAAGCAAAATCGAAGAACACAAATGTTCCCTAGGAAGCAGTGATATGTGTTTTTTTTTTTTCTCTTGCTTCTCCAACTCCTGCATACACCGACAACATATGAAATGCTCAGAAGGAAGGGTTGTATGTTTGTATTTATATCCTCTTGGATACATGTTGGGAAAGGAAACAAAATTGATAAGTCTGATCCATTTTAGATTCCAATTAAACCAATGAATTTAATTTAATTATGGAAGCATGGAAATGGTAGCCCCTCCTACCCATCAGCACTGTGCAATGCGATGGATATGCATAAGTCACGTGGTGCATTTGTGTCATTCCCATTGTGTCCGTCTCAGCTTTTGATATCCGTTCATAAGGATGGGCTGCCACTTGCGTTACTTTGCAAGGTGGGTCTGGTGAAAAAATATTTGTTACTTGCACTAAATTGGGAGCTGAAGAGAACAAACCAACAAAGTTGGCACCCAAATGCTTGTGGAGGTGTAGGAATGAGGACCACGTGTGGAAAAGAAAATGTGCCCTAAAACAAGAACCCAAGTGTCCTAAGTATTTGCTTTTGCCACAGAAGTGCATTTGCTCTGCACCAGCTAAGCAAGGAAGTTAGTCTCTGTAAGTTTATATACCTATAGAAGTATAGGAAGCACTATGTGGTTATGTATTTTGATGGCGATTTGTTACTTTTGAGCATTACTTTCAAACAGTGCTTCATTGTGCCTGCTCCAGGATAATGATGGTGCGTATTTTATACCAGAGGGGATACAGTCAAATGCATTCCTATTCACAGGACTAGAACTGCTGTACTCAGGATATACTAAGTAATATCAAATCCCTTCACTAGCAAGAAAGACAACTAATACAGAGACTGAGGTCCTGGATCTGACCTCAGTATTAATAAATCTAGTCACGGTAATGGATGAAGGGCTGGAAGGAGCTCAATGTGTACCTGAAATACTGCCACGCTACTGAATTACAGGGGATCTCATCCTGACTGCTCAGAACATTACACTGGGTATGAGCAACGTGCTTGGAAGTAGAGGAAAATTGCTGTTCAGTTCAGCTCATTCCTAAATCAGGCAGAGATTTGATTCCTGTAGTCATTGTCAGCAGTTTAAAGAGAGAAAGTAGATGTAACAATGGGATGGATACATTTCATAGCCATTATTGTTGCAGGAAAAGTGTCTAATTTAGTTTGCAGTTAAATAAATTCACATATCTCTTAGCCTTAATTTCTAACTATATGCTCAGGTTTTACAGAAAAGCTTCCCAACTTCTCAGTGAAAATGATACCTGTATAAATAACTGACTTTCAGACTGAGTTGAATAAAATTGAAGAAAAGGAAGGCAGTTTTTTTTAGTTAACCAGAAACACTATTTTTTCTGTTTGTTTTTGTTTTAATTTATATTGAAAAGGTTTTATATACACACACATTTATATAGATTGGACTAAATGCTCTCTTAGTCCAGAAATATTTCTTATTTCATTTTCCTAAATTCAAAGAAAACAAAATGAAAGTGTAATGTCAGAAAGTCAGTATGAACAGAAAAACAAACAAACAAACATAGGAATATGTTGTTAAGTAATCGCTGAAGTGTTTTGACTGCTTTTAAATGTCCCCTTTGATGTATTTACTTTTTTAATGAAGCAATTCACTGAAATTAAAATGCATCTGTTAGCCTCTGCTTTTGACTTCAGCTTGAATTTTCAGGCTACAAAAAAATAAAAATTCTAAAAATGGTGTCCAATTAGACAGACTTAGCCTGACTAGTACTAGGAGGATTTCTCACTTTACTTAATAAACCAGGGAAGGTTCGCCCTTGTTTTTTAAGCAATAGCTGCAAAAGCAGGCAACTCACTCACTACCCTTGCCCTAGACTAGCCTAGGAAATTGTTTTTTTTCCTTTAACATTTACTTGTCTGCAGTAATGTCCAGCAGTACCTTCAGACATTTATACATAAGCATGCATCTGCAATTTCTGTGAGGGTTGATGCAAATCTGCTCTGCAGTAAGAGGCAAAACAAAAGCCTGACTTCGTACAGTGTAGATCTCACTCTTCATTCCCATTTATGCTGCACTTATCTCCACGGGCATCTAAGTGCATCTCCAGTTCATTTGTTAATGAATGTCCAAACACTTGTAAGCTTATAAAATGTAATGCATTTCACTCTATTTTAATGCAACCATGGCTGTAATATCATAGTCCCATGGTTTCTTCTTCTAGCGCTAGTCCTTAAAAATCTTTAGTTAAAAGGGATTATTTATTCTTCGTAGCTACAGAAGCCATCTACTTTATACGAAACAATATATTTTCAACATATATTTCACAGTCAAATTGGCAAAAGAAGATCATAGCATCCAGAGGAGAAGCAGCGTTTATCTGCTTTTGGGATCCTCTTCTGCAATGATGTACATTATGGGCAATTGCCTGTTATGTGCAAGCTGAATCCTATAGTCCTGACTGATCCAAGAACAACTAATATCCCTGGACCCTACATAGTTGCTTCAATAGGCTCCACAGCTCAGATTTTTAGAGCTATTTAACTACATAATGATGCAGGTAGATGTCTAGAGATTTTCTGAAGTGCCTAAGCAGATTATGTCCTTTAACATCTAGCTGCTGCAGAGGTGACAGGATTTCAGGTGAAACTATGCCAGATGCGGGAGAGAGGAATGTTTCAGAAACAGAAATGCTGTACTTTGAATGCCATTGTCAAGCCATTTTCACCTACCTGTATGTACTGGACGAGTTCTGGAGCATAGACATTTTCTTCCACTGGAGAGTAGTTTATGAGCACTAGAGGTTACCCAGGCAGCATTTTTGAGATGGAAGAAGGCGTTTCTGTTTTGGTGGGAAAAGAAAAGAAAACAACTTAGCAGGTAAAAGAACATGTGACATTTAAGCTATTTCGAAATCAGGGGAGATGTATCGTTTGGTTGTTTTTCTTTAAATTGCTATATGTTGCTTTGTTTGTGGGTCAGAATTTAAGATATTTTAACACGAATCTGAAGTTAATTTGTTTTAGTTTTAAGTCAGGAATGCAAAACAAAATCTTCCTAGACAGAGCAGCCCATGCTGTTTCAGTTCGGGTTCTGGTGGATTAAATGTATTTTAAAATCTAAGTATATTTCAAAGCTTACCAGAATTCCAAATGTAGAAACTGGCTTTTTTTTTTTTTTTTTTCCCCTCTCAGAAAACACAAAAAAGCCCTGAAGCAAGTTAACAGTCTGAAGGATATTTTTGCCTGATTCTTTTTGCCAGAAACAGCAGCAGGAATATTCTCCTAGGAAGTTGTGCAACATAACATGCAAACATTCTGGATAGGAGCTGAAGAAACATTTTGTAGAGCTCAAGCTGCAGACGAAGTTCAGGTGCTCATTTAAAGACTATTGGCAACATGAGGGCTCAGACTTTTCCTTACCTGATGAAGCCTAATTACTGTATAAGACAGCAAAAATAAGACTAAATTACCCTCCGGAGGTACCTATCTCTCTTCATTACCTCTACAAGGAGTGTAAGGTGAATATGCTTAACAGTCCCCTGAGTATTAAATAGAATTTTTGTAAGTGAATCTTATTGCCTCATCTTCCCTATTCTTTTCATATTACTTGTATATATACACACATATATGTATATCCATATCTGCTTGTATTTATGTATTTTTCTATATATATATAAAAATTGCATAATCCAGCCTGTAATTAGCACTGCAGAACTTTTAAGATAGAGTGAGGCTCTTCCCTCTTGTCCCTGGAACTCCCAGCTGCTCTATACAGGTAACTTTGCCAGGTTTACAGAGATATATTTGATTTATTTCTGTCTGGTTCATGATACTGTCATTGAAATGTGACTTTCTGGTGAAATGTCATACACAAATTTTTCAGTGTGATCAAAATGGATTGAGAATGGACTCTCTTGCTCTCACTCTCCTTATGCTAACTATTCCAGGACTGAAATGTTGTAGATTTTCAAAGGGGAGAGAAAACCTGCAGCTAGGGGATTTGCATCAATGAGAACAGGACCTTTTCTGTAGAAGAGGAATCTGCACAGAGACAAATAAATAAATAAATAAAAGAATAGTGACATTCATGGCAGATATCTTTTAAAGCCTCTTGTCTCCTGTGCACTGACCTTATATATGGCTTGTGACACTAGCCTGGTATCCTGAATGTTAAAAGTGACAGGAGAAAGAATACTTGTCCTTCTAAAGATTTTTGTGCCTTTGGCAACAGCATTAGCTGTGATGTCTCTGAAGATCCCTCTTTGTGATGGTTTTGTGATTTCGAGTGGGCAAAGAAAGGAGGAACCCCTTAGTGAGACTTTGCTGTGTTCAAATCACTACTACTTTTGTCACATACCTTTTAGGATGCAAATCAACAATGGTTCTATTTAAATCCAATCCAGCTCTTTTTACTCTATTTCTTGAGGTGTATAAATCCTAAACTCTTTAAACCCCTCCAGCCACAGCCATTCTCTCTCACTCACCAACACAGAGTCAAGTCTTGTTAAAAAAAACGACAACAACAAAACAAACACCGCTTTCATGTTGAAGCGAGTCAGAAAGAAAAAATATGCTTGTGTACTTACTGAAAAAAAAAACAAAAACAGGAAAGTAGAGATTTAATGCGAAGCTAAAATATGTATACGCTTCTTTACTGTGAGGGTGACAGAGCACTAGAACAGGCTGCCCAGAGAGCCTGTGGAGTCTCCTCTGAAGATATTCAAAACCCGCCTGGATGTGATCCTGTGCAATGTGCTCTAGGTGAGCCTGCTTGACAGGGGGGTTGGACTGGATGATCTCCAGCCTTCCAACCTCAACCATTCTGGGATTCTGTACACACACATGTTGGTGTTTTGGTAAACATGGATGGGAGATGATGTTTGGCAAGACAGATACAGTTACGATATTCAGATACAGATACTATATTTAAATTCATATGTACTCCTGAAGGTATAGGAAAATCATCTTACTGGTGAATAGTACAGTTATTGGGGAACTGAAAGGTTTGGTGTTGGCCCTGCCACCACTTCAGTGACACATGGTTTTGCTGTCTCCATCATCTGCTAACTACACATATGCCCTGTGGACTTATCTGGAATTTAAAAGACCCTACTGAAATGTACCATTTTGGTTCAGCTCTTCCATATACTTTCAGGTGAGTTATGAAGGCCAGTCATTGTTTAAATCTCCATGGATTCTTCCTCCATTTCAATACAATGGGGGATTAACAGGTCTCTGCCAGGAGTTACAGTCTCTGTCATAGAATCAGAAGAAAGAAATGCAAGCCTGCTCCTGCTGACTTAGTGTCTTGGTGTATGTATCAATCTATGAGCTGCAGGAAAAGAGAGGAAATTATACTAGACTCTTTCAGTCAGGCAGAAGCCTCCAGATGGGACAGGGCAGACTGATGGAGAAGATAAGATCTGAAATACCAGAGTCACAGAATCACAAAATCATTTAGGTTGGAAGAGCCCTTCAAGATCACCTAGTCCAACCTATTACTTCTCAGACTATTTCAGATCTTATCTTCCGGTAAATACCAGAAGACCTGATCCTCTCTGCCTTTCCTGTTTTAAAACAAGGAACATTATCTCATAGGTGTATTATGAAGACAGATTCTTTAAAAATTGTGTGCTGCTCTATTTGTACTCTATATTGTGTGTCAGCTGTCCTCTTAATGGGAGATACAGGAGTGCCTCAGAAACATCAATCCAACTAGCAATTCTGACTTCTGACAAGGAAGCATTTTCCACCTCCAAAGGTCTACATCCCAAGGAAAGCACCAAGATTTTAAATAGCCTGTCTAGATTGAACCAGAATTATCCTTTATTAGTCATGGCAGAGCATAGTCAAACTAATGCTCTTGCAGGGGAGGGAACACATACCACCACTATACAGTCAGTCACAGCCAGTTTTCAGTGATGATCATTCATCATCCCTTCCACCTTCCAGCCAACTCTTAACCCCGGTTGGTGCTGACTGGACATGGAGGACATGGCAGTTGAACATCATTACTCCTGACAAAAACGACTGCTGTCTCATGAACACTGAAGTTTCAGTTTACCTAACAACACCGAAAGAAATGCTAGTGCTACCAACTGGAGGCATAAATGTCAACAGTGGCAGTTCAGTGAGGAAAATAATCTCAGCCATTGGTGTTCATTCACTCATAATGAGAGCTACAGCCAACACAACCGTAGTGCTGGGCAGAGTGAAACTCCCTCGTACTACAACAGGAAATAAAATCATGCCCATTAGGCCTTCAAGAACAGTAGGGAGATAAGCAAGAAGTAGGGATAGTTCATTTTTAATTGGTAGATCATTACCTGCTAGCACCCTAATGGTTGAGATGAAGAGATGAGGACTCTCCTATTGATGTCAGTATTCACAGCCTCTTTTACTTTTGGGGAGAGACTTCATGTTGATCCAATTTTTGCATGGATACCGCAAAAGCGGAGGATGATTTATATTGGTAAGTAGAAGGCATTATAGCTTATATTCTGAGACCATTGTATTGCTCAGGAAGCGGTTGTTGGGAGAGAGAAGGTCATTTTTTGAAAGAAGTATGTGACTTGAGCTTTTGTTATTTCTCTCACTGCCTGTCAGCTTCATTTACCTGTGCTCCTGATTTCCAACCTCTTTTTTGCTCAGAAGAGCTGAGATTCCCTGGGTGGACAGACATCAGAAGTGAGAGACCTCCTTTACTCCTTCCCTGTGTGATGGCACTGTTGTAGGGAGTAAGAGTTAGGGTCCCCAAGTCACAGCAGCAGGATAACAACCTAGATTGACATGCAGGGATGAATCAAGCAATGTGGAGATTCCCATTCAGGAAAAATGTGGGTATTTGAGATCTAGGAAAAATCAGCTCACAGAGACATTCTGGTAACTGTTACAGGTAGAAAGGCTCATATTTCCAAAGACAGCTAGATCCTGGGAAAGTATATGGCAAGTTTCCAAAGCAATATCTGATCATATGGGGAAAGGAAGCTTTAGCCAATCTTAATGCAAATATACAGATCAGAGTTTGAGGATGATGCCTGTAGTAGGTTTTGCACTTACAAAGAGAATCAGGTGCTATTTAACCGGCAGCATATCTCAGCCGGATCTGAGAGATCCTAGCCCAAGGCAGTCTGACTGCAGATGGCTTGTGTCTGTGAGAAACACAAAGGGGCTTGTTGTGCTTGTGCAACTGTTTTCATTTTTCTTTAAGCAGTAGCCTTGGTAAAACAGTTTCAAAAGGGTTTTAGCAATAACAGCAATGGGCCATATAAGAAACAAAAGCTAGATTCTTGTTGAAGTGATCCTTAATAGAAAGATTATGCCGTTTTCTGCTTTGAAAGTAAATGTACAGGAGAAAAGAAAGGAAAGAAAAAGAGCGTTTGTCCTTTTTCATTACAGCTTAATAGCCACAGCACTACGTGACTTAATCACTATAAGCTGCTGCTGCTGTTCTTTTTATTTTCCCCACAGGCAGCCTCTTCCCTTGGTGTGCCTGTATCAGATAGGGAATTAGGAACCACTTGCTGCCAGTGCTGTAGGCGAGTGAATGAACGACCGCTGAGCTGTTGCACAATCTGTTTGACTGGCATTCCATGATGCTCAAAGCTTTCGAAGAAAAGGAGGTCCTAGTGACAGCCCATATTACTGTCAATATTGTTGAAAAGAATAAGATTTTTTTTCCACCAAGGGTAGCAACGGGGGTTAGCTGGACAAACTTTAGGAAAGACTGGGAATGGTGTAGGAAATAGAATAAAGTACTTCTGTGATTCTCACCAGTGCTGGAGGGACTTGCTGAAGCCTGGGAAGGGCTGAGCCACTGGGACTGTAGATCAGGAGTTAAAATCAGGGTGTCTCAATCAGTATGAATGTTGCTGTAGTTCTTCCTTTGAAAAAATAATGCAAGTGCTCAGTGAGGAAGGGAAGTAAAGCTGACTTTTTCAAAAGGAACAACTTCTTTTGTGGAGGATACAAGATTTCTGAGTAAATAGGATTGTCTGGGACGCAACAAAATAAAACCTTTTGTTTTCCTCTTTTTCTTTCAGTTCAGCTTTGCCTAAATTGGCAGCTACTTGGACCAGTGCACTGTCCTAGGGGATGTGCATGCTTTCTACTCTCAGTCTTTCCTCTGTCGACCACCACTGTTGAACAACCTTTCTCATTGATCACATGGTTCCTTTCTTAGGGTTAAATGCCACAGAGATCCTGAGAAACAGCCTAGTCCAGCCTAGATCCCGGAGGACATGAGGCATCTGAACAACAATCCTAACATGTACTCAAGTACTGGAGACAGATGACACTCAGTGTCAAAGCAAGCTGTAACATTTTAGAGAAAACAAATGGCACAGACACCAGTTTTCTCTATTTCTCTGAAAAGAAAAAAAATGGATATTTTTGAGGTAGCAAGAACAGAAGATAAATATGGAAGTATTGGTAGATCCTTCAGAGCAGAAATTGCACTTCCTTACAAGCTGTAAAAAATACTAGAAACATGAGCAAACCCACTTTCTTTTACAGGAGGTTTGTTGTTGTACCTGATTTGTTGGGGTTTGGGGTGTATCAAACTCCTCTTTGCCAATGTGAGGTATTAATTAAGCAGCAGAAGGTGCAGAACGTACAGCCTGTTTATAAGTCACATTTCAAATTGTTTCTTTTGTTGAAACAGAAGTAAGTACCCATCAGGCCTCTTGATGGAAGGTTTTACTCCAGCCATTCATTCATTAAGATACTTGTGTATGATGACTGCCTTTACAGTGGCATCTGCAGCACAAGATTCAAACCCAGCTGGCTCCTCTCTGACACAAAGGAGACAATACAATTGTATACAAGGAAAAGCTCAAATTCTCAGTCTCTTTGTTAGATGGCTCTTCTTTCCAACAAGAAATACCAATTTGTGCGATTTCTGCAGCAGATTCACATGAAAATGTTAGACATAGGGAACAGTAGTTGGTGTGCCCTCCCACATAGCAGAAATCTTGATTCTCTGTTCTTCCAGAATACCTGTATGATCTTGAGCAAATCACAGTTTCTGTGCCTTATTTCTCCAGCTTCCACGAAGGGTAATAATGTCTTGGCATTTCAAATCTATGTGTGATGAGAAATACTTACTGAGAGGCACTTAGAAAGAGGATGTAGCAGAGGTATATTTATAGAAAAGTGATAACCTTGTTTTTAAGGATAAAAAACAAAAATGATTAACTGACTAGAGAAGAAGAAAAACTCTGTTTAGCTACAAAGCTCTTTAAGACAGCATTGTGTGAACTCTAAACAACTAAGCCTAAGAAAGTAGTTCCAGTTTCTTTGTCATGCCATGAAAGTGCCATCTCCCTTAATTGTGGCAGCACAGTAACAGTATGATATGGAGAATCATACAATTCATATATGTACCTATTCGGCCTGACTTTGACTAACATCTTCCAGAATTCAGCTGAATGCCCAAACACAGGAACCTCAATTCCTCAAAGTCAATCTAAAATAATAGTGTAATTGGAAATGTTTTACTCACACTACCCAGTCCTACAAAAGAAGCTGCAATAGTCAGATATGTTCTATATGGCCCAAAAATTGCAAACAAGAGGCTAATCTGTATATAAAGATGCCCACCAACATTTGCACATGAAAAATTTTTTCACCTTTTGAGGAAGGCCAACAGGGCTTTCACTTCTTTTCAAGAGAAGCCAAGTTCTGGAATCCAGTAAAACATTGCTTTTCTATCTGCTGGAGTCTGGGCTCCCCTTTATGTGGTTCCTGTGGGACAACTAACATTAGAGACCTACCACCTATGGGTGTCATTTATGAGGGGTTGCAAATATGAAATTTGAAAACCTCTACAATAAATAAATGCACATGGCAGAATCAGAGGTAGTGGTTTTTAGTTGCTTAATTCCTGCCTGCACGGGACATTGAAACAGTGTGTTAAAAGGAAACCTTGACATTATCAGCTATTTGGCCAGCTGGGGAATTAGGTCTTTAGTGATGGTAGTGCAAAGCAACCAATTAAAATTTTCCACTTTCACCGTTTGTACCTATTGTTTAATGTTGCTGCAAGTAATTGAACCAAATTGACTTGGCCTATACAGATTTACTAGGAGGAAGAGAATGTAGAATTGATGGAATTATGGGGGTTAGGGCTCAAAAGTCTCTTGTGTGTATAGTAGAACTGTGGAAGGTACAGGCGGAAAGGCAAAGGAAGTAGGTGATCACATTAGAAATCACTGGCAAGGCCCAGGAGGAGATGAAGTTTGAGCAGGGAGAAAGGTATAAGAGATAAGATATAAGCCAGGGCAGAGTTATGCAGCAGTCTGAATGTCAGAAAGAGAAATCATTGTTGTCATATATATATATTTTTCCCTCTAGCAGAACCAGAGCCATGACTGAAACAAACGAGGTGAAATGTTCAAATCAGAAAAGATCTCCTGCTTGCTGCCATGACTGAGATGAGAGCAGAAGAAACAGAGATGGGACCTATCCCAGGTGGAGACTGGGGGACTCTGGAACATAAAACAAAGATGATAAAAGACAAACCAGACTGGAATGAGTGATAAACTGACTCCTCCATCCTAAACCTATCATTTGTTTCAGCTAATAAACCTTAGGCTTAATTGTCACTAGTACAAAACTCACTGCTGTATGTGGGATGCCAGTGTTTGCAGCAGGTATGCCTACATGTGTGTACTTTACGTCACTAATGTCTTTCCTTCCTTCCCTAGAAAATATAAGCAATTAGCTAAGTTAAAAGTGGTTCCAGAGAAGCCAACTTTTTACCATAAAGTCCATGGGAAACTGGGGTAACAGCAGCAAAAGAATGAAGTGACATCATTATACAACTTTGTGAGCCATCCTTGGTTCATGCTGAAGACAGTCCTACCCATTTATGAACTAGTAGGGTTATTGATACTGGTAAGATATTTATAAATAGACTTATATTGATGGAGAACCAAACACCTCTCAGATACTGATCAGTACGTGGACAGGATGTGTTATGCTTTGTAATATCGTACGAGAAGCTGAAAAGAATTGGGGTTGAAAAAAAAACACAGCAGAAGTGATTGTGGATATCTCCCTATCCCCTCTATATTTCACCTTTGCAGAAATTTGACTTTGATATTTGGGCTTGTCTCAGTCCTCTGCTTTGATGGCAGAATGGAGCTCTAACCTGAAAGGGCGGGCATGGCTCACATTTTTTTCCTCAGCAGTCCCTTTGCTACCATATACTGCTAGGGTAAATAAAATCACATGTACATGTCCAAAAGGGGGAGAAAACTAAACAAATCAACCAAAAGAAAAAGAAGAAAAGAAGGAAGAGAAGGAGAAGGAGAAGGAGAAGGAGAAGGAGAAGGAGAAGGAGAAGGAGAAGGAGAAAAAACATCTGAGTATTTGAAATGCATGTATTTTTAGCATGTAGAATGAAAAGATCAGCAGCATAGGCTAATTTGAGGGCTAAATCTAGGTTAAATGCATTTAATATATTATTGTAGTGACTAGCTTCTACCTTGTTATTTAGTTACCAAGACAAGTGAAATGTGCAGCATGGTAGAAAAAAAATGAACAATCATCTTTGTTGCAACTGTTGCTTTTATTACTAGGCAGTGTGATCTGCACCCAAATGTGTGCCAGAGAAAAATGAAGCCAACACCTTCTGAACTGAACCGGAGTTCTAAATTCAGATTTCAGGGTGGGATTTCATGTGTTCATTCTATTATTCCTGATTTGTTTTATGACAGAATCTTGCCCCATGGAGGCTGGGTACTCATTATACTAGCCACTGTACATCAAGCCAGGTGGGAGAAAAACACAGACAAAAAATAGAACTTGAAAACTAGAAGAACAATAATTATTGGTGAAATTGTTTTAAATTTGGCAAATAGTATGAGCAGCTATCCCCTGCATTGAAAAAAAAGGTTTGTAGATAATTTATTTTTAAAAATTAAAACTGTATCATTTTACTACCATTATGAAATAAAAAATAGTATTCTGGATGCTAAAACTAACTCAGTTTGAAAATTGTAACAGGAAATACTATGAGATTTTTTTTTTAATGAAAATCTGATAACATGTTTAAATATATATATATTTTAAAAGGAAAAAAAAAAGAATTGGTAAAAGCCCAAACCAAATGAATCATTTTGCTTGGGACTGAACATAATACCTAGTGATGGCTTCTATGAAAAACAAAAAAGACAAAGAAGATATCTTCCTTTTGATTTAATCTACAGAAAAATTTGTATGATTTTGCAAGTCTACTACTGAATAAAAGATCTGCTCTGTATTCCAATCTAGTTGTTATCTAGATAGGGTTACATGAAGAAAATCATTGTACCTTTATTTTACAGATCAAAAACTAAAGCACAGAGAGAACAGATGACTTTCTGAGATTACATATGAAATATATCCCATAGAAGGAAGATTACCTAAACACCAGCTTAAACAACAACTTCATTTTACCTCTACTGTGTGGGGAACTGCTACTGCGAGAGAATAGGCTTTCAAAATTACCATATACCAATAAGTTCCTTCTTTCCCGTATAGATGTAATTTGCACAGCATTTTAAGGTATGGATTCCACATCCCAAGTCCTCACATTTGTTGACAAGGGCAAATACCTGTGGGTAGCACAGCTCCAAATTTATCATAATCTGTTGCAGTGATCGAAGGTGAAATTTCAGTTCAGGCTTGCTTTTTTCCCAACACACCTCCAAAGTCTTTACCCTGCAGTACATCAGAGAGGTTGCCCTAGGAACAATGTAAGCACTTTTTTCAACATAATGCAAGTGAGTCTCTTTGGAACCTGCTGTTTCCTAAGAGGTGTGTTGCCTAGAAATAATTTATTTGGTAGAAGTGGTCTACTGTCTTTCCTCATGTCTGCCTAATATACTCAGAAGTCGGTCTTTCCACTACTGTTCTTACAGCTATAAAAATCTCAAGGTTAACAGCAAATAGGAGATAGGGTTTTGCTCTCATAAGGATTGATCCTAGCTCCACTGGTTTGATAACATGCTGACTAATATTGCGAGACACTGAACTTCACTCCTGCAACCTTCAGTACCAAGGGAAGAGCTGGTGAGTTCATGAGAGAGTTCATACACCCAAGGCAGTGAAGCACAACAGCGAGGTCAATGTGCAGTTGAGAAGGGAAGTTTAGACTCCAAACCCCCACTGAAATTATGAGGAATTGGAAATGCTCTATGAGTCACTCACTGTTGGCACACATCTTACTCAAACCAGGATTATTTTTCTGAAAAAGGTTGGGCAACTTGAAGCATAAGCAGAGCAAGTAGTTGCCAACAAGCAACAAAACTGGGATGGGAACAAGGCATCTCTCCACGGTACCATCTTGGACATTGAAGGCACCTAACAACAACGTGCATTCAAGGCTTTGCTGATTTTAAAGGCAATCTGCCTGCTGCTGCATTTTCCCAAATTTTCCCAAATTGCACGGGGAGAATGGAGAAGACACACAGGGTGAACACTGAAGAAAGCTGTCCTCAGAGTGAGAACACTGAATTGTGATCACATTGCAGGCGCTTTCAGTTTGCCACACTTTTGAGGAGACGATGCAATATTGGACTCTGTTCAAATAATGGGTGCTTTTGTCACCTGCCCAGGACTCTGGAAACTTAACCTCAGCTTCTTAGTCTGAAAAGCTTCCGCTCCTCTGGGAATGGTAATTCAATCTCTATTCAGAAGTGGGGACAGTGTTCTTACCCGCATCGCATTTGTACTGTGAGCATCAACACAGTGAAGATCAAAAGTGCTGAGATACTATGGTTATTTAATCACCAATAAAGATAGGCCCAGCTGCTGTTGCAATCAACAGAGATTTTCCCATATTACACAACAGGAGCTGTACTGAGTCCACATTTTAGCTCTTATTTTGGCACTCATTTGGTACCTTGTAATGGCCAGTGTAAAGTCTTTCAAATCACTAATGGACCACTGCAGGGGAGGAACATCTTTACAATTTCGGAGAATCATGACCTTCCTGTGCTAAGATCAAGCTTTTATTTAACTGAGATTTCAAACACTTTTTACAGAAATGGCTAGGCAATTACTCCCTGGCTCCTTTCTTTTCTGTATAGAGGGAACTTTGGCTTTCTGAGGCACCAATTAAAAAGCCCCACAACTCTCTCTTTGAATTGCTTCATTGCTCCTGTTAATTGTCTCGTTTGAGTCTCTGCCAGAGTGAAAGTACCTTGTTACAGAGTTGTGAACCCACAATCAACTTTAAAAACTTCCACTTTACAACTCCAATCTCAAGCATTTTTTTTTGAACTTTAAATGGAAGGGAAAAAAAATAGAAAAATGTATTAGGTGTTTCCTAAATCAAAGTCTTTAATAACATGTTAATCTAAGTTATTATAGATTCTGAAAAGCAGTTATAGACAGATGAAATTTTCCCATGGCTTACTGTCAAATATACAAGAGTGTGTTTGGAAAGTCTGTAAGCACTGTAATCATGTATAAAATATATTCTGCAACGGGACTCTAAATTTGCAGTAATTATGTACCATTTAGTTAATCTTCCTACATTATTTATGAAGAGTATTTTGTAGTTAAATACTTGAAGAGTTGACAGGGTAATGTTCAACAGCTACTTGGAACAGAAGTGATGGAGTGGCAGTAAAAAAATAATTTCAATTTTAAATGACTATCTTTGTGTTCATTTCCTTGTTTGTTTTTAACTCAAAGACATAGGGTGAGATCTTTTTTTAAAAAGGAAGATGGAAAGGAAAAGCTCATTCTCTGCATGTGTGTGTGCATAACTGGTGTATATGTCTGTACGCCAATGTCTGCTTTACAGTGACACACAAATAGCTTGTTTTTTGAGACAGTTCAGCTACCTCTCCTTTTCCACACTCAGCTCTACGGACACAAACTGTTTCCCACCCTGATTTTGCATTTACAAAAGCAGCAGGCCTGGATGGTGGAGGTTCCATGATCGATCAGTTTTGTAATATGTTTTTTGCCACATCACAAAACATACATGGGTACACATGTGCACTGAACCCTCATACTCACAATCTTAGCAAAGGCAGAACAGGAAAGTCAACAGGGAGCAAAAGATGCCTGAGCTGTTCTCCTTGCCCTCTTGCCACTGCCATGCAAGGAGGGGATGGGGATGAACCACTTGTCTGCAGTGACGTCTGTAAGCTGAGAAGAGTAGCAAGGACGGATGACTCACAGATGGAGAATACAATGAGGGAAGAAGAGGAGAAAGTGTCACGTGTACATGCGCTGTGCCCACAAGTGGGCCTGACTGATAAATATTCAGGTGAACAGATGTTTCTCCTGACTTCATAGGAATTGCTGTTATACAGCATTTCTGCAGCTATGGTGTGGGGCAGTGTGGGGGTGGCAGGGAGTGGATGGGTGTGTGTGTATATATATCCCCCCAAAGCAAAGACACTAACACCATCTGGGACAGGTGCTTAAACTATTTCCCCTTGTTCTTTTCCAGCTCCTAAACCCTGAGATTAACTGGCATTAGCACAAATTCCCAGCTCCCTCTGGGATTTCCCCCATGCATAAAATCTGCTTTATTTGCCCATGTGAGCTGTCTGCGCAGCACGTATCGGATTCATTCTTTGTTTATAACCCCATGAGACATAACATGCAAATGCTGTTCCTTCAAAATCAAATTAATGCCATTCATTACAAGGTGGGTGGTGACTCACCACCACATGACGACAAGCCTGGTGAACCCAGGATTTATTACCCAAGGAAGTTAGTGGCATCAGATATTCTTTTGCAAGCTGAAGATGAGCACGCTCACCCTCTCAGAAGGAAAGAGGGATGTCAATCAGTTGTATCATGTCTTGCTGACCATGCAAACATTTCTTCTGTGACTGATGCTCTGACACCTCATGGTTATAGTGAATGGCTATAAGGCATTGTCACTTACAAAGCTTCATTTGATTCAGGTCTCTACGTGGTCTGTTTGTTTTTCCACTGTTTTTGGACCAAAGGGCTTAAATGTGTGGTAAAGTCCCAGCATGTGGCTTTGGATGAAGTTAGTCTTGAGACCAAAAGCAGTTGCTGTCAGAGCTGTTGTCCGAGAGATGGCTTTTCCACCTCCAAGCTGCGCTAGGGCAGTGGCTCAAAATGGTGTGGCATGTGCCCTGGGTGGCCATCACAAAGAGAAACTGAGCAGCTGTGAGGTGAAACCACCACTTCTGATGGCAGCCTGCACAGTTCTGGCTTTCAAGAGGTTCTGGAAACATACCTGCATGAAGCTGTGTCAGGGGAGGTTCAGGCTGGATATTAGGAAAAGGTTCTTCACTGGGAGGGTGGTCGGGCACTGGAACAGGCTCCCCAGGCAAGTGGTCACCGCACTGAGCCTGCCGGAGTTCAAGAAGCATTGGACAATGCTCTCCGACATGGTTTGATTTTTGGGTGGNTAATATTTATTATTTATATTAATATTTTATTTATTTTTTAAAATGTATATCAAATTTATATGTTTTATATTTTAGCTAATGCAGAAAACACACCTGAGACATTACTGGCCGGTTCCCTGCAGCTTCTCGTTGTCTCCTCCCTTGCCCTCCTTGGCTCAACAACACACCAGTAGAGAACCTGCTCTGGACTGGGGAGAGCAGAACCAGCCCTGAAAACTGAGGAGAACTGAGGGACTTTGTCTTCTGGGATTTTTTTCCCTGCAGTTACAGGAGCCTACTGCTCATTACAGTGACAAGGGAAATAAATACTGTAAAACTCTCAA
>VXAA01006946.1:649284-693767 GCA_013399115.1 Anseranas semipalmata | reverse complement strand
GGTTTGATTTTTGGGTGGTCCTGTGTGGAGCCAGGAGTTGGACTCAGTGATTCTTGTGGGTCCCTTCCAACTCAGGATCTTCTATGATTCTATGATTCCTTGACATAAAAGTGGGCTTCAGTTGCAAAGCTCCAGAGCCACAGGCATTATACATTCATAATTTATTTCCTGGAGTCAGAGGAATGATTGCATGACAAACCCCAGTTTTGGCCAGGCATCTGCACAAGACAAGCACTTGGCAGAGCAGCAATTCTGCTTTTTCTCTCCTGCTTTCCTCTCCAGTGACCTACATTTAAATAATATAATATTTATTATTTATATTAATATTTTTTTTATTTTTTAAAATGTATATCAAATTTATATGTTTTATATTTTATCTAATGCAGAAAACACACCTGAGACATTACTGGCCGGTTCCCTGCAGCTTCTCGTTGTCTCCTCCCTTGCCCTCCTTGGCTCAACAACACACCAGTAGAGAACCTGCTCTGGACTGGGGAGAGCAGAACCAGCCCTGAAAACTGAGGAGAACTGAGGGACTTTGTCTTCTGGGATTTTTTTCCCTGCAGTTACAGGAGCCTACTGCTCATTACAGTGACAAGGGAAATAAATACTGTAAAACTCTCAATGCTCAATTCCCAGTGCTCTGGAGTCTCAAGGGTTAGACTCTAAACTTTTCTTCTCCACTTTTGTCATTCAAGTTAAGCAGGATATTAGGAGATACCGGGCTCCTGACCAGGAGGCCATCTTCTCAGGAAGAACTGAAATTTACAATAGGAGTCAACAAGTACTTTGAAAAATGGTTCCTATCTGACTCATCGTGTGATTTTATTGAAGCAGTTGGATTTTAAAGAAAGGGAATGCCTTGAAGGATTAATGATACGAGAAAGCAGTTTAGTAAAAATGAACAGAAAGGTTTCCATCTGCTGTGAAGGGCTTCCATCCCATTTGCAAAAAGCTAGGAGCACAAACAGGCACACAGACTACACACAGTTACTGACACTTGCTGACGAGCCGTAACTTGTTATGTTCTGGCACTGTGAACTCATTGCTTCTGTTAATGTAGCTGTACTCTCAGACCACTGTGGAAATAAGCCTCTCCCTGACTTGTTATGAGGCTAAATGAAATGATTGCACAGATATTAACATGATAAGAATCAATTTTTATGCTGGTCTCTTTTGCCACAGCTGAAGTGCCAAACATTCACCTGAAAGAAATCTGAGCAGTGCTTCCCACAAGATGTAAGTCAGGTCTAAAAATAGTATTTTTTTTTTCCAGGAATTTCTGCTGTTCTGCTTAAAATGAAAAAGTGAAATTGTGATATTTCTCATGAATTATTTTGTCTAAAATTTTTAAAAATGTTGAACCTTTAAATTTTGATGTTAGATGTTAATGTATCATTTTTAAAGAATTAAATATTTACATACCCTAGGAAAATGAATTTGTGGCTACAGTACAAAGATTACATAAAATGTTTGTACATTTTTAAAATGAAAGTTCTTCAAATTATTTCAAATAGAAGCATTGAAGTAACTTTTTATTTCTGCAAATTTTATCACCAGAGATGATTCAGAAATGTTAACTGGATCTAAGTTTTATATCAAGTGAGCATATGACTTTCAAAATAGCCAAGAAAAAAGGAAAACAGTTCATTGCAGGTTTTTGTTTGTTTGTTTGTTTGTTTTTTGTTTTTCAGCTGAAGCTGAACATGATCATGAGGCTTTTTGAAGGAATCATGAACTCACTAAGTTCAGCTCCCTGGAGCATACATGTCTCAAGTGTAGCATTGACCTTCCTCTGGTGTCCAAAGAGAGATCAAATCTTCCTGGGGTGATATACTCTATTTTATCAGCCAGATGAGTTGAAGATACTCAATTATACAGGGACCTTAGATGACTTTCTGGAAGAGGCAACTGTCATTTGGACCATTACAGGTGAAGAAACTGAATCCAGACCATGATACATGTACACTTGGACACTTCTGATGGACAAAACTCACAACAGGTTTGTTGAGACTTCCCGAGGATTTTTGCACTGAACACAAGCGGAGTGTTGGGATGGGAACTAAATGCTTACATAGGGACAGTGTTTGAGATACTGCGGGCAACTGGAGTCGTTGCTTTCTTTTTATTCACTTTAAAGCCCCACGCTTGTTCCAGATATGAAAATCTAATGAGCAGTGAAAAATAGAGCTCTGCTCATCTGTTTTCTACCTCAAAGGAATGTTATTTAAGAATGGGATTTATGAATTGTGCTTCAAAGTCCTTTTACCAAAAGGCTTTAACAGGGAATATGACAGGCACTAGGCTATCTTTTAACCCAGCCAAATAGATAAATAAATAAAAGATTTGAAAATTAAACTTTGTTCTGCAGGTGGATGTAAGCAGTTTGACATTTCAGACTGGAATCCCAGATAGTCTGTTGAACTCAAGGATTAAAGAACAACAAGCAATTTTTCCTTTCTTGTTTTTGTAAATGTGCTCAAAAAAGAAAATAGCAATCATCTGACAGACGCACAGTCCCAGAGAGCAGGAAATGAGTATAACAACCCGTTTAAAAGGACAGAGGGAAAAGAAAACAAGGAATCTACTTTCTTAGGAGACTGGTGATTCCCCTTTAAAATGACTTGAGAGATTTCACCATTGCTTTATTTCTGCATTAGAACTAAATTCAAAGCTCTAGTGAAATAAAATTTTGTTAAAATGCTCCCTTCCAAACTGAGAAGGTTGGGGTTTGGGTGAGCTCTTTTTCAAGGTCCTTGGAATTATCCAAGGTGTCTTCTCCAGGTCTGAGAAATATTTCTGTTAAGGGTGGCATTGAACAATACTTCAAAACCTGCTGTTTTGTTGTTATTATTATTTGCTTTTCTTTTTTTTTTGTTTGTTTGTGTTTTGTTTTCCAACAAGAAAATATTTGGGGAATGACACATTCTGAGTTTATGTTCTGGACAGCCCTGTAAATGATCCTCTCTGTGTATGCTGAGTGAATATGTGTGCAGTCTCATCTACCTTGGTTATGGGTCCAGCACTGCAGGCATAAATCCACCTCTTACTGCCATGAAGGATTGAGTCCCTTATTAGACAACCACTTCGGACTCTGATCAAGTAAGACGTATGTTTGTGAGTAATTTTAAGCTGTGGGTAGTCATCTTCTCTCCCTCTTAAATTGGATCACTTTCAAATACTTGGCTGGACTGAGGCCAAAAAACTCAGCATTTCAGAGGATCAAGTCAATAAGCAGCTTACTGAACTGTAGAAATTATCGGCTGGAACTCTCTGGCTTGTGTTATGCAGATCAGACTAGATGATAATAATGGGCCTTTCCAATCCTAAAATCTAGATACTGAAGAGCTTAAGTAGACTACTAATATGCATAAGCCTTTTTCAGGACCAAGGCTCAAAGTAGCAAAAAATAGAAAGAATTCAAAGAACCGAATTTGCTTCTTCCTGCCCATCGATATTTGATTCCTTCACCTGTTTTGCATCTTGCAATCCTTGCCCTTTTCACCAGATTTAAGATTGGACCCATATAAACTCCTGCACATATTTGATTATCGTTATAGATATTAGTCCTGCAGGTGCTGACTGATTACTTTTTTTTTTTTTCCTGCTGAGCTGTGCCACTATTTGACTTTGCACCCAGTGTTGCTTACTAGCTGGGAAAACAAGCGTTACAAGTATTTCTGTCCCCCTGTTAGTTTGCTCCTAGCTTTCTGGTCATATTTGCTGTTTGATTTTAACACAAAATCTGAATTTTGGAACTCAACCAAGTGCATATGACATTTTTTATAAAGCTAAAGTCAAAGGACAAAAAGATTTGAAACACTGATGGATAA
Source organism: Anseranas semipalmata (assembly GCA_013399115.1). Classification (NCBI taxonomy): domain Eukaryota; kingdom Metazoa; phylum Chordata; class Aves; order Anseriformes; family Anseranatidae; genus Anseranas; species Anseranas semipalmata. The sequence goes on along the minus strand of VXAA01006946.1, from coordinate 689,934 downwards.
ACAAGGGGAAGGTTAATGCACTTTTTTTTGCAGTTTTCTTTGAGTGAAAGAGGTCTCTCCAACATGTCTGTCTACCTGTACCCATCTCTCCCCTCACCATCATTACTGAATCTGCTGGTTAATATCAACCACACTTTTCTGAAAAGTCTCAAGGAGAAATCTCAAGGTAACTAACTATATAAATATAAGACAGTGATGCTTCCACAGTGCCCCACTACGTTAAAAGTGGCAATGTTGAGCTGTGTGTTTTAGCTGCTAGAGAGCTAAAGGAAAAAATAAACCTTATATATGTCCCAACTAGTAGGAAGCCAAATGGTAGGAATAGCTTTGGTTGTTTTCTCAGGTACCAAAGAATCTACAACCAGGACCTGTCACAAGCAACCTGGCTACCTTCCCTCTTCTGCCCCTTTAGCACAGCTTGTCCTAACTGTTAAACTGAACTTTTATATTTGTAATTGTTTTCCCTCTTTTTTTTTTTTTTTTTGGCTTTACTGGCATTTTGGTAGTGGAAAGTTTGAATCTGTCTTCTGTAGGGACTGGTGGCCACACTAACAGTGGGAGGGGTTACCAGAGCATCAGCCCTCCCCATCTCTCTCTAACTGACTGATAAGACTTCAAGTACATTTGAATAATAATGGCCTGCACTTTTCTAAATATCTATCTAAGTAGATGCATGACCTTCATTGCCCAAGGACCCCAAAGCACGTGAAATGTACTAATTAACTAAATCTCACAATTGCAAAGTACAATAAGCATAAGGCTGACATTTGATTACTATTTCTAATTATATCTGGGATGCCTGAGGTACAACAGTATGCAGGGAAAGCTCAAAATCTATTACAAGTATAAAGATTAATCTCACTTTCCCAAAGGCAGAGCTGTGAAAAAAGCTCTGAATTCCTGCCTTCTGCTTCCTGGCTCAAGCCATGCACATGATTCCTTTGTTTCACTGTTTGCTCATTAAATTCCTGATTCAGCAATGTCCTTAAGTACAAATTTAATGTGAAGCCTACAAATAATTCAATTAACTCTGTGCTGCCTCTAAAACACTTTGTGATAGGCAAGTAGTCCAGTAGAAGACCTGTTTGAATAAAGGATGTATCTTAGGCCTGTAGTTAAGAAATTCTTTGATGAAAGTATTTTCCTGAATCATTCTCTAAAACAGTCTACTAGTCACGCTGCAGTCCTTCTAGTGCTTTAAATCCTTTAAAATACGTTGCTAATATATGACATTTCAGCACAATACTTAGATATTCACATCATTTTCAGCACTTGTACACCTCTGTCCCCAGTAACTAGATCATGTAGACACCAGTGCAGGAAAATGTGTTCACTAAGTATATGCATAAGCACTGTTCTACAATAAAAATGGAAATGGTAAGTTTATCCTTTCAGCAGACATTTAGTGAAGCCTTTACTGTGTACCATGTCTTTTGAGAATGTGTTTTTATTCTTGTGCCATTGCTTTAGAAATGCTTTTCTCTGAAGCACTCAGCTTCAAAGGACCCCGAATATTGCTCTTTGTCAGGCCTTGCCCATCATGTTGCTCAGATCAAACATTGACTGGAAACTGCCAATGTCTGGGGTGAAAAGGCAGATGCAGTTCTACAGCCTGCAAAGCATGATAATGGCTTCATTCATTTCCAGAGAAAGAGTTTGCTTATTAGAGACCAAACACGATTCACGAAATCACAGTGCTATGTATCCCTTGCACACCCTGCTTTTCCCCACTCAAAGTACAAGGAACTGAGGGCTTACATGAGATATAGCTTGACAAACCCAGACTGCATAGCAGATGACACAAAGCCACTGGCTCCCTGGTTATTGTATCTGCTTTCTAACAGACAGCAGTGCTAGATCATCAGAAACAAATACTTTCATGATAAGCAGAACAATGACTGGGTCCCCACGATTTTGTACCACTCAATCTACTGACTTTTTTACTGAATTAACAGAGACCTTGGAGATGCTTTTCTACAAAGTTTCTTTGTCAGTTATGAATTGGCGATAAGATCCCTATTGGTCAAATTTTAGTCGAATTTGTCAGTGATCTAGAAAGTTATTGATGAGAAATGGGAAACCACGCTGACAGGATACAACCACTCTGTGTGTCCACATGTAACTGTGTGTGTGTGTACAGGGCACAACAATACACATAAAAATACATTTGATTTCTCAATTCCCTACTACAGCTGTATGTTGCTAGAAAGGCTGAATGTGTGTGGAACTACACACATACTACAGCTGGATTTTCCCCTCATGGCCATACAGAAAGAATATTTATTCAGTGGTTCATGGTAAACTTACTGGGGATACTCAGGGCTCTCCCTGCCTTCCATTTAGAGCCCAGTAAAATTATTTCTCTGAATTAAGTGCCATGCTGGGCCCTCCTCTGTGGGACTTTAGTTCTGTGGCACAGAGCTAAGAGGGGAGGAGGCCTTGAGGCCTACAGGCAGCTGCAGTTACCCACAGTGGTCCCGCCAGAACCCAGTCAATGCAGAGAACTACAGCCCCTTTGCATGTGGCTGATGTGACTTACATTAGCATTTCCTTTAGTCTGAGAGGATTTTTGTCCCTGAAGTATGAGTTTCCCCCCGAGGCGGATCTGTAGGAGTCCAGGCTGTGAGGGCTGCACGTGCAGACTGGTGAATCTCAGCCAGGGAACCTGTACTTTGAACCTGAGAGGAGCACGCAGAGGCAGCATGGGGGAAGTGCTTTTTATGCGAACTACTGTCCTGCTCAGGGAACGCTTCTCCTGTCCCAGCCTGGTAAGTACTGCTTTGGTCTTTACCGATGAATGCCAGGAGCACTAGACAGGTTGTCCTTGCCGATCATGTTTCCTCCATCCAAACCTTGCCACCTCACAAAAAGGCAGCTGCTACGCTAGGACTTGACCAGGCCTCTTTGGCCATAGCTGGTTCCGGGACCTCACTCATCATTAGCCTGAAGTAAGGAGGACTATATGTGAAGGATAGTTGGCACCACAGACATGTGGGGCTTTATAGATGAAGAGTTGGCTTTTACACTCTGCCAAAAGTTTGTTGCTTATGTTCAACCAGACGTGCCATTAAAACAGTGCCAGCGGCCTTTAGCACTTCATGAAAAGGAAACAAGGCAGCAAAATGGGTTTTACACTCAGGAGCAGCCATCCCTTCCATCAAAAAAAGAATGCTGTTTTTTTCTCCCCCATGCTGAAACAGCTTCCCCCCTTCACACCTTTTAGGAGGCAATCTGTGATTAGGAGATGGGAGGTCTGGCGTCAGCAGCTTGGCTGGCAAGACTCAGATAGTGGAAAATCCTGGGGCAATGTCTGCTACTCTGTGTGTATGAGGTTGCCAATTGACTGGATCTGGAAGTAAATCAATCCATTAACGTACCCTAACCATGGTCCTAATTAGTTGCGTATGTATAATCAGCATGCTCACAGGAATCTCACTGGGGAATAGTGGGCTGACAGACATAAATTTGTTACTCTGCATCTGCTGCCAGATTTGGAAAGTTTGAAGTTTTTGAAACTGAAATAAGACAACAACAATAACAAACAACTAAATTTGCAAGCTGACAATGTCCCTTGTGAACAGATGGTTGGACACACCTTCTCTGAAGAAAGGCCCTCTTCATGGGAGGACCATAGAAGTCCACAGTTAAGTTATTTTTGAAGTGAGGAGACGAGATCTTTCTCTCCTTTTATGTTGCGTATGCGTGCATCATAAAAGGCAAGGATGCAAAGAGCTCAGTGCTTTAACATTTGATACTATGCAGATAAAGCTGCATTTTTGTATCACAATCCCACATTTGGCCTGACTGAATTTGCATTAACCATTAACCCTGAAAATTGTAACTGTGGAGAGCTGCACCAGTCAAAATGATTCCCTTATCTGTGTTAGAAGTTGTTGATTTTATAGCCTACAGTGATGGTTTTTCTTTGCATCATGACTTTCATCTGAAACCATAACGTATTATTCAACTACTAAAAGAAACCTGAATTATTAATAAAGGAACATGTATAGATACACTTGTGGGCTATCCAGTGTATCAAAACTAGGGTTTTCATATTTTATGTAGTTTTTATTGCATACTTTTATTCAGTACGGAAAAAATAACAGCTTTGTTTAGACTCTCGAAAAGTTTTAATCATATGCTTTAAAAAGTTTTGCTTTGTTGAATTACAACATTAATGTATTNTACTGATTGCATGTTGAAAGAAAGCAGTTAGCTTTATGGGCTCACTTATATTTGATTTGCCATAATTATGGGCTATTTTGTGATACTTTCCATGGTGATAAACTGTTTGATGATGTGTGGCCTTTTATTCTTCTCTCTTTATCTCTGTGGGATATTTTAAACATTTCAGTTAGTATTAAGAGAATAAAATATATTCATAGAGGAAGATTTGTCAAAGTAACTATTAATCTTTCCAATAAATCTTAACTTAGTCCTTATTAACTAGCTGTACAAGTTGGAACTATATGTCACAAAAACAGTTAGCAAATAAAAAGCTATATAAGCAACAAACATTATTTAGTAGTGACAGGATACCACAATACGAGTTTAGATCCCAGGGAATTCTAACTAATATTAAAAATATGGTGTAAGCTAGTTCTGCAACAAAACCTCAGTGGAAAAATATTGTTTTTCTCATTAAACCAGCTGGCAGCAGGTGTCATTTTGAAAGCATTGTATGAAAAAAAAAAAAAAAAAAGTGATTTTTTTTACAGGAAAGGTTTTTTTTAAAAAAAAATATTTGGTGAGAAAAATGTATTACTACTTCTTTCTTTTCACCGAAAATCACATGTTAGAAATTAACATTTTTCCCCAGAGAAATTTGCTTTCAGTCAAAAAGCATTTCCTTTCTAAAATAGTTATTATTTCATGGAAGAAAATAATTGATCGGTTAATTTCTTAGCTTTCCCTTTGGAAAAATGGCTTGCTGTGAGCTTAATCTCCACAAAATTCTGGGACAAAATCTGTTGTGGTGTCTCAGAAAAGAAAGGGTTTGTAACTGAAGATTTAATAGTACTCTGGAGAGGAAAGTGATACTTAACAAGTGAACAACATTCCTCTCAGCAGGGACCAGGATTTTTGAATGGTCACTTTCTGAGAACAAATCTAATTTTATTCTACAGTTGGAAGCAAATTTATCTGTTGGCTGAGTCATTGCAACTGAGTTGTTTGTGCTTTGTAACAGCACCCTGTGTTAAAAGAGCATCCAACAAGTAATCACAGCTGGTGAAGACCAGAACAGAACATTAGAAGATTGAATTCTGATTGCTAAATTTTCTCTGAACTTAAGACAGATTTTTTTTTAGAAAATATTCTTATTTCCCAATGAATTTTAGAATAAATTAATAGCCTTGGCTCATATTGATATCACAGAAATGTCAACAAGAATGAGATACTATCTAGGGCTGTCTAAACTAAACTCTCCAATAATTTCATAGAAGCTCCATTCCAGGGCAAGATTTTAAAGTAAATCTTTTTTTTTTTTTTTTTTTTTTTTTTTTTACAAGCATTCATTCAGAAATACACTCAATTATAACTTTCACTGCCCAACTAAAGAAAAGGTTGTTGAGAGCTCATCTCCTGCCCGAGGCTGGGAACACTGTGAGAACAACCTATGCCAGAACACTCAAGTTAATATGCACAGCTGGCAATGAGGAAATGCAGGATCCAAGACCTGTTCTGCCTTTTCAAAGGAGAATGTTATTCTCGGCACCCACCTGAGTGTCTCAGCCAGCTGATTGTCAAGTTAGCCTCCTGCAATTCATTATTCAGATAAAGAGGAGCAGCTCTGGCAGTGAAAAACGATGAATGAGATCTCTTTCGTGCTCACTTGTCTGAAATTCCAGCTGACTTGAGAGGAGTTTTCTCCAAATTGGTACATTTCAACAAAAACAATCAGTTTCAGGGAATCATATTTTTCCCAATAAGCCCACGTTGAACAGAAATCTGAGTTGTATGCCAAAGGTTTGCAGAATCCAGCCTCTGTCATGCTTTTTCTCTTTTAATATCAAAATACTTTATAAAAAGTAGAGTGGGGAACGAACACTCTATGATTAGAAAGGTAGGAGTGCTGATTTACGAACAGAATGGTGTTTTACCCAGTCAGACAGCAGTGGAGCTCACACAAACGCAGGAGTTCTGCCTCCCCATTCATTGCTTCAGCAGAGTTGTATGAAAATCCTGTATTGCTTCCTTGATTATGTGAGTGGCCAAGAGACTTTTGAAAGCTTTGTAAAACCTTAAAATATATTCTTGTGCATATATATAGCTTATCTGCAAATTTCTTCTCTGGAGAGATTCTGGTTTTTTTTGTTGTTGTTTTTTTTTTTGACTGCATAAAATTCAGTCTTAGATGAAGCGCTCTTTCACAGAGTGTATCTGGTCCTATTCTAATATTTTGTTCTACAAAATAAACTCAGCCTCCATGTTACTTGATCTGACAACATGCCTCCTTTGGTACCAACTTTTAAGCTCTACTGAAATACAGATGGGCTTAGCCAGCCTTTTATTTTCCACAGATAAGGAGTGCAAAGAGGTAAGAGGAAGTGTTTGATGTTTCGCAGTCCATTTCTCAGTAGCTAATGAAATCCCCAATGCCCTGACATCTCCAATTAGCGTACTCATGTTACCTCTGCTTTGTTCAGTAACACTGATCTATTACAATAAGAAAACCAAGGTAAACCAGTTCCTGATTCAGTGATACAGTATTTACACAGGAAGGTAGCAATAGTGTGGGGGTGAAATAAAATCATAGAATGGCTTGGGTTGGAAGGGACCTTAAAGATCATCTCGTTCCAACCCCCCTGCCATGGGTAGGGATTCCACCCACTAGATCAGGTTGCCCAGGGCCTCGTCCAACCTGGTCTTGAACACCTCCAGGGATGGGGCCTCCACAACTTCTCTGGGCAACCTGTTCCAGTGCCTCACCACACTCTAAGTGAAGAATTTCCTCCTAACATGTAATCTACCTCTCTCCTCTTTCTTGTCCTGTCATCGTCTGCCTGAGCAAAAAGTTGCTCTCCATCTTTTTTATAAGCCCCCTTTAAGTATTGAAAAGCTGCAATAAGGTCACCCCGGAGCCTTCTCTTCCTTCAAGCTGAACATCCCCAGCTCTCTCAGCCTTTCTTCACAGGAGAGGTGCTCCAGCCCTCCGATCATCTTTGTGGCCTCCGCTGGACCCACTGTAACAGGTCCACATCTTTCTTGTGCTGGGAGCCCCAGACCTGGACACAGTACTCCAAGTGGGTCCTCACAAGGGCAGAGTAGAGGGGGACAATCATCTCCCTCGACCTGCTGGTCAGGCCTCTTTCAATGCAGCCCAGGATGCAGTTGGCCTTCTGGGCTGCAAGCACACACTGCTGGCTCATGTCAAGCCTTTTGTCCACCAGACCCTGCAAGTCCTTCCCCGCAGGGCTGTTTTCAATGAGTTGTCCACCCAGTCTGTCCTCATGTCTGGGATTGTCCCGACCCAGGTGCAGTACCCTGCACTTAGACTTGTTGAACCTCATTAGGTTCACATAGGCCCACTTCTCAAAAGGGAAATAAACAAACAGGGACATTAGGATGTCTGATTTAGTTAATTTTAACCTTTAATCGTCTGCCAGTGCAGTTTCAGGCATCTTTCCAAACCAAGTCCTGGATCTGGGGCTTGTGGGGACAATTTTTACTAGTCATTTTAAAGGTCCCAAGACAAATGCAAGGCATGGTTAGGCATCACATGGAAGATGATACCCAAGCACTGAATCTCCTACTCCTCCCACATCCCCCAGAACATTTTATTTAAATGTTGAGTCACAGGAAATAAGTTCGTCTTTAAAACTTATAGCTGTGGGAGGAAAAATGGACTTTCTTTTTGTTTTGTAGCAAGTATGAATGGACTTGTTAGGATTTTACTAGAAGATACTTGTCTTGACCTGGGAACATGCTTATTGACTCCTAATGGAAAAACTATCAATTCAAACCCATCTTGAATACTGAGGCCATCTTAAGTGAGTGAAACAACAGCTTTGATGATGGTCATTTCTCAAACTCTAGATTTACATTTCTTCACTGGCTCCTCACAGGTGCTGGAGAAAGATGCTGATGGTGGCTTCAGATTACCACGGAGGATTTAAAGAAGAAGAAAAAAAAAAAACAGAAAACCTATTAACTAAGATTTATATGGTGTTAACAAGCATCAACAGACCTGACAGACTCAATATAAGGGCATCCATTTTTGGCTTATGTTCATGATTCAGCCCCTTAGCTTCTGGCACTGATCTGCCTAGTGAATTTAGGAGTTCAATTTGAAACAAATTTGATTTTTTCAGAGGTTCTTTAAACCACAGTGATATCTAAACTGAGAAAGCAAATCTTTCCTTGCAATGAATAATTGCTTAAGTGATACTAAAACAAATATATGCTTGACTTGCAATTCTCAGCCTAATACAGTATTGTTGGGAGAACCGCCAATAATGCAAATTGCAATGAGGAGAACCTGTGTGCTATGAAACAGGTTTGGAACTAAGCTAGTGAACTCACTTCACTTAATTCTGGTGATAAATTCTTGAGTTCATTTTTAAGCCTCACTGGCAACCAACATCAAATCAATGGTGTAATCAAGGGTAAATGCAGCTCACCTGTGTTAAATTTTTTGGCAATATATAGAGGAGACAGCTTCTGACTACTTGTCCTGGAACACCAGATAGGTGGTTTTACTTTACACATCTATATTTCAACCATTTCACTGTTAACACAGACCAATACTCAGCCTCTTTTTCTGTAAGGATGCCTTGCTGACGCACGTTCAATTTATTGTCTGCCAGGATGTGTGTGTCCTTTCTGCAGAATTGTTCCCTGTGTAGTCAGTCCCCTGCTTGCTCTGTTGTGTGGAGTTATTCTCTCCTGGGTGCAGGAATTTGCATTTGACATTTTTAAGCTTGCTGAAGTTCCAGTCAGCCTACTCCTCCAGCTTGTCGAGGTCCCTGTGAACAGCAGCCCTGCCCTCCAGGCTAGCAACAGCTCTTTCTCCCCTCACCTATAAAATATCACCTGCGACCTTGCTGAGGGGGCATTCTTTCCCACAAAATAAGTTATCTATAAAGAAGTCAAATGGTATTGGGCCATTACACCTGAAGAACATCACCACTCATAGGTGGCAATCATTTAGACTTCAAATGGCTGTATATGAACAGTCTAGCCAGTTTTGCACTCACTTTGTAGTACATTCATCCAGTCCCTATCTTCCTAGTTTGGCTACTAGAAAGCGATGGGAGACATTGTCGAAAACATTGATAAAGTTGAGATGAACTATACCTGCTGGTCCTGCCATGTCTACATAGTCAGCTACTTTCTCACAGATAATTTGCCATCATCTGGGTGTAGACAAGAGGGGGTGAGGAATGCTTCTCATTAGGATAGCTTGTACACACATAACAGCTCTGGTTTCTGTTTTCCTACCCTATCCCCGTAGCCTTTCACTGAATATATGACAACTTAATCAGGCCACTATTTATGTGACAGATACCCTGAGCAATTCACAGTAAGTGATAAAAGTAGCTCAGGATTGTAAAATCTCAACTTCTTTATGAATCTGAGCCAAAGAGACTCCTGAAAATCCTTGCTTAGGCCCACAGCCTAACATTAGAAATGGCTGTGCTGCTGGAGGCGAGGGGAGCAAAATGAAAGTCCCGCTGCCTTAGTGATCAGTAAAGATCCTGTGCTACTCCCAGGGCCCTAGACACATCTGAGTACAAGTCCTTTGTCAGTCCAAAATGTACCCTGCAGTTTCAGCTAGAGATCTGTCTACTTTTAGACTCGGCAATACTGCTTTCTGTGCAAGATTTCTCCCCACCCCCAGAAGTCTAATATGTGAACCCCACAGGAATCAAAGGAGAACATTATTGGTAAATTATAAATGTTTTTCTCTGATCACAAAATTTTAGCTATCCTTCAGAGAACAAACAAACCAAAAAGCCCTGGTTCTAATTGCAGCTAATTTGCTATAAAATGAATGCTTTATCGTCATTGCTTTCATGTGAATAAGTCAAGATTTACACACATTTAAATGATATCTGACCCAAGGAATCTATTCATAAAGCTGTTGAATAACTCTGAGAACAGTATGGTAAATGATCAGAGCATAACACAGGAATTTCATAAACCAACTCTTAAACCTAGTACACTCTTTGAATCTTTAAAACTGAGCAATTCCCTAGAGCAGTGACCTGAATGCCTACATCACTCAGTGGGAAACCACTTGCTTCTTGTACGCAGGGGGAGAAGACACACTTTCCCCACTGGTTCTGGAGGTGAAAGGGGAATGCACACACCCTGCTAGGTAGACATTTCCTCAAGTTAATGGTGTGCTACTTTCAGGAAAAAGCGCACAGCCAATTTGAGGACCTCAGCCCAATTGAGGGAAACTGAGTCAGGCGGCCTCAGCCTGATGAAAGGCTCAAGGCTGGGGGGGTCCGTGAATTCTGGGAGAGGGTGTCACACCTTACCTGTTTGCTCTGACACACCACTGGGTAGAAAGAGTCTGTGGCTGACAGTGTTGCCAACCCATTCTTAGCACCTTTGCCTTCGCCACCAGTCTTTAGTGCTGACTCGTTGCTCTCACTTGCCTCTTACAAAGGCCCTGGCTCATCTTTCTGTGCTAAACTCCCAGTACTGTGCTAGTCAGGCAGACGGGAGACCCGTCCATGTGCCTGAAATGACTCCTGCCCTTCTTTGTAGAGGCTGCAAAGACTGCTGAGCTAGTAGGGCACCTTTCTTTCTTCATACCGACCGCAAAGGCCTTCTCTAGTTCTTTCACCTGCTGACTTCTTCCTTTGAAGGCTCCTACTCAGTCACTTACTCTACAGCAGATTGGGAAGGGAAAAAAAGGCTTTTCAGGTGAACTCCCCAGTGGAGCAGGCACTAAGGGATTTTATGATAATGCTTTGAATTTCTGTGGTCTTTCTCATCCAAGATGTTCCAAAGGACTTTTAGATTCATTAAGCCTCCTGATCCACTAGCATTATTATCCCCTCTTAGAGATAAGAACATCAAGTCTTAAAGCAAGCAATGCAGTTAAATGACAGAGCAGGACTGAGAATGGGGGTGTCTCACCTCCCATTTTCCAGCAGTAATCACAAGAAAACATGGCTTTGCCACAGCCCCTTGATATCGTGATTCATATTTTACATGAACATTTGCATAAATCACATAGCTTTTGCACAGCACTATATGAAAGGTGCATAGCTTTGCATGATCAAAGGAAATATATGATATTCTTAAGGCCAAACCAATCAAATATGAAGTTATATTAACAATCTCTATTTATGTTTTAGTGATGAGACTTCAGAATATAAGATAATTGGACAAATAATCTCCTTTTCCATGCTCTATATTTCAAGTTTTTAATTGCAAAATCTACAGAAAAAACACAAAGTGGTGGTACAAGAGCGTGTTTGTAGTTCAGTGCTAGAGAAATAGCCTGTGTCACACCCCTGACAGGGATTATTCAATCATGCTAATCCATGTGTGAATAGACAGCTGTTGATGGTTGACAAAATTGACAGTAACACCAGAACACCTCTTCGTTATGATACACAACACTGCATGGGTAGGAAAGTGCATATTCTACTAAGCTCATGATGAAAGGAAAATATAAACGTCTTGCACAGTCTTGCTTTGTGAGCAGATGACCAACAGTCTGGAGGCTACTTGCTATTCCAAAGTCTGCGACTGATTTATAGTCTGACCTTGGGAATGGTAGCTCTCTGTTTCCTTTCCTACCTTTTGCATTACAAGAAGAGGAGTGATTCAGAGCCAGATGAAATCATAATATGATTGAAAGTCAGAAAATGGCCTATTCCCTGTCATGTCATGCCACCCAAAGCATATGCTGTCTTGGCTAGTAGAAAAGAGGCAGAAATAACACAGACCTTCTCTCTCATTGTAGAAGTTTGTTGCCCGGTTTGAAATAGAAGCCTCCTCAGTTCCCAGCCACCAGGCACTGCTGTAACAATAAATAATCAAAATGATGCAATTGCTAGGATATGTGAGGTCTTGCACAATTAGAAAGGAAAATAATGACTCCTGAGCAAGTAGCAACACCATTGCTCAGGTAAAGCTCACCACTGAATCCACCCTGAAATTTTTGGAGGAAGCTGGAAAGTTCTCATTGTGGTGTGATCTACAGCTCCCATCCACTCAACCTTGGCTCAGCTGAGGAAGCAGGTGCTGCTCTCTGTGCAATGCCACGTTCTGTGCATGTTCCCTTGTTCTCTACAAATCACTTCGGGTAAGCCAACAGCCATTTCAGCCTTTCAAAGCAGCTTGTTTTTATTCCTCGAGAAAGAGTTTATAGCTACGATTTAATAAGCCTATGGTGCTTTATATTTTGGCAAAAAATAAAAAAAAATAAAAATCACATTCTGCCCAACACAAGTTATGTAAACAAGGGCAGTGATTATACATTCAGATGATGGAATGAATGTGATGTTTATACAGTAGGACAATAGACAGAATATTTCTGATTCAATTGGTGATTATTTGCCATAACCAATGAAATTTTTATTTTAGTACAATAGGCTCTGACATTTTCACCCTGGAGTAATTGTGTTCACAAATCTGGTATCTCTCCAGTCTATCTGCTGGATATTCTAGCCTAATATTTTCATGCTGTGCAGCAATTAATTTTGTGAGGCTGTAATGTGTGTTATTTTTTAGTTTCATTCTTTATATTCCCCTCATACCATTTTTCACCACAATTGAAACTGAAATGTATTGGTATTAAAATATAGTACAAGACAATCTTTCTTAGCCAAAGTTAGAAATCTGGCTTTCATCTTTCTTAAATCACAGCTGATGGTAGCTACACATATTAAAAATGGACATGGAATGATAATACTTTTGTTTCTTATTTGTCAGTTCCTGTTTACTTTTTTACCTTTTTTTCATTTCTTCCATTTCCTTTCTTTTTCTAATACTATTTCCCTTTATTCAGTCCTTACCTAAGAGAAATAAAACACCTCGTTATAACTTCCCTTTTTTTTCCTCCCTCACCTCATGTTTACTCTGTGACAATAAAATACAATTTATATTTATGCATTGTCCTTTTTTATTTTATTTTTTTTCTTTACGGACAACAAAGAAGAAATCAAAGTCTCCATTGCAGATATGTCTCTTGGACAAATCCTTTAAAATACCTGACAGATCACAAAACCAATGCAACTACCTATTCTCTTTGTTGTCTAATGAAACTGGAAAGACTTGAGGAAACTGTGCAAGCAGCCAAAAATTATCAGAATTATCTAAACACTTTTTTTTTTTAACCACAAAGATGATAGAGTCTCCTTGAACTTGCAAGTTTGAGGCCAGAAGACAGACAAAATATTCAACAAAAAAATACACAAATGATGCAGAATATTCACCCAATAAAGAATAATTCTCTGCTGATTCTCAAGTATTGTCTGAAGTATTTAAAACTACATGGGACAAAGCAACAGATTTCTGACACTTCTTTGATATAACTAATGTTAGAGATTATGAACACTTCCCACAAAAGAGTTTTTCTTACTAGCTTGTCACTACTTTATCAGTTCTCTGGGTCAGAGACAGTGGAATGACCTGAAACAACTCTCTTTTTGCTGCTTATGTGGCTCAGGACCTTTCCTGATTGTTGTAGTGATTTGTCCTTCTTGCTTAGCTAAAGTGAGTCATATAATGTTTTAATTCCTTTATAGGTCTCTGTGTGGCCTCTGTGATTTTTCTTTTCTTTTATCTATTTCTTTTTACTCTTCCCTTCCATGCTAACTGGAGGATTGCAAAAGTGTATTATAGAGAAGAGAAACCCATTTCATTTTGCCCTCGTTGCAACCAGAGAAGTTGTGAATGTCTGAGATTGGAGGTTGCTGGGGGAAGTAAAATAAATTAAAATAAATAAATAAATAAAGCACATGTTTTCTGAAGAGTTTGGGGTTTTTGCACACTGGTTACTTGGAAGCAGGTACCAGAAGGCTAGAAGGGTCAATTGTCCTGCCAAAATTGAGCAAGAAAAATACGAATCAGAAAAACTGCTTAAACAGGGAAATGATTAACTAAGTAGGAAAGGCTGAAAGCATGGTAAACTGCTTAAAAGAAGCATTTGCTGGCAAAGTTGTAAGCCATTCTGAGAAAAGTGGAGGCAGATATAGAGAGTGGGACTGAGGTATTTACAGAAAATGAAGGAGAGAAAATGCAGCACAAATGACTTCTGTTTCTCGTTTCTCCATTGTTTCTTTACCTTTTCATATAGGGTTAGGGTATAAAATAGATGAGAATGCTACATCAATCCGTCTGGCTTGGTCCACATATAAAATTTAGAGCTACTGTGTGTAAAAGATGCCAGCCTTTGTGGTAGGAATATTTAGATCACAAATTCAGAATCAGAAAAAAAGTCTGGTGGCAAATGAATGTATGTTAGTATTGTGGGCTTAGTTTGATGCCTCTGGATGACACCTGCCTTAAGGACTGTGAATGAGTGAGGGGGTACTCCTGCCAGTGAGGAAAGTATTGGTGCTACTATCTATAGTCAAAAAAAAAAAGACCGTTAATGTGGGCATTCACAAAGGCTACTCTCACTAGGATAATATTTACCTGCTTTAGTATCCCTTAGAAGCTAAGATGGGAGATCAGTGTGTCCAGAGCATAACCAACCATGGACTTTCAGGGAGTTTCTGTCTCCCTTTTGACAAAGGGAAGAACCTAGGAGGGTAGATTTTGGGAGTAACCTAAGATAAGATTTCTTTTCCTGGCTCTGCTTTTAGATTTCCAGGATGACAACTGACAGGGTAGATCCAGCAGTTAAATTTATCTAAGGAAATCAAGCAGAAAGAATGTGGTATTAGATGTGCGTGGACAATGTGGTGGTCTCCCATGAAGAATTTTGAGAAAACTAGAAAAAAGTTTTTTTGCTAATGTTTCCAGGAAAATTGGAAACTCAAACCCTTAACCTAGTGATCCTAAGATCTAAGGAGTCAGATAAATAAATTAGGTATACATTTAAGGAAAGCAGAGATTATATCTTCAAATCATCATTTTGTAATTTGTTGTCAATATCACTTTTGGCAGACATTTTTTCCCACAAATCATAAGAATATCTAGGAAGAAAGTATGGTCTTCCAAGTTCTTTGCAAGATTCTGAGAATTTAGATAAATGGTGAGTACTTTATTTTGCAGACGTGTCCCTATTTTAATGACTAGTGTTATAGCAAGCTAGCTTGTGAAACTCTGAATTTCAGAAGGGAATCAACAAATATTGCTTTTTTCTTTTTTATTCTGAGAAAAACTACTTCTTAAGATAAGGGCCTGAATTGTACATATTTGCAAGTAATATCTAGAGAAAGAAAAGGTTTATCTTAGAGCTTCTGGAGATGGTCAAAACAGTGAGCAAGTTATTGTAATTTATTTACTTATTTATTTTATTGTAACATTTTATAGAGGAATACTTGTCTAGTTAAGTGAGCAATGCAGAGTATTTTTCCAGTCAATCTTTTTTTTTTTTTTTCCCCTCTCCCCAGCTTTGGGAAAATCACTATCAGCTTGAAATACAACCAATTGTCATTTTTAACACCTATAACAGTTGGAAAAGTAAACTACAATATCAAATTTGATATTCCTTCTAGATGAAAACAGAAAAAGTGAAATCAACATTTATTTTTTGTCTTCTATCTTGCTTTTGTAATTGCAGTAGCTTCAAAGTAATCCATAGTCTGCTTTGTTTTATTTAAAAGCAACTCTTTGCATTAAACATTTTTTTAATTATCTCTATTAACATACAAAAATTTATACGGTAACAGTCTTTTTTTCTCAAATGTAAATTTTTCATGGTACATATACTCTTATTATTAATTTTAAAGTACTGAAGGGGACTTGGTATTTCTCTTTTGAAAAGCAAACAAACAATAAAACAAGGCTTTCTAATGGAAATACCGTATATAGCTTATCTTCTTCATTTCTGGGTTGTAGCTAGAGGACAAAATTTTGGGGGGGATGCCCTAAGGTTAGACTAACTCTACTACACGTCTAGATTCATCTGTACATCTCAGAGGACCTATGTCACTTACTTCTAAATAGCAGAAAAAAGGCTATGAAAAATGAGGTTTACTCAGTCAAATAATGTTCCAATGTGTGTATTGCTTGTTCTTCTACTGGCTGCTTTGCTATGAGATAATAGCCTCTTATTACTACCAGCTGCTAATTAGCTGCTAATTAATAGGTTGATAGATTCTGAAGCCAGGAGGGACCATTTGCTCATCTAGTATGACCTCGGCAGTCTTAACACATTTTACCCATGGTACTGGAACTTTTGACAGGCTGTTAAAGTCTTTCTTCAGCAGCAGCAACCACACTCCTAAAGTCATCTAGAAATGAAAATCTCCCACTTCTTTCCAATACTTTACCACCATCAGTATAAAAAGTTTAGACCTTGATTCTCACTGAAAGTGTTTTCAGCTATCTGTTGTACTCCACTAAAACAAAGACCTTTTCTATTATCTGGCACTTTCTTCTCACAAAATTGTTCACTTCTAAACCAGGTACCTCTCTACCATCTATTTCATAAACTAAGTAGAGTATGCCTACAAGATTTCTTATTCATCTCTGAAATTATTTCCTATGTTCTCTCCACGATTTTATTAACTTTTTCAAAAAGCGGAGATGCTAGAACATCTGGAAGGATTCTGATAGGGTTTTTTCTAGTTACAAGATTGAAACTGATCCTTATGCATCCATCACGCATAAATGTCATCTAGATATTGTCTTGAATTTGTTAGAGGTGATATGCTAGCTTACCACACTGCTAGCTGCTTTGCAACCTCTGTATCACTCAATATATTAAACAATATCTGCAATTGTGAGGTTTTCTTAATTAATTCTTTTTAACACAAAGAAAGGTGATGCACTTCAGCTGGCTTTACTTTTTCACAAGAACATGCAGCCAGTCATTCCTCTGTATTGTCCCAAACAAAAGGAGAATGCCTTCAGTTTTAGGATGTGAATAGCAGGTGACAAAAGAGGAGTTATAATTCACTTGGAAGCAAACAGGCATAACCTCAGCAGCATAACCTGACCCCCTGGTTCTTGCTCAGAGGTGTTTGGTTTGGCACTCTGATTCCCTAAACCTTTTTTGTGTCTTCCAGCAAAGGACAAGTTTTCATCTTCTACAAAAGTAGCCCTGAGGAGAGCCTAAGTAATTTCCCTTTCTGTTTTCAATCCTCGTCAACCCCTGCACTGACCCCGGTTTGTTTATTTATTTATTTGTGTAATTACTGGATTTTTTTTAGATTTTAGCAGGTTATACATTATTATATACTTGACTGAAGGTAGACATGATATTATAGTAAATGAGGTAGAAAAGGAGATTGTTTTATATACCTCTGCTACTTTCTGGGTATACTTACACCATGTGGAAGCAAGTGACACCAAAGGTACTTACCTGTTCTGTATATGTTATTCTCATGAGACAAACATTGCAATAGCACCAGTTGGGTGAATTAAGGCAAACTGGGCTGGGAATACAGTTCTAGAATAACACAACCAGCTGCAAAAAAATGTACATTCAGCAGCACACAGTAGGCAGAATGACTACATACTCCTAAGAAAGTTTTGGTGAGCCACCATCCTAACCCACCTGAATGCTGCACATGCTAAAATCTATAGATATTGTCATCTATGTATATTAAGGATGTCTTCATCACAGAATAAATTAGCCAGCAAAGCAGAACCACTGAATGATTCATTATAGCTCCTTCACAGCTTCTCAGTTCCCCATTTAGATCTGCCTCAGCCATGCAGGAGCAGGCACCTCCCCTCTTTTCAGAAAACACAATGAAATAGCTATCAGTGAATACCTATCAGTATATTTAACAAATCCCATAAGATCCTCCTTGAGGAAGAAATACACATTCTAGAATACAGATGCACAGTGTTAGCCTATTAATATGCTTTTATGCAGACAGGTTTGGTTTCTTCAGCCTCTGGCTTTGCTGTATAAATATACTTATCATTCTTCTATCTTCCAGACAAGTCCTATGAGCTGAAGTTCATATAATCTGAATATATATCTTAACTTCGGGACAACAGATGTTTTAAAATAGACTTTTACTGAGTAAAGGGTTGTACAGTAACTAGCCAGGTATGGTGATCTAGGTGATAGAGTTTGAATGAAATAGACTGTCAGTGCTATGGGCTCAGATCAGTGGAGCTAAACAGCTGGTTTCATCTGAGCTCACATGGGCTGGCCTCAGCTATCTATTTCTATTGTTTGAAATAGAAACAATCGATATGGTGCTGCAGGCATTACTAGGGATAGCAAAACATAAAACATTAATTGCATTGTGTGTAATCATTACCATTATAAAGAGGTAAGAGCCTTTCCCAGTCCATTATTTTACTAAGGCATAAGATACACTTTTGTCCCACTTTGAGACAGCAAGTGCCCATATGTCTATTTCCTGAGGTGCAGTGGCTCAGTGATTTTCTAGCATGATGCCAGGAGCTAATAAAATGGCCAGAAACTGTATTTAAATCTTTTGTACCCAGCTAAGTTACTTAATATCATAAAAAGTACTTCTTCCTGGTTCATGGAGACCTAAGAACAGTCTAGAGAATGTGTGATACGTAAAGAAAATGCTAAGTGATGTGAATTGCCCTATACACCTGTCCAACTCCCTATTCAATCAAAGGAGACGATGTGGGTCAGTTTGGGACAATTGGGTCTACCATTTACCGGTGACTCCTCTTTGAGCTATGTTTTGAACTGTTCTTTCCCCAGTATTTCAGACCAACAGCACAGTCTTTGCCTCTTTCTATCATAAAGACAACATCCGCTACTGGAGCACAACAGCCCCATAGTGCCTTTGTTCCTAAAAGGACTACTTGAATATGACAGGCATTTTTAAGAGATGAAATAGCCTGCCAGGAGGCAGGTACGTGTCCTTCATGGACTGCATAACAGGGGCTTTTAAAAGGAAGGAGTCATGCATAATATTTTTATACATACTATTCCTTATACTCATGAATAAGGCAGAATAGGTCTGGGATGTGATGTCCATGGAAGCCTTAGGTGCAGTGACTGCAGTGACAGTAGCATTTCAGATTCTGATGGAAATGAGGAAAGCAAATAACAAAATACAGACGCTGGATGTCAGGTGAGCAGCCTTGGGCTTCATCAGGAAATGGGTGGACAGGATCTGTTGGTTTTGCCCTGTTTTTCAGACTGCCCAGAGACACTGAGTTATTGCCTTTGGACAGTTGCAAAACTGGACTGGATAAGGGTTTGGACATCTGGTAACGCTGAGGTTACCTCTGCTTTGAACAGGAGGTTGGCCTACAGACCTCCAGAGATCATTTCCAACCTAAATTATTCTGTTTTATGCTGTAATGCCTTCCCTTTCTTTCTCTACTTGCACTAACTGTCCTGTCCTTCCAGGTGCTGAACAAAGGGCCACTACAACTTTCTCTGTTTATACACATACTGTGAAAATATTCATATGTAATTTGTCTTATGACATATTGACTCAAAGTTGTACAATGCATCACACTGATGCGCTAAATGGCTGCTTGGTTTTTCAAATCAGTTCTATGCAGTGCCTAGCTATGATATATTGGTCTTAGCTACAGTGCTCAAAAGGTAACAACAGCAGGGTTGTGAATTAAGGTCTTGTAGTAAAAAGAATAAATCTGTGAGTCTGTTTCAGTGAATCAAAATGTATTTTTATCTTGGTTGCTTAATGAAGCAGGGTTTATGTATTCACTCTTTGGGGATGAAGTGTCGAACTACTTGACCGTCCTCCCTAATAATTTTGTAATTAATTCATCAATTACAATGAGATGAGACAAAAGGTCAAACAGCAGAAGTCTCGAAGATGAAATTCCTGCAAGTATTATGAAACCTGATAGATCAGAAAATATCCTCAACTGAGGTAATGCTGCCTATGACTTTCAGTTTTATTAGAAACCAGAAAATAAACATGGCAGAGAACTGTAAGAGTCCCTACTATGGAGAAAACTTCACCTGAAGCTCACTGCCAGATACCAGAAAACATAAGCACGTCTACTAGGAAATCTACCTTTCCTAATTCTTTTGCTGTGCAGCTCATTTTAAAAGTTCATGCTAAAGATTCTTTGCTGAATACTATACATCTAGTTTTTATCATGTTCATCATTACAGAAGTAAGACAACTTCTAGCCTGTCAGTGAAACATAATGTTGTGTCACATGAATGTTCAGCCCTTATAAGAAAGAATGAGAAGGCCTTTTATTGACATTTGATATACTGAAAATACAAATCATTAACAAATACAGATAGGGTAAGATCTGATTTTTAAGACTGAATCTGCGAGCACTGGTGACACTTCTCCCCATAGCAGCTCTCAACTTTGATGTCCATAAAACCCCACAGTGTCACAGAGAAGAGGCCATTTCCATGGATGGAGTAGAGGGTAGTACTGGAAGCAGAGAAATTACATAGGCAATAGTTGTTATCTTTTGAATATAACAGCATCCTGGTCTTATTTCAGTGAATCCTGTTTCTGCAAAAATGATTCCTCCTGTTAGAGACAAAATTTTTGCCTCTAGCTTAGCAAATCCCGACTCTTGTCATTAAAATAAATAAATAAATAAATAAAATGCATGTACGTATATATGGAAATAAATATAAATACATAAATATATATATTAACAATTTATTCTCTCCTGTGAGTGGGAAATAATGAATGCAAACACAGGAGAAAGGTACTAAATTGTTTTTATTGCATTTCTTTTAAATATACAATATGCCAGTTCGGCTCCCAGAGGCATTAAGTGAAAGAGCCCAAAACCAACATGAACAAAATCAAGCACAAATAAAAACAAATTCACAGCTCACAAACACCCCTCAGTAACCTGACTTCTATTTCCAAGTCAGGGTTGTGTCTAGGGAACCTGATATTTAAAAATGAATTTGTAGGCTCCTTACTTTTCTCTGTTTCTGGGTATCGCATCTCAGGATTTATTTTATTTTATTTTCTGACAGCCAGAAGAAGACTTGTGTAATTATTTGTTGTTAGATACTGCACAGAAAAGAATTGCCAAAGGAGAGTGTTGAAACTGTTGAAGGGAATGCAGAAAACAAAAGAAGACCTATTGTGGCTGCAAGGCTCAATAACAATAATTAAGGACCTTATTGCTGATTATATTACAGAGTTGTCGTTGTTTTTTGGTACTGAATTTTTATGACATGTACTTTGTCTCTGTAGTACCTATCACCTCTGTGGGGAAACACCAAATCTATTTAAGTAATAAAAAACAAAAGGTAGAAAAAATGTATTTATGAGTAGATTCCTCAGATGGCCTAAAAAGGCTCATAATTTTCCACTAAAGTCAACAACAACTTCCCACACTCTACCAGACGTGTGGAACAGGCCCTGTGCAAGGTCCCAAAATGATCATGGTTAAGATCAGATGATCAGATCCTTGCAACACTGGAAAAAGCATCTATCCTTTCTGAGGTCTTGCTGGCCTGGCTTTGAAAGAAAATTGTTACCGGCTTTATCGAAAAGGTGTCCTTCCACTGTAGCCTGGAATAGCCTTATGCTGTGAAAGGCATCTCCTGGCAATTGCTCTGCTGCTGAGGTCTCACAGGTTGTCATTTGCTGGGGTAAATTAGTCAGTAGATTGTGTGCGGATTCATATATAATAGTATACAAAATAGATGGTTCAAACCTTGAGAAAAGGAATAAAAAGAAGCATATACATTAATGGAAAAGGGGACAAAATGCAGTATGTGTTTTTCAAGAGAAAATTGCACCAGACAAACCTTTCTGATATTTTTCTGATATTTTTAATGAGAACTGTTTTTTTTTTTGTTGTTGTTGGTTGATTTATTGCTTTTTTTTTTTTTTTTTTTAAATAGGCGTGGGAGGCATTGTGGCTGTGATATACCTGTACCTCTGTAAAGAGTTTGATGTCTTCACTGCCTGAAAGAACTCATTGTTACCCTGAAAGGAAGTTTACAAATGTTAAATCTTTTAAATGCATAGGAAAGTAATAATGGGAATGCGTTTGAATGTGGCACGTAGGAAAGCTGTCAGCCTGGAGAGAGGCTAGGATAAAAGTCCCTAACGGATTAGTCTTTTTCATGTCATCTTTGACAACCTGAGTACAAAGTGATGGCATTTCTGACGTCAGGAGCAGTCAGTCATGGTGCAGCTACAGTGGGAAATGTAATGTTGAGGACAGACAAGAAGGTCCATTTTCTGCCCAGGACTGAACATGTACTGTTTTCCCTGCCTGTTCTCCTGTCTCAGAATACAAGGAGCTGTAACAGGTTCTGGGGAGAGGAAAGAAGAAGAGATGGAAACTGTTGGTATTGACATTTATTCCATAACATACTGGAAGTTTTATTGTATACACTCCAATGGAGACATACTGCAGAGATACTGTCTTGCCTTTTTAAAAGTGAGTGGCTGGAGAGTGGTTCAAATCAATCAGCGGCTAATCCAGTGGTTATGTGTGTAGACTGGGATATGAGAAAGCCAAGTTTAGTTTCTGTCTTGGCATGCAGGTACTTATATGACCTTAGACAAATGAAGGGATTGCTCTGTAAAGTACCTCATCTAGTAAATGGG
Organism: Anseranas semipalmata; assembly: GCA_013399115.1. NCBI lineage: Eukaryota > Metazoa > Chordata > Aves > Anseriformes > Anseranatidae > Anseranas > Anseranas semipalmata. The sequence continues at coordinate 667,315 of VXAA01006946.1, read as the reverse complement.
GATAAAAGTACTTCCTGGTTGTTGTGGGGATAAATTCATTAAAGATTACAGGATGTTCAGCTTCTATTTTAAAAGTGGCCATGTGGTCATCATTCTTCTGGAAGCTGCCACTGGATTTAATAGAAATTCCGATGACTTGCAGTAAAAATTTAGTGGTTATTAAATTTATGTAAATACTTAATGTGCTGTGTATGGTTTGATTCTAGGTGGTTTATCTGGAAAACTCAGTTTATTACTATTTGATTTTTAATTTTTGTTAACTGCAACTTCAGGTATTATATTGCTTAAGCATCCTTCAACCTCTAGTGCCATAACACTCAAAAAAAAAAAAGTCTAGTGCTCAGAAAGTATACCCTGTCCATACAGTAGTCTTGTTTGCCCAGTTGGGATGTGAATCATTTTATGTGCTGCTAGTGCTAAACAACACAGCTGTACATACCGTGCAGTAGCAAGGCTGAAATTGTGTCATGCCTACTGCCACAGTGAGTGCTCCCCACATTCACCATTAAGCTCATTTTAATGTACTTGCACTCACACAAAAGCTGGTGACCTGTCAACCTGACATGCTCCGAGATTAATACTTCAGAATAACTATTGGGTGACTGTTAAAAGGTCACAAGCAATGTGATTCGGTGATTCTGTGATAAGTGGAAATGGGAGGAAACAAGAAGAGGGAAAGGAGAAGAAAATCTTAAATTCCTTTTTCATTTAAAATGCAGTCTTTGGAGAAAATGTTGTCATTGACTTCAGATACAAATGCAGTGTGTTACTGAGCAGGTGTACGTAATTTTATCTAATTACTACAAATGGGTTTTCCATGTATATGAAACAGCTGGGAATACCGAATAGTAAAAACAAGCAGGAAGGAGGTGGATTGGAAGAAGGTGGAAAGGAACACCTTTAATAGCTGATCACAGTGAGCACTCTAGGCTAACAGGGATATTGAGAATGTTCTTAGGCAGTTTTAGAAAAATTAGCTTCTGCAGCAGGATATTGGTAAGGGAATCAGCTTTAAGAGGCACATGAAATACAGGAGTAGCATCTTCAATGGTTTTGTAAATCTTTAAGTATATAAAAATCCATTAAAGCCAGATGAGGCATTGCAAGTCCTATGGTCTTACACTGCACACACTGTTTCCTAGAGGAAGCCTAAACTAGCTGTTTTTAGGATATGGTAGTTAAGCTATATTAGTGATCATCTTTTCGGTGTTAAATATTTGAGGACAGCATTAAAAAAAAAAACAAAAACTGATTTATAGTAATTTATTTTCCTGGAGCTGAGCTGGAAACACAGCAAAAGACCTTGTCAAGTTCTTGTCAGACTTCAGAGAGTCAGCAGTTGAGGAAAACTGTATAAAGAAGGCGAGACAAAGGGGAATCTAGGCTGTTTACACTCCTACTGATTGTACCAGCTAGGGCAAGTCACACTATCTCCCTCTGACTTCATATTTCGCTCCACTGAAGATAAACATCTAATCTAGAGCAATTAGTCTGTGGAAGATGCAGTAGTGCACAAGGGATGGAGCCAGTTAAATGCTTCTCAGCAGTGGAGACAACATTAAATTTTGTTGCCAGCACACTTAAGAGGCTGAGCCCAGACTACTACAGGAAAGGGAAAAGAAAATGCAAGAGACAGAATTAGGGTAGCTAGCTAGTGAGAGAGCATAGAATATCATGCTTAATTGATTATTTAATGTTTGCTGCTCCTGCCGGCAAGGTAGAAGCAATCAGGGGATGCAACTTCTGTTGTTATAAGGAACAGAAACAGAAGCCACCACCCCACAGACCTCACCACCTCCCTTGACACTAGCAGCAGCCAGCCTGGCTTTCAAGGGCTTTGGCAGGGAGGTAGTAGCAATTTTGCTGTTCCCAGCCAGCCTAGATAGATTGCTACCTTCTTTTCCTGGATAGTGGTTGTTATACAAAACAGTAACAGATTAATGCAATATGGTTCTCTTCGAGCTGTCCAGCAGGGTTAATCATAAGTTCATGAATAAATATTGTGGCAATTATTATTCATATGAATTAGATTTTAGGTGGTGTTTTGGTTTAACCCAGCAGACAGCTAAACGCCACCCAGCCGTTAGCTTACCGCCCCTTCTGCCCCTGCCCACAGTGGGATGGGGGAGAAAATTGAAAAGTGCAAGAACTTGTGGGCTGAGATAAGGACAGTTTAATAAGAAAGAAAGAAAAAAAAAAGTGATGCACAGCACAATTGCTCCCTAGCAGCTGACCAGTGCCCAGCCAGTCCCCAAGCAATGTCGGCCCCCCAGCCAATTCCCCCCAGTTTTATTGTTCAGCATGACATCATATGTTATGGGACATCCCTTTGGTCACTTGGGGCCAGCTGTCCTGGCTGTGTCCCCTCCTGGCTCCCTGTGTACCCCCAGCCTCCTCGCTGGCAGGGCAGCACCAGAAGCTGAAACGTCCTTGGCTCTGTGTAAGCACTGCACTGCAACAACTAAACATCGGTGTGTTATCAGCACTGCTCTCATCCTAAATCCAAAACACAGCACCATACCAGCTACTAGGAAGAAAATTAACTCTATCCCAGCTGAAACCAGGACAGGCAGCCTGTCTTGAACACAAAGGACCAAAAATATGTAGTCATGAGACAGGAACCAAGTGATGCTTCTACCAAGAGATTAGGCAGTTCTGATACTCTCCTATAGAAGATGGCAGCTATACAAGCTTTTGGCCTGTGGCCATCATTCTGCTTGCTTTGGCTTTCTCCTATAAGGCACTAAGGTTGATTGTCAACCCCTTAGTGCTGTTGAAGCATTCAGCAAATAGCATCTGCCTTGCTAAAATCCAGCAAGCTTTCATTTCATGCATGGGCTCATTGTTGCTTTGGCACTAGGTGTGGTTTAGTACCTCGCTCCGTCCTGGCTCAGATGCCCAGCAGCTCCTCCTGTACCCATGACTCCTGTGGATGGGAGGCTTTGGGAGCACAAGACTCACCTTGTTTGCCTAGCATTTTGGCATGCGAAGGGTGAGATATATGATTCTAGAAGGTCAAGGGCAAAAGTGTGTTGATACAAGTGAGTGGACATTATCTTGCCTGTGTGATGCAGTGCTGTCAGCAGCACTAGAGATATGTGCTGAGGAGAGGGGTATCCAAGTTATAATCTAGCGTATCTCAGCTAAGACAGGTGATGCATTGTTCTTTGAGCAGCAGTGCGGCGCGACCCATCCTTCATGCTCTGCAGTACCTGAGAATTATTTCAGTGGTTTATAGCAGCTAGTAGAAGCCAAGATTTGGAGGGGGAAATAGGAATCAGCCTGAAAAACAGTTTGGTTTTATAAGGGGGGAGGGAAAAATAATAAATATGACAGATGTGCTGTGTATCTCCAATTTAGGACATAGACAAGTCAGTGTGTTTTAGAAAGCAACTGGTCCACAGCTAGGAGCTGAATTTCCCCCTACACCTGAAGCACAATAACTGATCATGTGTGTGTGCCCAGTTTTTTGTACTGCAGAGTAATCTGGGACAGAGTGCAGCAGCTGTTTTACTCCATGCAGCTGCAGACTAAAAGCTACATGCACATTGGCGGTTTCCCATTTCCCCCCAAAAAGCATTGATTTTGAAACTGCTGTGTTACCACAGCACATGGTTCCCCGAGCTTGCTCTCTGGATATATCCTGAGCCCTGCTCGGAAGGACCCTGAAACACTCTGGAAGCTTTATCATGGGCCTGATTATACCTTGGAGCAGAAGCTATGGGCATGGACCAGCCAGGAATACTCCAGGCTGCTGACCACATTGCATTCATGCTAGATGTACTCTTTTGTTCCTCTTTTTTTTTTTTTTTTTTAATGCCAAGACCATTAGCAATGTGACCCTATTGAAAAGAAAGCTTTGGAGTATTCTGGAAAGCAGCTTTCCCTGAGGTAGATGATCTGACCTGTATAGTGGCACGTGGTGTTGCTACACCAGGTTAGGAGGGCCTGAAGAAGGATCTTGTAGCCCCTAGACACAGCACAAGAAACAACAGAGTAGCTGAGGAGTACTTGAACTTGGGCTGTCAGAAAGCAGGAGCTAACTCTTCTCCAGTTTCTTCGTATATGGCCATAATATCATACATAAATGTATCATCAGCATCTCCTAATATCCTACTAGCCCGTTGCAACAAAAGAAGAAAAAGTAGGAACAGGTGCTGATCCTCATCAGGATGGAGTTCAGCTTTGATGTAAATAAAGTCATGTGTGATCAGAAGCTGTCCTGAACTAGAGTAGGGGGTGATACCTCAGCCCCAGGAAGCAGAAGAAAGAGAGAGAGTTTTGTCAGGCAAAAGAAATGCCAGTGTCTCAGCCAGGGGCAATAGTTTGTCATTCAGTCTAAATCTGTGCCCCTGTTTGTGGAGTGTCTGTGGAAGGTTCTTACAGGGTTAATAGGATATGCAGTGAACAGGAACATCATCAGTACAGAAAATGCCAAAGCCATCTGATGGCATACAAGGTTAAAATGTAAGAAGTACTCTGAAAACTTCTTTGTGGAAAAACTCTGCTTACTAGCAGTGGAAACAGCAGTCAGGCCTATACAAGCTTTCTCAGTCCTGCTCTTAAACCTTAGAAAAGTGTTACCTGGTTTTTACCCAGCTTCCCTTTACCTCCTCCTAATTGCAACATCATTGAGTTTAACTGAGGTACTTCTCAGATGTCCAACTGTCTCTGTCCAGTGCTCTTCTCCAGCTGAAACCAGACGTCTATAATACAAAAAAAAACCATAAAAAATAAAATAAAATAAAATAAAATAAAATAAAATAAAATAAAATAAAATAAAATAAAATAATGGCTGTTGTGGCAGGAGCTAGAAAGTGGGGGTAACTGAGACAACCCTGCAGATGGGCACGATGCCATGTATATTTAAACTGGGAGAGAGCAATTAATTGCTTTGTGTGTGTGTGTGTTTGCAGAACAAAGGTACTGAAGCAATTGCAGTGTGATAAACCCAGCCCTGGGTGATGGAATACAGCCTGTGCTCTCTTCCTTACCCATGAAATATCTGAAACTCATCTTTCATTGTATTTGAAGCATTTTACACTGAAGAAACAATAGGAACAGTGAGGATATGTGCGGGAACACACTTCTTTCCAGAGGTACATGGTGAGATATGAAATGACTGCAGACTCTACAAGTACCAGATCTGATCTCTGAGAAAAATCCTTCTTTCAAAGCTGTAGTGCTTGGACAGCATGGTCTGGAAGACCATGAAATCAGGTAGCAAAGCCTATACAGAAAACAGACATTACATGTCTTTTGGCTGGGCCAGGTTCGCTTTAGATTGAAAGGAGCAAGACCTCATTTCTCTGGGAGAAACTACTGGGTTCAGCATGGATAAATGGCTGTGGATGGCAAATATAGGCAATTCATCTTAATGCATTACTAATCAGCAGGGCACAGGGAGCCATGGTGACTTTGGAATTGTCTGCAGGGCTTTCTGGAGAAGAATCAATGAATTCAAAGGAGAGAGAGATTCCTGCCAGCCGGTCGAGCTTTGCTCCCATTTAAGGAACAATTGACTTCAACCACACAAGGTGTCTCCAGCATTTCATCACTACCTTTTGGGGGTAACCTGGGCTCTGTAAGAGGTAATAGAGGTTTTATTTTGGCTTCCTTACACAGCATCCCAAACTTACAACTTCCAAACAGGCTTACTTTACCTTGTTAACATCAGCCAAAATATAGCATTGCCCTCCTTCAAAGCATTTCCCTCACACTCAGGGAAGCATCTGACTTCGCTGAACTCTCTTTTTCCCTCTTGAGCAGGAAGTCTTGTAAAACTTCAAGCTTGGAATTGAGTCCCCTTGCTCCTTCCACTCCAGGCACTCTCCTGCTAGAGGTACCCAACTACATTAGCTAGAAGGACCGGTTGTCCTCCTGGATCTTTAAAGGAGACGCACGCTCCGTTGCAGGCAGGTCTCATGCTGACCACAGACAGCAGCGTGGATCCCGCACGGGCAGTGACACACGTAACGCCATGGGATTCCCGTGATGACGGGCAGCTCGGCTTGCTCGGCACCTGGGAATGCCGGACAGGCTCCTTCCATCCCTCCTGCAACCTCCCCTCTCTCGGCCCTCTCGGGTTGCTTGGCAACCTCCTGCCAGCAGCAGCTGAACCAGAGCTGTCAAATTCTTCTTTTTTTTTGTCTTAAAGTAGCAATGTCTCTTATGCAAATAAAAAATAACAGTCAGGCATTAATTATTAGTTTAACATCACAATGAGGACAAATTTCCCTTCCCCTGCTCAATCCCTCATTTAGACTACTGCGTCATTTCAGAGGACTCAGGAGAGGGTTGCACCTGAAGAAGAGGAATGAAATAAAGTTTGAAGCTGGCTCTATTTTTCACCTTTGCAGCTGGTTTGGAAGTGCAGGCACCAGCAGGGTCTCCCACACTGTTGAAAATAGCATCTGGCAAACTGCAAGAAATTGAAGCCAGTTATGCATGGTGTGTGTGTGTGTGTGTGTGTGCATGTGTATGTGTGTCTATTTGCCATGGGCAGGGGAATTATATACATTTAAAAATGAAACAAAACACAGATTTACCATACATCTACAATATATTTCTCATAGTGATTGGCATATCCAGCCTGTGCCAACTATGTTTGATGACCACCCATAACCACTTTATTTAAAATACAGACCAAGTCTCTAACTCTTGCTGGACTTCTCAACTTTATCTGGCCCTGGGGTGTTACAGTGTTTTTTAAGATTTTATATAAAGGGACATCATGGGTATGATTTATAATATGTAGTATGTAACTGGGTCTTGAACCAGGATTTAGCATTCAACATAGATATATCCCATGTATTACATATCACAGGGACTGAGAGAGATGAAAAGCATTGCAAGGGTATCTGATTCCCACCTTAATAGGAAATTTATTAACGTGCAATGCTGTCATCATCCTAGGAAGTAGACTAGATCCCAGACTCCAGATAAAGGTGAAAGAAACTAAGAGACCGGGTTGTTGTTGTTAACCTAAGGATAAAAACCTTTCCTGATCTCAACGCTCTTGATTGGTGCAATTGTGTTCTCAGATGTCTGTTATTTTAGACAACATTGACTACTGAACCAGTGACCACTTCTGCTTCTGTTTGAGATAAGACGGTAATCTCTTCAGCCCTGTTTCTTCAAACTGTGGTCTCTTCAGGACTTGCCTGACCACGTCTGGCATTTCAGCAAGTTGCTTGGCCTGGTGATCCACGAGGCAGCCATGTGGACAGAAGGCAGGAGGTACAACCCTAGGCCTGGCAAGCTGAGCCTGTAAACAGATTTTCAGAGAAAGAGGGGCATAGCCATTACCTATTTCTCTTGAGATCTGGTTGATATCTGTCTGAGTGTAGCAGGATATATACAGTAAACGGAAGCCTTAAGCTTTGCATGACCTGAATCTCTTAGGGAAGAGGAAATGAAAGCATATTCAACTAAATCCATTCTATCTCAAGCAGGACTTGATAGAACTGTCTGAAAAATGAACAAATGGATTCACTAGCATATTTGTGAACTAATGCCTCAAGTGTTATTTGCTATTACCTTATGGGAGCACAGTCTTTGCTCACTGGTTATATTTAAATGACTGATAGGTAGTAATGGAAATGCATGCTCATGATTCCCAGGCTTCACAAATTTACCCCAGGTTTGCATTCACTATTCATTACTTGTCCTTTCTGGCTTCTTTGGAAAAAAAAAAAAAAAAAGTACAAAAGTCATGGAAAAGAAGCAAAGCCTTTGGGGCCAACCACACACCAGTGATAATTATGGGAAACAAATAAATAACAAATAAGATCATTATTCAACCACAGGTAAATGGGGGAGAAGGAAGGAGGAGTTTTTGAACGATTCACAAACCTGGAAGGAAAAGAGATATGGATTTTTTAGTTTGATTTATCCATTTTAATCAGATTTATGGACTGTGCATGATAATGAGGTGGTGTTACTTTTTTTGAGCACAGAACATGTATTTCTTATGATAAGGAATAGTCATTAGAAAAAAATCTTCCTTAAAAATAAACCTCCTTATCTTTCCACTTCTTTCCTATGCAGTGGTTTGTACAATTTTCAAGCTAACATATAAGAAGTTCAGATAATGATAGAGCAGGTGTGCCTTGGGAGAACTAAATTATGGGAGTCAATAAACAATTACAGGGTAGCATCTGGATGATTGAAAGAATGTTAGCAGCACTAATAGTTACAGAAAATAATGATTCTTCTGCTCCGTGTGTAGGTCTTTCAATGTCCAAGACAGAGGCTTGCAGATTCCATGGCTTTCTGCTTTTTAAACTTCATAAATAAGGTGATTCTTGCATTTACACTGATGCTGTCTTAGACCCTCTCCGGTAAGATCTAGCCTTTGCAATATCATTTACTATCAGAAGTCCGCAGTGTGACGATAGATGAACTTCATGACAGAAGATGGAATACTGCACATTGATATCAGCAATGTTTGCATGATGCAATCCTGACTTAAACCAGAGGTGAAGTTCAAGTCTGGTTCTGAACCCTCCCATCTCCTCCCATCACTAATATTAATGTATTAATCTCTTATAATTCAATAAGTGTTTATGTATCAAGTAAAAGAAGTGGTCCCATTGCTGGACATGAGTGTAAAGAACTGAACTCTTCAGAATGTTAAAACTCAAGAGAATAATGCTTCAGAGTTAGGTGGCACCATCTAAGCTCTTTCTGTGGCAGGGTACATTTGGCCTTTATGCTTGTGGTTGCCTGATCACATTATCTATGAAGATATGAGCAAGCTCTGGGGCAAACTGTTAAAGGCAGAGAGTACAAGAAATCACTTTGAATGTCAACTGCCAATGACAGTGAGAGAGGAAATCTGGGAACCAAGGTACCTTGAGAAAGGTAATAGTGAGACATCAAGATAATTAACAAATATAGCTGAAATTGCTTAAGCAGGGTTGTATTGATTGAAATCTAGACATATTCATGCAGGGTCATACCAAAAAAGCAGAGTTTCTTAGCAGGATGGAAAATAACCTGTAATATGCAGTGCTACACAATTTAGAATGCTAATGAAAAAAGAATCTGAAACTGATGATTGAATCCTGTACTTTGGCCACAGGAGAAATGAGCTCCCTGGACTCTTTCTTTTTTTTGCAACCTCTAGAGTATCTTTCTGTCATCCAGAATATGAGAACAGATTCTTCAAAGTGTAAGCCTGGGTGTGCAGTGCTCCCTGTGTATGAATTAAAATAGACTGAATGATAGAGGTGATTTAGCAAGCAGTTGATAGGCTTTGCTTTTCTGAGCTTGTTTTTGACAAAATAGACCAAAACCAAGAAAAAAGTGTAAAAGCAGCTAGAGATGCTCTTGGCATCTTGCTCTCCTGGCAAGATATACTTGATTCTACATATTTCCACCCCAGGGTTCAAAAGTGACAATGTCAATATTTTGCAGTGCTGGTAGGTAAATCACCACTCCAGACCATCACGTTTTGCTTTTTTCCTGTGACACTTCTCCATGTCCCTCTATAACAACATAAAAACTCCACCCACAGTGCTGTGCCAAGGTGCTCCTTTGATGTATAAAGACCACCGGGGCACTTGAACTTTTTTCGTGATATACATCATGCCATCAAACTTCTGTCAAATAGTAGCTGGACAGCCCTGATTGCTCAATTGCTTTCAGTGATTTCTGAAAGGCTAATGTCCAGCATATGGTTACTAATGAAAGGCGTTGAATTTGGCTGTCCCTTGGCAGATTCTTCTCCTTACTTTAAGTGGAAGTGAAAACATATGGGTGTGCAACATATTGACCTACTGATGACTTCAGATGGAAAAGGTTTATTCAGGGCACTTATATGACCCATTTCCCACTTCTCAGTAGTAATTTATTAAATAAAATCTGTGGTAGGAAAAAAAAAATGCTGTCTTCCAAAATGTCATTTTCCCTCCAAAAAAATCTGCCTTGAATAGAGGAGTGCCCTTTTCAATATTAATATTTATGTTGCAGCTACTTCAATTTAATTTTATTTGTTCCTGATTCTGGTCACCTCTATATCAAGTGATTGAATGCAGGATGTTTGAATGGTTTGAAATTGGCTTCTTGCTAATATCTTTGACAAGGGTTTTGTTATCTCAGAGGACATACTTTGGGAGTCAGGATCTCACCAAACAAGACTATATTTGTAACCACCCTGAGATGGAAGCAATGCAGGTAGTTGCCATATAAGCTCATCACCAGCATTGTTTTTCAGTGTCAAAACATCTATCACTGGTTTTATGCATTGGCAGAAGGCTGAATATAGGATGTGTTCAAATGGAAGTCTAGGCACCAGGGGCTTGGTTATGGGAGCACTTCTACATTATGTAGAGACTGGACACCCTTTGGGCCACCCAGTGAACCTAACAGTGCCTTTTGCTGGTGACAAAGTCTTCAGACCTCATAGCTTGACCTGATAGCTTGTTGTAATCAACAAAGACATCAATGAAAACAAGGACATCCTTCAGATTCATGGACATACCAATACTCCCTGCTCAAGCAAAAATGGATAAGGAGGCCTCAGCCCTAGTACAGATGACAACAGGATTTGTTGACATCAGTCAGGTTAGCCTGGAGCTTTTACAAAGCTGAAGATACTGTAGCACATTACAATGGTGAGAGAGGTGGAAAGGCTCTGCATAGGAAAAAAGTAAATACTGCTGAGACACTGACTTTCAAGGTTAATTGGACATTTCATTTTAGCTGCTGTCACAATAGATCAGTCATGTCACACTGTAATCAAAACTAACACCTTCCAGTAGGCTTGTTAACTATTCTAACATAAGAGGCAATTGTTTCAGTAATGACGGCACAGGTAAGGAATATTCCTTTGTGTATTACAGACATTTATAGCAGCAGCAGCACCTCTCCCCTGGAATGGTGATCTGTACCATTTTGTGAAGGAAAGACCTGATTTTTTTTTTTTTTTTTTAATTTGCTTGAAACAGCAATATAGAAGTCCAGCTGAATCAGAGTGATTCATGAAAAAAAGGTCAAAAATAAAGAGCTGTTTGGTCCAGATGATGACAATAAGAAGCTTTAAGAATAAAGCCACAGCCTGTGAGAGACTGTGACTATATTTTTAAATTGAAATATGCCATATGCAGGTACATAGAATGATGAGCCCAACAAGTCCTAAGACAGAATGGAGGATCTGAGGATTAAACAATCTGACTCTAAAGGTGTGTCTTCAAGTAGGACTGATACCAAGTTTCACCCACAACCACATTATACAAAAAGAGGTTCACATGTTGGACCACGTGGCACAACAGAAAAGAAGGGAAACTACATTCCTTTTAACACCTCCTCTGTGTAACTCTGCCCAGGAGTACACGCCAGGGAAGGTCTCCCGACAAGGGATTCCCAAGGTTGCATGGTATGCTCGGCATACCATCATTGATACAATGGCAATAACAGATTTGTCAGACCATCTGTAAGATGTTTTCTGACCTTCTCCACTTCGTACTGTGATTGGAAGTTTTCCGTGTTTTCTTTGGCCCAACTTGTCCTATCTACTAACATAGGAGATGATCTGGAGTTTTAGCCATGTGACAATGATAACAGCCACGATTTTGGCTATTTATTTTAAGCACATTCGTGTATTAAATCTAGGTTTGTGTCAGTACCCTCCATGACATAGTTTGTCCTATCGAGCCAATGAGTAGTAGGTTTTTGTTAACCTCTAATCACAAATGAAAATTTTCTTCTTCGTCTGGGTTTGCAAGAAGGATAAGAAATACTCACAGAGACATTCTTAAAGGAAAGGCTGTTTGTTAAATTGAATGGCAAATGTGAAGCTAATTAAAATATGGAGGTGAAATGACAGGCAAAGGAGGTTTTCCTGAAGTTATAATTATTAAAAATCTGTTTTTTGAATAGATTATGACAAATGCAGATATTGTATTCCAGTGACACCTTTGAATTGCATTATCAGAAGCCTCATTTTCCCAATATCTGTATGTGCCATAAAATGGAGGCACAACATTACCTATGCCGTATTCAGTCTTTTTTTCAAGAGACATTCCTATAGATGATGAAGCCTGACAGGGAATCTTGGCCCATAGGCTAGTGAAACAACCAAACAACAGTTTCCAGAAGGTCCTGTAGCAATGCATTACACCTGAAAGAGATCTGAGTTTGTCTGAAGATGCTTTATTTTCTCGATGAAAAACTACCAAAAGCAGGAGCTCTTCATAAATACTGGTTTGCTCATGACCCCATTTTCAATTCAAAATATTGTACTGACAGACATATATGCCCTTCATCTATGTATGAACATATTTCATATGCATGAAATATAAAAACGTATCAAGAGATGTGAGGGCAATAGTAAGAGAATTACTGTAGTGCAGTGGAAATATTGTCTGGACAAAACAAAAATGGCAGAGGGGAAGGATATCATAGGAAAAAAAAGAAGCAATTGGTTGACTAAGACTAAGAAAGAAGAAAAGGCCAGGGTGAAGATAGGAAGTCCGGATCTGAATTCATCAAGACTGCATAGCTACGTGTCCATGACACAGGAATAAATATATTTTACATGCTGGTACCTGTAGGGCTGAGGACTGCTTTATCCCGCTTCATAACTCCATGCCTGAAAGCAGAAAACAAAGCGCTTCAAAGCTTTTTTTTTTTTCTTCAGGCCCATGATTCAGGAGTTCTGAACATCGTCTTGTTCTCCCTTCCCTCAGGCTGTTTTCTCTGGCAGTTGCTCAGCTTTTCCATTAAGATTTGTGCGTTATTGCACAGGCTGCCGATAAGTTGTTGCATACATGGCCAGCTTTGCCAGCTACTGCTTGAACCTGCTGGCAGTTTCCTGGTAGGTAGGAATTAATTCTCCAAAGGAGGGAAAAATCTGTATTTTATAAATACATCTTTCACTACTCAGCCCACGAGAAGCTTAAGCCAAAAAGAGATTTTTCCTCCTCTTTCTTCTGTACAAAGTCATTCCCCAGCATTTTTACTTTCTTCACTCTTAGTAGGTGCTTTTCTCAATATAGCTGCAGCTGCCCTCTCTGGAATGTTTCAGACAATGCTTCACCAACAGTTTTCTTGATAGCTATACGTCTGCCCAGATTCTTTTGTTGGATCAGAAATATCAAGTTTCTCCAAGCGTAAAATGGTGAAACTTCTTTAGAGAAAAGTAAGAAAAGGTCTCCTTGACCACACACAGGGGAGGGGCAGAGACCCAGAAGCAAACTGTGAGCAACCCAACTCAGAGCCTCCAGCTCTGAGGCTAGTGCCTTGTTGCAAAACACATAATAAACCATCCTCCTAAAAGCTGGCTACTGCCTTCCTCTATCAGAAACACAGCATTACTGGCCTGGGAGGTGGCAAAGTGCCATCTGAGCCACGAGCTGGGTAGCGGCCACTTCCAGTGCACGTGACTCTGAAATAGTACATCTTCGTTGACCAATGCCAGATGGGTTGGAAATTTCATAACTAAGAACACTCCCAAACTCATCATTTCTAATTCCCTTTTCAAGAGCAGACTGTGCAAAAAGACATTCACCCTCCAAGTGAGCCTTCAAGGAAAACTAAACAGAGCAATCTGGGCAAGCGCCACTCTCTAATCAGCAATCAAAACTCCCTATGAAGCTCTAGAGGATCTGATTAAAAGCAGATGTGTGTAATCTCAATGCATGAAAAGATATAGCTGCCAGGAGAAGAGAAAGTTTCATGAAGAACCCTTGACTCTGTAGTAGACCTTCATACAGGGTTAATAGATTTGGACAGGCAGCAAGCTATGGTTTTATGCCGCTTTTTATTAATCACAGGAATTGTGTGTTGCACTGCAGGATGAGCAGAAAGAATTTGTTAAAGTGCAGCCCTCCCTAGCTGCATAGCTCTAAAATTGAAACACAGCCTTGTAGTCACTTTGAGAGATTTAGGAAGCACTTGTCTTCCAGATATCCATGAGGTTGCAAGCTACCCTTTGTCAGTTATAGTATGTCCTTGAAAACATGAGGAGCAGAAAAGAAGGAGTCTGCCAAGCAAGCACTTTGAAAACAAAGCATGGAGTGGTAGGGAAGTTTTATTCTTCTTAACTGGTGATGCCTGTGGGTTTCTTCCCTGCTAAAGGGCTGTGAGGGGCGTATTCATTTCAGACCCTTCTGGCAAGGAAATGACAGTGAAGTTTCCAAAGGTAATTAAAATTTATTTTCAGCTACTGTAAAAACAAAACACACAGGGAATGTCTTAATTGGCAGCACTGTGGAACAGAATGTTTGTATTTACAAAAGAAAAGAGCAACCCACCGTCAGTAATGGAAGGAGGTTCAAAAAACATTAATAGGAAAAAAAATCACGCTCTGAGACTCTTCAGTTAGAAACTTTCCTCAGCAGCTAATGTGGTGATTTTCAGCTGCTTTTGAACTCCCAAGTCTTAACAAAGCTCTCTAGAAGTCAGGATCCAATGTAGAAATGTCTCCTTCATAGATTGTACATAGATGTCCACGTATAAAATGACATTTCTTCAGGTGTGTAAGAGGGTTGTTTCCGAAGAAACTGCATATCACAAACAGTTCATAGACCACAGAACACTAATCTTGCATTTGGCTGAACTCTTTATCTTTTTTCCATTTTCAAAAGACCATCTGAATATGTCAGCAATGTGTTTATCCTCACAATGTTCCTATAGGGCAAAATGATACTTCAGCTCATGTTTCGGACTACTTATTTCTGATAATGGTCAATCTCTTCCTGTCTTGAATATACTGTACTCATCACTAAAATGTCTTTGTCCAAATTGCTTCACTACTAAGAGGTAACACCATGACATGGTTAAGAATTTTTCCTCAAAAGATTTTTTCATTGTAAAAAACAGCTTTGTTGAAACTGTACGTTTTGTCAGAAAAGAGTTTGGATGAATTTTTAAGCTAAAAATGGGCCAATCTTGTCCAAAAATTGCTTTGACATTCATAAAAGGAAGAAAAAAGTGTTCCAATTTGAAGTGGCTTTGTGTTTAAACATTAAGCTAATTTTAGTCACCTTTTTTTTTTTTTGAAGTCAACCTCTAAATTAATATTTTATGATTTTCAGTATGAGCCTTTTCAGTTGGCCCTGAGAAAACACATTTCAACATGACCAGTCTGGGGGAAGTTTTTAGGTTTGTGGTTTTCAGGTTTAAGGTGGAATTTTTAAAATAACATCTTGACTTTTTATTTTGTCAGAGATGAGATTTTCTCTTCCTGACTCAATTTTCCCTACACTGTTCACTTGGGAGAGGATCAAGTACAAACAAACAAATAAACAAACAAAAAAACTTTACTATTACAAAATTTCTTCTGATGATCTATGCAAAGTTTTCTAAATTGCCTCCACACAATAGAGCCTCACAGATATGTGAAACAGAATAAATTTATATATTCAGCTATGCATTTAAATCCCAGTTAAAGAGGTTTCTTTTTCAAGGTAAAATATACTTCAGGAAACCTTGAAGAAAAAGCAATGGTCTCAATGATAAACTGCTTTGTGTGCCATACAGTCCAAACTTACAAATAATTTTTTTTTTTTTTTTGGATTAGGCATGTATTTATTGACTTTTGGGTCTTTGTATGTTTATCAAAGACAACATGGATTCAAAAAAGTTCATAGGAAAGCTGTCCTTTTAGTTAAGGTTAAGGAATCCCTAGAAATACTGTGTACATGCAATAACACCTGAAAGAAAGCTTCCCCTATTAGGCAGAGTGGTTCCTGTAGTTTTGATGGTCCATGAAGATACAACCACAAGATAACCACAACCCACATTTAGCATTCAGGGCTTCTATAGCAAGGGCTGTCCTCAGATCATACCAGCTAGCAGATCATTTCCTGTAGGATTTGTTGCAGCAAAAGAAAAAGTAGTTTATTGGCTGATATTTGTCTGCTGTGCAACAGTTCATTCACTCCAACACAGACACGTACACCTCCCAACTGTGTTTACACAGCAGTTAATTTCTACTTGCGGCTGCTGTTTATAAGGAGGACCAAGCAATTGTTCCTAACAATTCTCTAAAAATAAATGTGCCGCCCTTACTGGGGTTGTTAGAATTCTAAATAGTGCATTTCATGATCATTTATAATGCAACAGCCTTAATGAACAGTGCCAAATCAGTCTTAATATTCTTGGATCACCCATTCTCAGTTCCTCTCTCTTTCCCTCGGCTTTATGGAAAGAATAACAATAAATCATTTTACACTTAGAAAACTTCTTTTTATCCAGAACTAGCCAAATAGATTAGCAACCTTCTCCCCAGTCTTCAAGTCCTCAGCTTAGAAAAGGAAACTTCAGCCATTACAGGAATGGGACCAGCTGCTGGAGCAGAGCTTATCTGCATTTATTTATTTTTGACTTCAGATATTACAACAGAGTAGACTAGGCTGTAAAAGACCTGGGTTTGGGTCACAACCAGAACTGCAAAACAGAATTTTATCAGACATCTAGCATAAATCCTTGTTCTCAAAAAAAAAAAAAAAAAAAAAAAAAACAGGTTTTTAAAGGGAAAAAAAAAAAAAAAAGACGAGCTTTTTAATGGCATGAATCAAAAAATCCTTTTGTAAAGGCTTCTCTGAAAAGTAATAGGCTCCAAAGTGGTGTCCCTAATAGTAGTCTTTGGATGTTGACTCAGTATGGATCTGCTATCCTCCAAGGCTCGACAGGAGCACTTACTTCTATATCTATGGACTCCATCCTAGTCCCCTAACTAGGTCTGTGATAAAGGTTACATCATTTTCAGCATATTTGATGTGAGCTTGCTTTTCACCACAGTTAAAGCTATTGAATCCAGTGCTCTGAGTTCTGCTTAAAAGGAACACTGGCTGAGAGAAATGAAAGGCTAAAAGATATTGATGAACAGTTTTGGATAGCATGGTCCTTAATAAAAATGAGTCACACCTTGGCAGCTTTCAGGAATGACCCTATAAATAATTAAGAAATTAAACTTACTGGAAGGGAATATGGTGCACAGTCATTTTTATATATCTTCTTTTAAATTCAAGTTTCTTTATCAACAGCAACCAAAAAAAAAAAGGAGGGGGGAGGGAACAAACAAACAAACAAACGAAAAACAAACTCACAGTGAAGCGCTCGACGAGTTTCACAGCTCTCTGGACAGCAATGTTTTTATTGTTTAGTATTGCCTACATTGGCTATATTCGCTTGGACTCATTTGTTTGGTATGAGAGATCCACTATCTTTTCCAAGTTCACTCAGGCTATCAAAATGAATATCCTATAAGGAAGAGCTTATTTTAAAGAGTTCTTAAAATGCAAGCTTATCTTTTTTTTTTTTTTTTAGTTTATAGTTTTTTTTTGAAGGGGGGTGAGTAGTTTAAAAGGTCCACAACCGTTTACAAACTAAGGTTACAGTTAACAAATAACTTCAGTAAGTAAAAAAAATAAAATGAAAATGTTACAGGGATTTTGAATCCTAGCATTGACTTTTTTAAAAAATGAATGTTTTTTGGAACTTTCCAAATATGTTCTATTTTTTATGTTTTCAGCATTTTACTTCAGAATGACATATATATTTTTGAGAAGTTAAAGCTGACCTGCAGCAAAATTAAAAGGCTAAATCAAAGTTGAAAACCACCAAAATGAAACACAACATAGTTGTGCTATTTGAAGGAAAGCTCTCACATTGGCTTAGGAAAGGTTTTTCTCTCTCACACACACACAATTTGTTTTAGCTCAGCTATAACTATCTATTACTGCCTGATTTTTTTCAGTCAGATGCCAAATCAAAGTGGCAACTGAACTATTGTTCTGCACTTCAGTTTAATCCCGATGATCAGTATCTTGAAAAGGTGAATTTGTGGAGGGAAGAATTTCTAATCCTTACCAGATTTCAACAGAAAATGAGACAATTGTATTGGGCTTATGTGGCAAGGTTTTGGGGCTGCAGGGCTAGGCTCTGTGAGAGGCAGCCAGAAGCCACCCCAAGTTAGAGAAGAGCCAGTCCCAGCTGGCTCCACAAGGGACGCGCTGCTGGCCAGAGCCAGGCCAGGGAGCAACGCTGGTTGTGCCTCTGTGAGGGCAGATTTAAGAAAGGG
>VXAA01006946.1:620555-647643 GCA_013399115.1 Anseranas semipalmata | reverse complement strand
GTCTGGAATCTTGTCTGACATAGACATTTAGAAGTCAAGGAAGTGGTGGACAATGGTTTGGACTGTATTTTGGCCATGGGTGTAGCAATGACTTCTGGAATAAAGAACAAGACTACAAAGCATCTGTGTTGCACCTGGAAGAAAACATCTATATCCCCCTTTACACCCCTCCACACCCTTCAGAAAGGCATGCACAATATGTAGAGAAATTATATAGAGAGTAAATCCATCATTCCTCATGAACCACTCCAGAAACAATACTAATTCAGTTGAATGAGGCAGAAAAGTCCTGGGAGGTAACTGAGCTAAGGTAGCTGTATGAAAAGTTCAGCGTGCAATACAGTGGCATAAAGAACTGCAAAGAGTAATTACTGGAAGGGGAACTCAATTAGCTGGAACAAACAACTGATTGTGCAATTAAGGAAAACCCTGTAAATCATTACAAACCTCTTGTCATACATTTTTTCTCCACAGTTCTGCTGTAGTAGCCCTGCACTATCAGCTAAAGAGTTAGGGCTAAGCTGCAATCATATTTTCATTGCTGTATTATGAACCACTAATGATGATGGCTTGTGTACTTTTCCTAATTACCTTGGACAACAATGCACTTTATCCCTCCATTTTACAAAGGTTTTGTTGTATGAGAAAGCGCAGGAAGTCATACAGAATGATACATCTGTCCATTTACCACATTCAGGTTCACGTTTGCCTTTGTACTTTTCATACAAAAGACCAGTTATCCAAGGGAAGGCACAAAGTTCCTTATCAGATTATTTAGCCAGAATGTGGCAAATGGTTATATTTTGAGTTTCAAATCCACTCAGACATCATTGGGTGGAAAACCAGATATGCACTTCGTTGATTACAAGGTTTGTTTCTATTTAGAAGAGATAGGAAGGGAAAGAACAAAAAATCTCCTTTCAGTGTTATTCAAAAAGAGAATAATAGAGAAAAAAGAGATCAGTAGAACAAAGCAGAGTAGTGAGAATGTGTAAGAAGGAGAGGACGTACAAACTAAGTTGGCAGGACTGTCTGGAGATAAGATTGCTTGAAACTTCACCTTTATGAGTTTGCTTGCAATTGTTTTGCTAACCCTTTGTGATGAAATTTTTGTGTTGGGCTGTTCCTCTGGCTGAGGATATTGGTTTTGTTTAGTCTCTAAAATTTCAGCAAAACTGATTACACTGTTTATGAGACTTAGGTAAGAGAGGGAAATAAAATGTTTGTACCGCATTTTGTCATAGCCTTTCAAAGTACCTGAAAAATGTTCATTTAAAATAAAATCCTGCCATTGTTCCTTTGTGAATTTCCTATTTTCTTTTCCCCTTTCAATCTTTATCCTTCAAGGGAACTGGGTGGTGGTAGTGGGTTCTTTGTCTTCTTTTGGTTTGTTTTTCCTTCCAGCCTTTTTACATCAAGATAAGTTTGTTCCAAAGACAGCACCTATTTACTCAGAAGCAGCATGCCTTCATGGAGGTTGGGCCATCACTGTCATCTGGAAAAAGAAGCTTTTTTGCCCAACCTCCTTTCTGCTATACTAAGATGAATAAGCAACTCTGTTCTAAAAGTGCAGCCACTGATATGTCCTCAAGCACTGATCGGTACTAGTGAGAAATGCCATACTGACTGTGCTGAAGAAATGCCACGTTTTCACCTACTGAGTAATAGAGACAGCTGTTTCTCACACTGACCCTTGCTAAATCATTTTAAAACATGCTGGCAAAAATAATCTCTAAGGGAAATTTGCTTACTGTGGCCCATCGGTCCTTGGCCTGGGTTTAGAGAAGCTGCTAATGAGGCTGATGGTTAGTGACAATTCTGGTGACAGCACTTATGGTAGAAACATCTGGCTGGATGCTCTGAACTGGATGCAGACCCACCAAGTGGCTACTCTACAAATGGCTTCATGTTTCAGAGACTGCAGAATCGTTTATCTTCATTAAGCCACAGTTCCTAAAACTAATAATTAATGGCAACTGGTCTGGAAATGGCTGTGCAGGAAAGGAAGTACTGAAGGAATAAACAAGTTTTGTCCAATCTGTACAGAGAGTATTTTTCATCATTTGTAACCAGTATTCAGTCCCAGCACTAAAAATACATGTTCGTTTTTACTGGTAGCCATGTGCTCACTGACTAACTAGTTGCTGTTACACTACTTCATAGCCCTTTTGTAAAAGTAACTTGTTTCCAAACAAAGGAAAGCCTCTGGCATTCTCTTTTGCAGAACTCTTTGCAAAGAGTGGCACATGAAACCCCTCTTTACAGGGCTGTGAAAAAGTTTTAACCTGAAAGTAAGAAGATTCCCACATCAGCAAAACAGCAAGGTTCTGGACAATCTTCCAACTGGACTAGTGGAGAGAAAGATTTGCTCATTAGAATAGTTTTGACAGGTTAATAATGAGCTTGTACAAGGAGGCTACTTCAGGTCACAGAAGACTCGAACCCAAAAAATTCTTCTGGTTCTGGGTCTTAAATGTGATAAATGCTGTTTTCATGAAGTTTAGGAAGATGTGAATACCTTTTCTTTCAGTGTTTTTAAGATGAGCAGCACCTAGTATTTACTGAAAAACTAGGAGTATGTAACAGGAGAAGAAGCAGAAATAATGAAGAAGCAAAGAAAAGAGATTTGAGGTCATTCAGAGGCCTCTGTTTTCCATGTTTCTAAGGGTAATGTGTTGATCAATGATTCACAGGCCATAAGTGGTCTTCAAAACCATGCTAAATGGCTTGAAACTGCTCAATGAAACTGTGACACCTTCATATAGCTAAAATTTAGCAGTAAATATTGCACAGCAGACTATGAGAAACGTAGAGTGTTGTCAGGGGTCTGTGGTCCCAAAGGCTTGTAACTCAGTTAAAGCACCTACATGAATATGATCGTTTTCATTTTATAATTAGGATGAACAAAAGGATGTGTAAAAAACACACAGGAGCGAGTGGCAAAATCAAAAAAACAACCAGCTCCTCCAGACTGCAATGTTTGGTAATGTATGGGAACGCACGGCAGACATGACTGCCAGATTTTCAGAGGACTGACTTGGCTAGGTATCCTCCATGGGCCATTCTGTTGATCAACATTTTTTTCTCTTACTATTTGGAAGTAGTTACGAGGAGATTTGGGGTGGTGTTTACAAAGAAGAAACCCGATTTGTTTGCTGGACAAGTTCAGATGTTCATTATACATTCATGACACTTGCATGGTGGTTCCCTGCCCCAGGAGGCAGTCTCCCTGCAGTGCCAGAGCTACGTGTGGTCACCCTCAGAAGTGCTCATGCCAAGCTCCTGCCGCTTGGGAGCATCCCACACTGCAGGGAGAGGGAAGCTGGGTGATTGCCTCCTAAAGTGATCACAGTGACTTGGTTTGCAACAATATATGGATAAAGCTTGATGGGCAGCTCTGGTATGACCATCTTCATGCACAGTAAGTACAAGTGGTGGGATTCACTTCAGGCATTTGATACCTGATGTACAGAAACCAGCAATATTATTTAAAACTATCCCCTCCCATATCAAACAAATGGTGCCCAATTTTCAGCCATCTGAACCTCCATAAGGCAAAGCCATTAGAAGTCCTTAGGGCACAGATTAGTTTTATTACGTATGTGTTAACTACGAGTCATTGTGAAGATCCGATTAAAGCCCCTGGGCACAACCACAGCACTAATAATCGTTTTGCTGTAATACAAGGTTGCATTTGATTTCCAGGTGAAAATCTGGCACAGTTATGCCAACTTCAGCCTGTTCCTGTTTTGCCAGTGAGCACCAAACATCAGAATACAGTCATTGGTCCTCTGCTCATTAGGAGCAAAATGCTCAAATAGTAAGAAGCAGGAAACCTGCGTGAATGCTCTCTGTTCCAGGAGGCTAGGAAACAGATGGCTTGGTTATAGCATCATTTTCCTCTGCAATAAAGGTTTTGCTTTAATTCTGTAAGTACAGCTCATCTATCTCATACAAGGGGATCCTAGAGGCTTTGTCAGTTTTCTGTGTCTGTTTGGGGGCAAGACAGAAAAGTTGTTTTCTTGCCATGGAAAATAAATGTGCTGCTGTA
Organism: Anseranas semipalmata; assembly: GCA_013399115.1. NCBI lineage: Eukaryota > Metazoa > Chordata > Aves > Anseriformes > Anseranatidae > Anseranas > Anseranas semipalmata. The sequence continues at coordinate 643,592 of VXAA01006946.1, read as the reverse complement.
CAGCAAAACAAGAAGAAGAAGAAAAAAAGACGTATTATAACCAAGGAAACAATGATTTTTCATGCAGGAGAGGAAGCGAAGCATAAAACAGGGTGTATGGGGAAGCAGGGCAGGCAGAGCCCCATCTTGTGGCAGAAAGTCCAATTCACGTTCCTCTGGCTCTGTATGAGTCACCATGTCCCAGTGACAATGTTCTGGGACATTGTTCTGTGCAGCTGGCCTTTAAATATTTAAATGTATTGGACTACAAGAAAGATGTCTGCTCTTTGCCAAGCAGCTGCTTATAAACAGCTTTCTAAATTGCAAGTCTAGACTTCACTAGCACAATCCAGAAGAGAACAGGAGGAATTGTGTAATTAACTTTTTCACTTTCTCACAAAAAAAAAAAAAANCAAAAAAAAAAAAAAAAAAAAAAAAAAAAAAAAAAAACCTTTGTGCTGGGAATACAGGGGTAAATCCAAGTTTAGAAAGGAACTGAAGTGACTCTGAGCTTTTTTTTGGTGTTTGTTCTTACAATCAAGGAATTTGCTTTGGTCTGGGACAGGAATCCAGCTATGTGCTGGCAGCTGGTAGCTTTCTCACTAAAGAGAATTTCCCCAGTTCTTCCTTGCATCCACTCCAGCTGTCAAAGTAGATATTTCTCCAGGTAATTTCATATTCCAGAACAGTCACCCTACTCATCTGGCTGCAGGCAGAGAGAAGACCATCAGTCAGTGAACAGGAATTGTTATTTCAGGATCCTCACGGTCCCAGAGCAGCAGGAATGCAATGTAGAAATCTCTTTTTTCTGTGTCCAGGGCACCTCTGCTAGGATTTTTTGCTGTAAATACACCCCAAACCATCTACTGAATGATGAGGAGGACAGGAGCACAAGAGCATAGAACTTGTAACTAAGAGAGTATCTGTCATATCTGTGGAATTGTGCAAAAGAAATTAGAGATACATTCACCTTTTTTCTAACAAAGATCCAGCTCTTTAAGAGATTTTGGCACATTGCATTGATTCAAACAGGAGATGAACTCTGAAATGAGAATTAGGTTCCTAAATACCATTAAGTTCTGAGGTTTAGTGATTGGGGACTTTCCAAACATAAAGATGGATTTGCCTGAGTATAGCCTATCTGTGGAAGAGTCTGCTTTAGGTGTCCAAAAAAGATTGAAAATCATTACAAAGGTCTCTCCTGAGCCTTCTCTTGCTTTCTCATCTCTGTTAATGAGCATTTATACATGGAGAACACATCCTCTCATGTCATTTGGTTACCTTTGCATCTAACTATGAAGTAAAATGAGTACAGAAAAGTTGCAAAGTTTTTGTGTACTCACAAGTTTACTTGAAACTTCTGTCAAGTGGGCTGTTTCATTATGATCTTGGGCCAAAACTCGTAGATTTCCTGAGTTCATCCAGGTGTCCTCGAGAAAGAACTTCCTTGAAAACAGAGTGATGGACTGTCTTGCCCATTTATATTTCTAGCTGTGGTAGCTTACTTCTGCTTTGCTGTCAGCTGAGGGTGCAGCAAAAGGCTAACTAGAAACCTTCACCTCCCATGAACACCTTCACTCAGTGTGACTATGGCCACAGGTCGCTGCTTACAGCCTCTGCCACGTGGCTTCTTCATGTTCTCACATGTTCTCTTTATGTTGGCATCATAAAGTTGAATGGCAACTTATTGGTGACTTGGTAAATGGGATATGGACCTGGAAAAAGTATAACTCTCTTATATTAGGACTTCAGTTCCTAAGAAAATAATCTTTAATACTTTATGCAGAAATGTTCTGCGGTGAATACAGCAGCTATCACACCCTATACACATCAGCTGGATACGTATCAACCCTATTACTATTTTTTTTTTTAATTGAATGCCTCTAAAGGATGTTAGGCTCTGCTTTACTACATATATTACAAGCAAGACTTGAGGGAAAGTGTCTGGACTGAGGAACTTCAGGCTGAGTGCTAGAGCAAATGAAAACAAGATGAAATTCATGAACAGAATCAGGGGAAGAATCCAGATAATTTAGTTTACAGTATCATGCCTCATACATTGGGCCACACTCACTTCCCTCTCCTTTAACCTATTATTTTTCTGCTGTATTGATTTTTTTTTCCCTATCTGCAAAAGATGGTGGCCCCATAAAAGAAATGGCTGGAAAAGAAACAAAATCAAAAGGCAAAAGCTGTAATTTATGATGGAACAAGTTGATAGAAATACTGGAAGGACATATACTGGAAGACCATGCAGCACTGGGGAGTCTTTGGATTTATAGCATGATTGCTACAGTGGAGAGAGGTAGGATTTGAGCATGTCAGAGCCTTATTTACTACACAAAGTATGCTGACACCTTTTCTTTGATTCTAGGGAAGTGTAAACATCTGCCCTAGTAACTTCAGGGGACAGAGATGGGGGCTTCACTAGTGGAAAAAGAAAACACAAATGCCAACAGGGAGAGCAGGCTGTGGATGTTTCCCTGCTTGTGGAAGAATATGGAAATATTTTTATTTTTGTTCAGTATTTTTCAGTTTTCTGTTTTCTATTAAGAGACTCTTAAAAAATGCTTCACAAAGGATTATTTTCAAAAGGTCAGAAACTGGTATTAGTCAAGTTTCTGTTACTGAGCATCCTTTGAAGACTATTTATCTACAGTAAACAAAAACTTGAGAGATCCCTAATTGGCAATTAAATAGCTCTTCTGGACATCACTATTTTTTTATTTTTATTTTTATTTTTTAAAAGGACATTTTGTACCAAAATATGATATGGGCAAAAAGTTTCAACTTGTTTTTACTGATGCTTTGGATAAATTTGTTTTCAATGTATTTCAAATGTGTTATCTGCAGATCTCTTTACCCAGTACTCCATTCTGGCTGCAGCTAAATGATATTCTTTACCAAATAATATTATTCATTATGTTTCTCCCCAGCTATTCATCATATATGTTGTCCGCTGATACTCAGTTGTTGGTGTTCACATTTTGTTTCTTTGTGCAATGAGCTTGTTTAGGAGCTTTAGCTGAGAAATGTCTTGCAATTTATGGGGGCGAGGTCCTTCGCTGGGGGAACACATTAGACCACTGTGAACTCTGATCCCCAAAGACAAAGCTGGGAATCATTTCCAATGGAAATCCACACCCAAATCTAAACAAGGGTAGTTTTCACATTTTATAATAACCTTCAGTCAAACAGAAAACTGTAAGAAGGCAGAACTTCTTTGCCTATCCAGGTCTCACTTTCTCCTGAACCCCAGAGCCTTCTCAGCACATCCTGTAGACTAGAGGTAGATTTTTTTCCTATTTCTCTGTCCCTCCCCACCTCTTTTCAAACATGGTTTCTTGTCTTTTGTCTATACACCTCTGCTCCTGTCTGTCTTCATTCCTGACCGTGTGACTAAACACTTCTAATTTATTCACCAGGGATCAGTTTAACACTGCTCCTTTCTCTAATTCACACTGTATCTTGCCTGCTGTTGAATGTTGTTTAATTCTGTAAAGCTTTCCAAGTTACAAGCTGCTATGCACTATGTCATCTTGTATTGGCATCTTGAATCTTTAATAAAGTTGTTCTCAAATAATGTTTCAATAAATGAAATGTACCTGCTGAGATGAGATTCTGCATATTAAGATGATGAGCAGTGGCATTTAATGGGATAGAAGATACAGACAAAGGGAGGGATAGGGTATCTTGGAGAAAAAAATAAGAACCCTCCCAATATATTTCTGTATTCAGAGATTACAGTTCCTTTTTCTGAGATTTCTCACACAGAATTGTCAAATTTAATTATTTAGAACACATATCCAATAATGCACTAAGACTAATTCCTGGGAAACTGTCAAACATGAAAAAAGGAATGGCGAGAAAAGCCCTGGAGGGATTTTATCTAGTATAACTGCAATTCAGAAAAAGATGTGTGCACCCATTCTAAGGGCTTTGCACATTTGCATATATGTATAGACGTGCACGTATTTATATATGCATATATACTGACTTGCATACTAAACAAAAGCAGAATTCTCATGAAGAAATGATACATATGTAGACGACAACTGTCCCTGTTTAGAAAACAAAAACAAAAACAAACAAACAAAAAAAAACCAGAATATTTCAATTCTAACTCTATATGTTGATATAGACAACTGACGAGAAGATTACTACTGACTTAACTGTAATGAAAGAAGAGGGGTTTATTTTCCATGAGGATTCATTATGCTATGGAAAATCAGATCCCTAGAAGTGCACAGGCACCCAGTTACAAATGAAAATCGGTATGAGAGAGTTATATTCACCTTCTTATGAATCTGAGCCTGAACACCTGATCCAAGATCCGTTTGTTGGTCTCGACAGGACTGGGAACCGGACCTATCTCAAAGATGCTCTGAACAGATTTGAGGTCAAGGTCTGCTGCTTAGTGGAGGGAAGGTAATGTGCTAAAGCATTAGTGCACTCAGCTCCCTGGCAGCTTCCTGATGTCCCCCAGGACACTCAGAGCTTCAGAGCTGTGAACGAGCAGCTGAAACATTTGAGCACGGGAATCAGGCAGAGTTAACCAGTTAGAGAAGGACAAAGTCAGGACTGGAAATAACTGAGAAGTAGGAATGTGGGTGCAGGACAGGTAGTATAAATCAACCCAACAATCAAAAGGAGAAGCCTCAGGATGGATACAGGAAGAATAATATTTGTAACTATGAGACCAAATTTAGCAACTCTAATCTGGATATTTCTACTGTTCCTTGTTCATGGATTAGCACTGATTTACCTCAGAAATGTGTGGGTGGGACACCACACCAGAACTGTGCAGAAAGGAGCTGTTGATAAATCAAAAATGAACACAGTGGGGGGAGTTTCCTAAAAGCCAGGGACAAGCACTCAGCTGAGTTACCTCAGAGAAACTAGAAGGAAGGAGGAAGGAGCAAAGGAATTTCCTCATCTCTGTTCTGCTTTCAGAGGGCACAAAGAAAGTGTTTGGTGAAGGGGGGCTTTCAAAAAGCAGAGCCTAAAAAACCAGCCATAAGCCTTTTCTCTGGCCTGCTCCCTCCTCTAAAACTGAGGAGATTTTCATCCACACAGAGCTGTCAAGATGGATAGAGAAAGGAAGAGCTAAGGTAGACATAAATTTCATGTCTAAGTGCACTCCGAGATTTTAAAGTCCGCAAGACATTGTGGAGCCTATTCATTAACTGGCATGCTTAATTTTCCCCTTGATTTTTTTTTCTTTTTTTTTAACTTTGGGATGTCAGACACTGATCACATTATCCTGGCTTCCTGGATAGGCTTTTTTTTCTTTCTTTCTTTTTTTTTTTTTTTTTTTTTTGGCAGGGACTTTTGGGGCTGCTTAAGCATGCTTTGTGTATGTGTGTGCATGTGCATGAGACTGTTTGATATGTCTGGANCTTTTTTTTCTTTCTTTCTTTTTTTTTTTTTTTCTTTTTGGCAGTGACTTTTGGGGCTGCTTAAGCATGCTTTGTGTATGTGTGTGCATGTGCATGAGACTGTTTGATATGTCTGGATTCCCCACATGTTGTTCTATGCCATACACTGATAAAGCCCCAGCCTTAAGGAAGAATAAAGCTTGAATAATCAGCACAGATAGTAATAGTTTCTGCTAATGGTGGTGATTTGGAGAACAACCAGGAACTAAATCAGGTACATTTAATTTTTTGTCATTATAAAATATTGTGTCTGGTCACTTGCTTTACCCAAGGGTAACCTGAAAACTAGAACTGGGGAGAAGCAATTAATATTATGCTTCTCAGGTGTTAAGCAAGCCTCTCCTGGGAACAACAATTTCTAATATTCAGAATAAAATTAGTCTGTGAGAGCTCTGCCACCCAGTATTAAAACACTTCCACTCCCTAAATATTCCTTGATTTTACCATTTCTGTGAGTAGCTGAGAATGGAAGGTAATTCCCCTGAAAAGAAACCTTAATAGAATAATTAAAACTGCAATGCACCCTTTCTGCTCCAGTTTTGAACTTGAGAGTAGCTCAATACTATAATCTCGCTTCTGGGATGATATATATGTGGCTCCTACTGCATTACTGCTGATCCCGAAATGCATCATCTGCTGTCATTCCAAATCTGCTCCCTCTCTCCCATCTGCTTACAGTATTGCTATAGAACCTTAGGACCTACTGCTTCAACCTATTCCATCCTAAAAACACCACAGCCCAAAAAGGAAATCTCCTTGTTGTTGCAGCCCTGAGCTAAGGTGTTTGGCCACATGACTTCAGTCTGGCCAGACCACATGGTCTCAGTCAGGTCAGAGAAACCTGTCAGCAGGTTTCAAAGGAGGAAAAAATCTTTTCTTTTCTGTCTTGAGGCATGAACAGGGAGCTCCTGAGATATCACAGCAGGGGAAAAAAAAAAAAGGTCCACCCTGATATGAAAAAAATCTTGAAGGCTACTGTGGACAGGGCTACTATTGACCTGGGCAATATGATGGATTCCACCAAACTACCCATATCATCCCAGGGAAGATGCACAGATATTTCCTCTTATGCATATTTTTCAAATCACTCATCAAAACGTGGAATATACTGCAGGGCAAGGGCTGAGGTCTTGTAGGTTTTCCTGAGCTGTTTTTGCTTAGCAAGACAAAAGCTGACAAAATTTAGATATGTTGTTTGCTTGACATAAGCTAATTACTCTGTGGGTTGGATGATATATAGAAACAATCCTCTTAGCTTGACAGACTGTAGTGAGTGTTGGTTTAGAAAAGGAGAACCAGGACATGATATTTTTGCTCAGTTAGAAGGTGTAGACTGTTTTTTATCATTATGGACAGTGACCTGTGAAGCCAAATTGTAGTAGCCATAAGACCAAGTAACACAAGTGCTGAGGTAAGCATGACAAAAGTTCTCTGGGTAGCCAATAAGAGTTATGTCCTAATGTGGTAGCCTGTGTGGTTAAGAGATGCTTAGGAAGTGAATATATAAAAGAGCTGCAAGAAAGAATGAAAGGCAGGTCTGAGGGGGTGGCTGTATGGAGTTTTCCACAGGACAATATTTCTAGGTGTCACTGCACCCTGCATCTGACAGGTTGTGTTCAGATAAACAAGGCACAGAACTGCTTTGATGTCGGCAATATGCAGAAATTTTAACTCTGCTTCCCAACTTCTGCTTAAGCAAGTCTGTGACTTGCTCTAATAATCTTTGTGTGACTGATCAGAAGCAAACCTAACAGAGATAAAGGGTGGCAATTGTGGTACTTAATGTTGTTATCTGACATTTGTCACCCACATCTCCCATACCATGGGCTATTGATACAACACTAGTCAATTCTTCTCTGTCTGATATGTTTCCAAAACATGCTTGCATTCAGTTCAAATCTCCCTTTGAATAGTATTGTTAGGAGAGAGACATTTAACTCTCTGTCCTAAGTGATATAGTCATTAAGAGAACAATTAGCAAAAGCAATCCTGTCCCTTGCTGTGCAGTGAAAGTTGTCTTCACCTAGATAGCCTTTTTAAGGGGAGAGGCACAGAGGAGGGAAGAAGGACAGGATCCCCATGGAGCTAAAAACAGGCTATAGTAAAGCACCATGCCACCTGAGAAAGGCTATGACGTTAAGGAGAGAGTCACAGAGCAGAAGCTACTCTCGATAAAAGGAAAGTCCTGCTCCCAGAACCAACAAAGGCTGGGGAGAAGGGGGAGACATGCATAACCAGTGATGGCTTGGCCAGGCAGAGCTTGCACCTGCAAGAGATCGTTTATGATTTGGTTGCAGATTCTCTGGCAAAATATGTGAATTTAAACATTTCTGAAATAGTTGTTCAGGTATCATGAGTTTCATGGGAGTCTGAAGGCAGTGTAAAATGAGGTGTTGCAAGCTAAAAGCAGCTGTTGCTCTAATTTATACCTCAGGGCCTTTTTGCTGCTCAATGTATATTGAAATGGAGTAGGCCCAAAGGGAATGTAAATTCATCTTATTTCTGCCCTCAGTTTAGGCTGTTCTGCCAGAATTCAACACAGATATACTGAACATTTTTTTCCTAGGAATTTCCTTCTGCCGATCCCCTCAAAATATCATTTTTTATTATTGCTTTAGCTCATGGTCTATAGTTGACTTTTATTGCCTACAGTGTGTGAACATGCAATGAAACTCATTTGGCCTCCCAACATCTATGCGGAAGTAGGTAGTTTTCCAGAAAAGAAATGGACTCCTGAATTCCTCTGAAATGAAATGCCTGTTTTCTCTGACTCCCACCAAAATGAATGGGAACAAAATTCTTTTATAATGCTGTCTTTAATGACTTGTAAGAGCTAGTGATAAAGAATTGACCTGAGCTTCAAGGATAGCAAGGAACATAGTAAAAGTGGAAAACATGTTCACTGTGTACTAGTGGCTTCATAAGAGCATAAGCCTTCCTCTCAAATGTGCCACTGACACATAGCCTGTGCCACTGCATTATAGAATCTTTGGTGCAGTTACACAGTTTACCCTTTATATCCCATCTTTCTTTGAGATTACATATTGCATTCATATTCTGTGTTGACTATATTTTAACTTGTGATTCAAAGTAGTTCTGCTTCGGAATTAGTCACTGTGGTATGCTGGATTATATCAAGGATGCTAGAATACTCCACTCACAATGCAAAATTCAAAGGCTTTATTAATATTTTGCAGTATTTTTGCATATGTCTCGTTATGTATTTAACTAGACTCCTGTTTAGCATATGTATCAGTGACATGCAATGTGAAGGATATAAATTTTGTTACAGAAATACAGCTGTATCCAGTGCCTTCCAAAAATAGCTAACTATTCTCTTCCTTCTTCAAAGATAACAATTCTAAAAGCTGTCAATCTATATGACAACTTCTGGATCTAAGTTGAAGATTGCTAGTAAAGTTAGTCATAGGAAACGTGATGAAACCATAGTCCATGTTAATATTTTTGATTCCACTGAAATTGAGGTACTTTGACTCAGTTCAATTTCTTTTCTTTTTCTTTTTTCTTTTTTTAAAAAAAAAAAGAGTAAGATTCTCAGAATGTGTATGTCTATTTAGAATCTGTGAAGTTAAACATCTTTGTTGATTTGGAAGTCACAACTTGGCCACTTTATTTATTTATTTATTTTTCCTATAAGGAAACATATAACATTTCAAATAGAAACATAAGTCAAAGATTTCTATTTTGTTGGAATGAAACATTTCTGAAGACCCCAAACAATCCACCTTTATTCTTCTAGGTGACCAGATAGAGCTCTTCTTCCTGGAAAGTTTAAAAATTTTCAGATGTTCTTCCCATCTGGAATGCAGCCAGTCTCTGTGCAGCTCCAGTTAAAATAGTAGCTTTTCTCTTCCTGTTTTTCTCTTGAATGACTATCTGGCTTTCAAACTCTTTATTTCTGGTAATATAATTTACCATACTTCACAGATCTTGTTTCAGTAAGCATAGTTAAAATTTCATCTCTTTACTCTCAGGGTTTCTGTGACTTGAAGTTCACAATAATACTGCAAGGCATTTCTTGGCCTGATCTAATCAGTCGAAAGTACTTTGCAGAGGCAGGGCCAGTGGACTCAATTGGCCATGAGATTTGACTTCTGTGGGTTAAACCTAATGATTTTGTCTAACTGCCTTCTGACCCCAGCCAGTGTTCAGCATCTGACGGCATCCTGCTCATTTACAGCAAGAGGCGGTTTGCATTTCTATATCTAGCTAATAGTTTTTTAGAATTCAAATCATATTCTGATCTCAGTGACTATTTAGAGAAGTTTGAAAAGAAGCAGCATTCTGGCTTTGGGGGACATGCATCTTAGCTCTGTGCTTTTGACTTTTCCTTTTGTTATCTCTTATTTTCCTGACAATAATACTATCAATACCAAGTTAAAGGGAATTCCCTGGCTGAAATTGTTTTTTCACAGACTTCTTATCTGTCTAAACATTCATCTGCCCAGAGCTCAGATCCTGCCTTAAAGTTTTATAGCAGTTGTTTTTATCAGATACTTCAGAGATTTTTTTTTGAACAGTCTTCCCTTTCTCCATTAAAGAAGACTGATTTTCATGTAAACTCCATAACTCTGTTCATACCCCAGAGTCCCTTTGTAGCTGTAGAGTTAGCCTGAGATCCAGGGCTAAAACAAAAGGTGCTAAAGGAAAGAAAGGACTCTTCAATACAGAGGCAGAGCAGCTGAGCTGCTCCACCTTGTGTTTAATGTCAAGTTGCAACCCCAGATTTCTCCCAGGGTCTGTACCTTTTCCACTAAAGACATAAGTACATCATAGCTTTCTTTTATGTGATTTTGGACATAGACATCGTAGTAGGTGGTGTCTATTGGCATTTAGGTAAACACTTCAGCTCTGGATTGATCTGTTTTGAATTTGTATGACATGAAACGAAACAGAGTCTTCTCAGTGATAGAAGGATTGAACATTTCACAGTGGGCAAAAATGTTAACCTTTTGAAAGCCAATAAACATATAACAAGGACATTTGTCTAAGCACGTGCCATTGACTGTGTGCCAGGACTCTCAAGACCTTCACAGTCTTGCCTAAGTACTGCACACCTTTACCCCATATAAACTAATCAAGTGGACTACATCTACCAGTCCATAAGAATTTGTTGCTGGCCACAGACCCTAACAATAAATCTCTTGGTTGTGTATATAACCCTGTTTGCAAGCCACTCTTTGCTACTGTGCTTTATCTCCTGCACATCAACCGTGATTTTCTGTTGTACTATATGTCCTTCAGAGAGTAAGACTTCAGAAAAGAGACATGACTAAGACATCTCTCATTGAATTTTTGGGCAGTGTTTTAACATATCACACCCTGAGTATTCTGCTAAACCCTTCTAAACAGCATGTGGAAGAAGTGACAGAATTAAATTCAAGGCTACTGTCCCTATCACTGTTTGACTGCTAAAACAAAAGCTTCTCCTATCACTTCACTTTAGCTTTGTTAGTGATATTAGCCTCCTCAAGAGGCAAACACAAAATGTGCTGGAGTGTTACTGCCTGGCTCACAGTGTCTAAGCACTCTGTGCTCTACCCAACAAGAATGTGACAGACTTTTGCTTACATTTAATTTAAAACATGGAGTAATTACTGAGAAAGTATTCACAATTAATACAAACAAATTCATTTCCTTAAACTTCAGCAAATAATTAAATAGAATTGTAATTTAACCAATTTGGCTCTATCACACCATTCTTTGCTGGCTTAAATTGACTTAGATCTTTTTTGCTTAGTGAAGCTATGCTGATTTATATTTTTGGAGAATCTGGCCACATCTCTTTATTGTGCTAAGGTTATCTATGTTGTCTAATGTCATCTACTGCAAAGATCATTTAGTGTGTATGGAAGTCAGCTCAGGGACAACTTGTCAGATCATATTATTCCTGTCTGTTGTGGTGAAATACAATTAGAAATTCAGAAAGCATCTCTCTTTCAGGAAGGTGAAAGAGCAATACAGAAGAGGGGAGACGTGCTAATACACCTAGAAGTTGTCATCTTTCCTGAAATGCATGTTTTGCTGGAATGTGATTTTAAAGGAGTGATACATCTTCGTATATATTTTACATTTTTTTCTTGACTTTGTTTCCCTCTGCCCCCAACATTTTAACGGAAAAAATATATTAAAAATTCTTCTACTAAAATCCAGTCCTAGTAAAATTTCATTAATATAGAAAGTGTGGGTATTATGAGCCTTATTCCTTATCCTACACCTTAGATTTCTATTTTCTAACCATATACAATAATAATAAATGATTGCTGTAGCTAACCAGTTCAATGAAAATTTGAAACATTTCAGTCACAAGCACAACTAGTCTGTTCCACTCGAGGTATTTTTGATAGAAGAGGTTAACAGCTCAAGTATGAATGAAATAAAGTCAAGCTTTACCAATTAGCTTCATGAACAATTTTGTGAGCAGACACAAATGGCAAAAATATCAATTATATATACAATATACAAGGAGTGTATTGTACTTTTCCTCCTACTTTTCCTGTCTCCAGGTAACATTTTCAAGAAGGTATGAAGGTAAGTGGATTGAGGTCATCTGAACGAAAGATACACTTGAATAGAAAAGCCATCGTATCAGGTGTGTGAATCCTCCGTTTTTCATTTCTTCAACTCTATTATATTGATTTCTGGCCTTGCTTGAGTCTCTCCCACCCAAGGGGGAAGGGTCTTGCAAAGTTTCAGGGACTCAGCTTCCCACTCAAGGTGTAAATGACGCTGGCACTTTTAGCAGGAAAAGCAACATGAATACATACAGATTGGAGTGGTTCCTTCAGAAATAAGTCAACAATGAGAAAATTTAACAGGGGAGTTATGTATAGTCTGTCAAAACTTAGTGTGAGAAATAGTTTTTTAAGCTTGAATGTTTCTTTGTGTCTCTCAGATGGACAGTTCCTTTGTCCTCTGTTATTTCAGCAATCAACACTGAATTACTATCAGAAACCGAGGCTGATAACCCTGGCACCAGGACCCAACCCTGTAGCTGATAGATAGAGATTACTTCAGTTGCTGTAAAAATCAGACCCTTTCAATTTATTACTTTTCTGTATGTGAGAAGTGCCTTTCTTTTTTCCTCCTCTGTGGCTAAAAGACATTTGTTCACAGAGAGAAACAACTTATCTTGGGAAGACTAATGTTTTCTGCTCTCATCTGGCCATCCCAACCACTCCGATGGAGCCTCTGCTTCTCACTGCTCAGATGGTTCAGCTGCCTATGTACTGAAGAAATCTAAAATAGCTGTTCATTTTAAAATAATCACACATAAACAGCAATGTTCCTACAGTATCAGAGCCAAGGTGGAGGAAGTTTGAAGGGGCCAGCTGCCTATGGACTTATTCATGATTCAAAAACTCAGATGTCTGGGGCTCATAATATCAAGTGCATGCTGATATTTCATTCACAAAGACATCCTTTTGCCTGCAAAAAAACTTTTTTCCTTTTCCAACAACCTCCCATTTTCTTGACAGATCAAGGGCTAGGCCTCTGAAAAGAGCAAATACCCCTCATTTAAGTGACATTTCCTCTAGAGGGTCCTTCTCAGTTCAGTTCTTGTCCCTCCTAAAGAAATCTCGAGCTCTTCCCAGTAGTGCCAGCGTTCAGAGTCTAAAGTCACATCTTTAGCAGGACTGAACGGAAGCTGCGAAAAGCCTCCCAGCCACAAAGCAGCAGATTTGGTTTTTAAAGGAAGAAGCATAGAGAGTCCCAAGGTTTCTTAGCAAGGACCTTATATTTTCCATCCTTCTGCCTGCGGGGAAGATGCAATCATCTGGCGCATGTTTACAGGGCATGAAATAACAAGTTGGCTGTGACATTTCAGGTCAGAACCCTTCCACTGTTGAGCTTTGAAGAAGTGGGGGAGAAAGGGAGGGAGAAATGTGCATGTATATGTATGCACTGGTTATTTTCTCCCATGCTTAGGATTTGATATAACTGCATGAGCACCTGCTGAATGGAAAACTGATTTCTTCCTGCTACTTGAACGACAAAGCTGCCAAAATGGTGATGAATATTTCTTTCAAAGCTGATAAAGTAATCTCTCACTACTGGTCACCACTGAGTCTCTGGGAAACCTTCAAATGTAATTTTCCCTGCGTAGGTTTGTGTTTATTTCGATTTTCAATGAATTGCATCAGTGTGAAACCGCCCAAAGAGGACACATACGGAAAGAAAGAAAGAGAAAGACTTAACTGGTGTGTTTCTGATTGACTGTGGACTTCAATACTGTGCAGTGAGCTGCTTTATCAATTAAGTTCATCCCTTTCATAGGGACTGGGACAACTCCAGAGGGAAAGCAACTTCTGCTAAGCAATATACGGGACAATGAAATTACGATGACTGATTTGGATTGGGTCTTTGACACAGGTGAGACAGAGTAAACCACAGTCCACAGTAAATCTGGTACTGGCATTGATTTAATAACAAATGAGATTAGAGCTTTTACCCTACTTGATTATCTCACACACGTGCTTGCTGTCTTGCTCTCCCCCAGCACTACATTCACCAGCTCTCAGCTTCCCTTCCCCGCAGGGAGATCATGTTACCAGCCAAGGAATCTGGGTGTCCCCCAGCATTCATCTGCCTTCTTCTTCCTGATCTCCATGACCTTCCCTATATCCCACAGCTTTCCTCCAGTCAGGACCTTCACCTTCTTTCTGCCCCTGCTTTGTCTTTCCAAAACCACTTCAATTTGAGAGCCCTTCTTTGAACAACCTCCTCATTTTCCAGTCCCCCAAGCTCCCTGTTTTCACATAGTCTGAATAGTTCACATGCAGAAGCACAATGCATGAGCAGCCTCCTAATTGCTGTTTCTGTCTTGTGTCTGTTTTTTAACTGCAGAATTTGGGATACAGTTCTTTGTTTAGTCTAGGAGTTATCAAAATTTACATCCAGACTAAACTGACTGCAGCTACCAAGTAGCAGGCAGTTCAAGAATTCAAGAGGTCAGTTTTGGTCATTAACTCCCACCCCCCCCACCCCCCCCATATATATACACCCAATTATCATCCACCTATTAGCATTCACTGTTCAAGGGTTTTGTTGTTGTTGTTGTTGTTGTTGTTGCTTGTAACAGTTTCAGTTGTTAAAATCAAGCTGTCCCACAAAGTCAACTGGTTTCAGCCAGTTCGGATTATGGCCCAAGACATCTTGCCTGTGTTCCACAGGTGGAAAAAGTGGATTGAAACATTTTCAGTCATGGTTATTTAGCAGAAACTAATCTGGAGGTGGAAGAGTCCTTTTTCTTCCTTGCATGAATATTTGAGTTGCTGTTTTACAACAGAAACATTATTTTGCTCATTAAAATCTTGTGTACAGTATTGTTTGAGCATCATATAAACCCTTCATATAAAGGAGATTTACTGCTTTTCCTCTTCATTTTGCTTGTTTAGCTCAAGTCCTGTGTGATTACTCTAATGCAGGGGTTTGCCGCTGAGGGCAATTTGAAACGCAATGCTTGCTACTCTCCCAGAAATGAGGCTACTTCAATGAATCCCCAGCTGCAACCTGTTTGAATGTGCTGCGCCATTTCCTATGGATAGAAAAAAGCAACACTGAGGGCAGAATACAGACTGAAAGAGAGGGACATTTTACAAACTTCCCAAGTAACCTTGTCAGGAAGATGAAAAGTTTTATTCTCTCTCTCCTTTTCACTTTGCTCAGGTTCTGATATCCCCCCCTTGCCAACATTTTTTTGGTGATGAATTGAACCACTAAAACACAATGGCAGAAAGATTTGGAGTTTAATGGTTGCAAATCTGGTCTCAAATTTTGGCAAGATTTGTGCCCCTCCCCCCCTTTTCTCCCCGTAATTACAGAAAATTAAAAGACGTGTATGTGGGTAAGTGCAGACAGACCTGAATTCCACTAATGCATGCTCTTTGGTCCAAGATATTTCTAAACACATTAGCTGTTTGTGCCTGAATATATCTGCCTTTTAGTTTATTGCCTGGCTGGGCAACCTTCAGGTGAGAGCAGACTTGGCTAAGCAGCATAGGCTAATCTCTGGTTGCCTCTGTCTGATAGTAGTCTCAGAAATATTTGCCATTTCCCAGCCATAGGAGCTAAGGTTTCAGGTCACTTGATTTATGGACTCGCTTTCTTCCTTCTTGTGAATTCTTTGTTCTTGGAATACCCAGGATAGTAGATGCACGGAAAGAAATTGTTAAGATAGAGGAGCTGCTGGCATGCTGGAAATCAGATTGTGGATTTCCCTTTGCAGAGATACACAGGGGATAAGAAAGGTGAGTTCATTAGGAATCTCTTTCCTCCTCCTCTTTGTGCAACAGATATATGAAATGTGCTGGGGGGAGGAGGGGCTATCAGCTTCTGTTTGGACAACAGGTTAATGAAAGGCATGACCTGAGAGCTTTAGTTGAACTACTAAGGCAAGTAGGGATGTTGGGCCACAGTGTCTGTAGTTTGAGCCTTCCATGGTTCTCTGAAGCACTGTAGAGGGCAAAAGCCAGTATGTTGTGTCTGGAGGTGGCCTTATTTCACATTTCCATAGTCAATGCATGTATGTTAGTTGGTGCTTCTGCTACATCCGCTGAAGCGAGGAGCATCCCTGCAGCTATTCCTTCCCCATGGTGGCTGAAGTAGCTCAGAAGTTGCTTTACTCATTGCTAAATAAAACAAAATCTGGATTGAGCAACTGGAAAATATAAGTAACTGCCACTGCACAACCATGGTGAAGTGCAATAAATACAGCTCTTTGTCTCCCTCCAATGGATAATTAATGTCAGCACTTAGGGCTGAGGGTGACTAATAAGGTGTTTAGTTGCTGGTCTGAAACCATGGGGTAGAACATGGTCTACCCCATGGCCTCCCTCTCTGACACATAACCACATCATTAACGTTTCCCCCTCTTCATAAACTCATCTTGAAAAAAAACAAGCTAGAGAATACAGCTGGGACATAGAAATTTCTACATCTCTTCTCTGATGAGAGAAAGCATCTGGGATTTGCAACATTTACTAGCAGCAAGGAGCTGGCTTTTAGCTCTCATCGAAAAAATATCCATCAGTACAGCCCTCCCCTGTGTCCTGCTGTGGCACTGGGGCTGTCCTGCAGCATGCTGGCCTGTCAGTGCTGACTCCTGCAGCACCCTTGAGCTTTGCGACGGTTTGGTGCTCTGCTGCCTGACCTTTGTGTCTGTGTGATGTGAGATCAAAGCCTGTGGAAATATTGCCACAGGCAGAAGCAGAGGTTTGCTGCAGCTCTGGCGGTTCTGAACTAGCGATGGGCAGATTGTGAATCAATGCAGAGAGGCGCTGAGGGAGGAATGGGGCACTGGGGGGGGCACGGGAGTGGTCTCCGTCTCTGCTCCTGACTTACAGTAGGAGGCCAGGGCTAAGGTCAAGATCCTTTCCACACAGATAAGAAAAAAAGTGTTATCAAAAACCATATCCATATAAAAATGCTGTAAAAGATACATCTGAAAGATACATTCAGGAAAAAAAGAAAAAATTGAAAGATAAGCTTTGCCTAGAGGTGGCCTGCATTTTCTGTAGCCAGCATCCCTGTGTCCTACCGTCCTCTCCACAGCCCAAGTGGCTGGCTGAATGGGGGAAGAGAGGAGAAGAAAGGGGTCGGCTACATCTCAACTTGACCTTGTGCTCTTAAATTCACAGGAAGTCTTCAGCAGCAGCTCTGCTGCTGCATCTCTCTGTCCAAACAGGCAGGAGTAAATGTCATCATTAGCATGTTCCAGCCAGGAAGTCAAGGCAATAACATTCAGGGTGTCAGCAGAGCTGAGGGGGGAAGCCAGTGCCCATGGAGTCTAAACCTAGTACTGAGCCATGCACCCATGCTAGTACTGAACCATCTGCTCATCCTAGCCCTGACCCAACAACTCCTCTGCCCAAGGCTCTTGTTCTTGTCACGTGTGACTAACAGAACGTGGGAGGCTGGAATTGCATCATTAGCTGAAGGCTGCAAAGCTTCGTGGTGCAGAAGAAAGCAGTGATGAATGTGTGATGGATCCTTCAGCAGTGCAGTTTGTTGCTGTTACTGGGGAGGAAAAGAGGAAAGTTCAAGTCTAGATGATAAAGCACATCCTTTTCCACAGTTATATGGGGAAAAAACTCATACTACAGATGTCAAGATATTATGCTTCTCTCATAAAATCACTGGCATTTTTAGTCATTCACAATAATTATAAATCTGTACTTAAATCACAAGGAAGAACTATTTGTTTCTTAAAGAAATGCACACATAGATATGTATGTATATACATATAAGATGTACCAGTAAAACCCAGCTGTTCATGATGTATGATGACTTCTCCAAGGATAACCCATATCCGTTGCATAGTACATATAATAGGACAATACAGTTAAAAAACTGTACAAAACAAGCGTGCAATAAACTACACCAGAATTGGCTCTGGTATCCTTGTTCAGGGATGATATTAGAAACTTGTACTCCTTTTAACTGTTACAGGCAGTGGAGGTGGGGAGCGGTGTAACTGGGAGCAGAAAGTTCATGCAGCACAGAAGTTTGGCTCTTCCAAAGCATTCTGGTAATTTGAGGGCTATTCCGGGGACAAATCTGTGAATATTGACAAACTGAAAGGCATGACCAGGAACAAAGCCCAGGAAAATTTCCTCACTAGGAAGTCATCCTTCAAGGAAAAGATATTAGGAAATCTGACCTAAGAGTTGATAAGCATGTTTTCTTTCAATTCTTTTAAAGTCAAGCTACTAGACAGAAGATTGCTGTTTTGTTTACCTCTGTGTAAGTAAAGCAACCCAGACACAGGGCATGCTCAAAGAAAATCAGACTGTAAATTCTCTCCCAGACCACATTAGCAAACAAATGAACAAATAATCCATGAACTGACCCATATGCTTACTCCAGATTGAATTGCAACTTACTCTTTGCTTGTCTCTCCATTGCCAGAATTAAAAGACTCTTGACTACCCCATTGCACAGCTGGCAAAGCAGTAGAGAACTACAAGCAAAGAACATCTCGAGATATAAATCCCAAAGCTGCTTCTTCCTCTACCCCAATCTTCTAATCCTAATGAAATGGTGTGTCCAAAGGGAGATGAATAGGAAAAATTACAGAGGCAGAATTAAAAGCTTAGTCCTCAGTTGCAGTGATAATTTGCACTTTTGGACCAAAAGTTGTCTGCAGTGGGACAAGAGTGCTGTGCAATACAAGCTGATGCCATGAAAACTCTGATCAGCTCCCTTAACATTTTAAAGAGCTGTTCTTACAGCAAACACTTATACTTACTGCACCACTGGCAGGGGACACCAAAGAGTTATCATGGCTGATTGATTCCTCTCACACTTTTGTCAGACAGATTTGTGTGTTCCTAGCACCACATGCCAAGCAAAAACTGCTTTAAAGGATTTAAACTAGCAACAATAGTATGATACTAATCCCACTATGTGAACAATGTCACCGCGACCACCAAGTTTTTGTTCTAACCTATAATTACAAGGTTAGAAGTTACTACCAACAACTGGCTGTCACAGGCTGAAATCTCAGTGTTTTTTGTGATTGGTAAAGACATTGCCATTTATCCTCTGAAAGGAGGTGAAAAACCTTGATGCTGTTTTTCTTCATCAGTGAGCAGCAGAACTGTTAATATATCCTGGTAAGATTTTTTTTGTATTGAGTTACTCTCAGATGAAGCAAACCTTATTTCAGCCACAATGCTCTCTCAAGCAACCCTTGTGATCAAAAAAAAAAAAAAAAAACCACCACCACCAAAAAAAAATGAAAACAAACTCTTTCCATTCATCAGCTTGGAATAACAGCACTGCATTGTTCCAAGATCACTAAATCACTGATCAGTTCTTGACGTTCACAAAATAAGATATAGGAAAGCTATTATAGCCAGAACTTACTGTGCCCAGCACTTCAGTTCTTACTGTAGGGACTTATGACTTCATCTAGTGGTATCTGTCTCTGTCCCCAGCGCTAGCTAAAATGACAGTCATCTTATGGTAATGATTCATTTCCAAAGAGAAGTGATAGAGACTTCATTCCCATTGGAAAATGCTAATTTGTTATATGCAAACCACTTCATAGAAACATGCTTCCTCTGTAAGAACTGAAAGAACTTCAAAAATTGAAATAAAATGTGAAAACAGGGTCAAAACATTCTATTTGTGGCATTTTAAGCAGAATGATTTGATCTTTCATTCCTTTTGGTTCCTCATTTGTTTACTTACTCATATGAAAATATAAACCAAATTTGAATGACAAGTCTGACCCCTGTCAAAAAGAAATTTTTCCTACCCTTAGGTTTTTCTATCACAATTAAGTGGCAGGGCTTTTTCTAAGTTTTAGCTTTGTAAATTCATACTTGTAAGATTCACCCCAAAATAAAATAAATTAAAAAAATATATATTTCACAACTATGTTCATCAGAACTTGGACCTGAAATGGGTAACTATTCCAGGCACGGATTATTTGCCCCTTTTAATTAAACTTCAGAACAAAGTAAATTTTTAGTTTTTCTATTTTCTGCATATCTGTATTAAATTTCCTACCAACCCAGCCTCTGGAGCAGCAAGGAAAAATGAATGTATTCTTTCAAACATTTAACCATCTGTATGTACTAGACAGAATGGCAATTGTCCAGAGGACAATGCTGCATAGCATTTATTTTAAAATAAAATGTTCATCTCTTCCTTTGCAAGATTAAAAATCTCTCAATTCTACAGAAACGAACCCTTTCATCCATGGCATGCATGCTAGAAAAAGGCATTTCAGCGCAATATTGATTTCAATGTCCTGCTTGGGTCATAATAATATTGGCGATTATTATATTCATTTAGAACCCTTTGACGAGATCCAGGTTTTAGACTGGCAGTTAGGAGATATTTTCAGACAGGTAAGAGAAGCCAGGCTAAAGAAACGGAAAGGCAAGGCTCTCTTCAAGCAATGACTTATTCTTATTAATGCTGAAAGCCTCCCATATGGGAAGGTTGTTGCGTGATGCTCTGCGCACACAAAGACGCAGTTACAGCTATTATCTTGTCCCCAAGTGATTGGAATAGAACTATGCCATTTTCTGTTTGTAGCGACGCAGCACCACAGATCATAAAGCACTTTGCAGACACTACATCACAAAACATGCAAGCGCAGAAAGTGTTTTATCCCTGCTTTCTCGGCATGCAAATTAGGAAGCCAGTGAGTCCACGTCTAAGGTATCTGTAACTACGGTCATTAAAGCAATTCACAATGAAGTTAGACTTGTTGCTTCTGAATGACAGGACCGCAGCAGAAGAACCAGGGAAGCTCTCTTTTAGCCATTAACAACAGAGGTCCAATGGTTGGTGTTGCATTGCTCTGAGGCCAAGGAGGAGCAATACATTGGTTGTATTGCTGTGGCTGTGGCACGCTGCCTGGCTGGACTATTGCGATTCTCCCTGCATAGGATCAAGAACATTCAGGAAGATACAGCTGTCGGTGCAGTAGTCAGTCCTCAAAACTGTTTGAAATCCAAATGGCAGCATTGCAGGACTGTGACAGAAATGTGATCTTCCAGACAGTCACAGAAGACAGGGCTGTGTGGACAGAGTTAGACCTAGGGGTAACATAGGACTTTGGAGGTAGCCATCTTAAGACAAGCGAGAGGATGAGGTAAGGTTGTCCTAGGAAAGCGCTATCAAGTTCAAGGTCACCAGCTGCCATGTGGCTGTCAGGGACTGGATACAATCTTCTGAACTAAAATCTAAAATCCAATCTCTTAGTCCCTGCACTACACTTGTAGGCCAGAAGGAGGGCTATGTCTAGCTCAGATGTCTAAACTTCTTTTAAAATGCAGAAAATGCCTGAATTATGCTTCTTGTCCATAAACAACATCTGCTCATTTCAAACAGGAATCCAAGTATATACAGTCTGGCTTCCTAAACACTAGGATAATGCTCAGGGCCAAAATTTGTGTCCCAACTGCTTTTACAAACACATTGTGTCAACACTTAGAACAGGATCATTTCTTGATTTTTTTTTTTTTTTTGCTTCTGTCTGAAAGCTGATTTCGGAATTCAAACTATTGCCCCAACCACATGGGTTGATTTAATGCCTGACAAACTGTCAGTATGTAAAAGTCATCATACTTCAGAGCTTAAAAGAAAACTCAGAAAGTCTGTAGTGTGGTGATGAGCGTCTAGCCCGCTATGGAGCAATGTGTATCATATCTCTTTTTGCTTCTGTTTCTTCCTCTGAAGAAAAAGGCACTTTGTTAGTGATCTCCTTTACAAAGAGCTCAAGAACTGAAAATGATTATTAATTCGTAAAAATATCCCTATCTTTGGCAAAAATTGGAAAAAAAAAAGATTTGGGCCTCTAGGTATTGTTCCATCTAGTAATTTACATCTCATTATCTTCTAGAATATTAACTTTTGTCATACCACATATTCTCCTTACAATGTTTCCTTTCATACTTAGGTTGACTGTAATGCAAAAACACAGGGAAATCTCACTTCTGTTTAGTTCAAGGCAATTACACTGTAGTTCAGGGATTTTGATAAATTGATACCTCACCCCCATCATCTTTGGCCCTGAAGAAGATGGAAGAAAAAGGTGAGATTTTCTCATTAATGTGTGCTTTGCAAATGAGAGGAAAAAAAAAAAAAAAGTAATTCTTTTGCTTCTGTTAGATGTGATCTTGCTAAGGCAAACCAGGAATGGTTATGCTACTGATGTTTGGGCTCACAAAGGTGATAGAGACTCTACTTCTGAAGGGTCAGTTCTCCTTCAAACGAAACATGATAGTACATTCGGAGGAAAAGCACACAGGTTCTAATTCTTACCTCCTCGGGTGGTTTAACAGAAGCTATTACCTGCAGCATGTGGACTCTGTCTCAGTATTTTTGGCTTATTTTCCTTTCATAGGCATGGTCTCCATCAATTACGAATCATGCTGTTCACTGGAGCACCAATAGAGGAGGTGACTGCCCTGTGCCCCACCCTGAAAGGAGTGTTTTGAGCCGATGGCCAATGCTGATGTGCTTTTCAAATGGATCACCCTTGATTCTTTGTGGGGAACTCTGAAGGTGCTGATGATGGACTTGTGGGAGCAAACTTTAGCCTCATTGACAATTTGGGTTTCATGAAAGGAAAAGGCTGTCAAAATCTCACTTTCCTAATTTTAAGGACTAGATCTACCTGCTGGAAACCAGAATACCTCAGCTAATTCAGATTTTTATTTTTTTTTTTCAACTTAGCAGCTAGTCCCTATGCTTCTTTGAAAGTTTGTTTTTTTTTTTTAAGCAACATGTCCCACCTATCCTGTCTCTCTCTGCTTTTTTGTAAATCTTTCATTCAGCTTGAAGCAGCAAGAAAATTTACAATGCTGCAAGCATCATGATTAATATGATGCTAACGTATAAAGAGAGTTTTGATGTCAGTAAACCTCCTGGCCACCTAAGGTATCTTTTCCTCCTCTTTTTTCACATTCTTATTTTTACAAAGGTGTGTAGATGCTCGTGCATGCACACAGATGTGGAAGATGTTCTCTGTTTTCCCACCCTTTTGCCCTGGATTATCATTGACAGAGAAGACATTTCATCAGAATGGGAAACTACAAATCAGCTGTTTTCCCTGTTACATTGTCCCTGAAGATAA
>VXAA01006946.1:588906-620546 GCA_013399115.1 Anseranas semipalmata | reverse complement strand
GAAAAAAAAAAAAAAAAAAAAAAAAAAAAAAAAAGTGTTAATAGATGGGGCTAGAGGTTTTTTTTAGTTTTTTTGTTCATTTGTTTTTGTTTTGTTTTGTTCTTCACAAAACATGCAGTCTCTGCACACACTTTTACAGCTGTGCTATGTCAGAGATGTACAGCCCAGTCATTTATTTCTGCAGATTAATCTGATAACAAAAATGGTGTGCCTTGTAAATGACAGTAATGCTTTCAAGAAATGCTAAAAAGTCTTTATGTGCATTAGTGAACTAACCAGAGCCCCGTGAAACAAGCTGCCCCTTACAGAAAGACAATCATTATCACAGCTGGATGAATGAAGGCATGGGCAAACTGAGTTGTCACTGTCACACCCAGAGACAGTGGAAAGGCTGGGACTGCAAGCCCCTGCACATGCTGATTTGTCCAATCTGTGTGTTACGTATTGCATTAGTCAATATTCCCATCTGCCATGCTTTCAACTTCCTATTTTCAGACCCCTAAATATTTTCTAGCAGAACAGTGATTCCAGCAGAGCAGATTTGACCTTAACGATTCTTGTAGTTAGTTTTCATTGGTTCCATTAAAGATGGAAGTTTAAAAACAAATTCAGTAGTAATAGAAAAAATGTAGTATCGTTCTGCCAGCTAGATGACATACATCCTCCCATTTCAGAGCAGGCCTTTGAAGAAAAAAAAAAAAAAAAAGAAAAGAAAAAGAAAAAGAAATTGTTGTTTGTCTTTGAAATGGACCGTGGCATTCAGAAATCTCCTATGTTTAGTTGCAGTTTGCAGCAATATCACTGCTGGGATAGCTCATTCCTTCACTCTAGACAGGAATGGAGGGTACTGCTTTCGTGGCCTCTGTGATAAACGAGTGTGTACAAATTCCCAGAATCTATTCAGAATGATATTTTCAGATGTAAGGTTTCCGGCTAAAAAGCTAGTCAGTTCATTTTGTCATTTCTGCTTCAACTTCATCAGAAGCAGAAAACTCATTTCTCTGTTTGAAGAAATTTAATTTAAAAGCAAGAAAAAAGCTATTCTCCTTACAAAAAGAGGCATTTTGTTAAGCCTGAATGTTAAAATGAAACCCAACGTTAATTCAGGAATGGCTATGATTTCTTTCTATTATTTATTTTTACTGCATCAGCAATGTGGAGATTGGAAGCTCTTCTCAGCAAGTATCAGTGGGGAAAGCACTATGGACAACACAGGGGCTTTGGGGAAAAATCCACACTTTGGAAAGAGCACAGACATCACTGAACCAAGCTGCTGTGGATTTTCAATTCAGGCACAATAAGATCAACTCTGTTTTTGACACCCCCACTTCTCAATGAAATCTTCAGATGGCATAAATCAGAACAAATCCATTGAAGCTGATGACACACTATCAATAAATTGGGGTGTGCCTTAGTCTTTGACCTTCTACATATAACAATAATGCCTCGATCTTCTCCAACCTCTGATCAAG
This sequence comes from Anseranas semipalmata, assembly GCA_013399115.1. Taxonomy (NCBI): domain Eukaryota; kingdom Metazoa; phylum Chordata; class Aves; order Anseriformes; family Anseranatidae; genus Anseranas; species Anseranas semipalmata. Next base: position 619,074 of record VXAA01006946.1, on the reverse strand, counting down.
AAGCACTACAGTGGTCATTTCTGCAATGTCTTCAATAAATGTATATGTAGTTAGCTGATTTCCTCCATTATTTGCATAATTTTGATTTAATTACCATTACTCTTATCTTTATGGAATTTTTAATTGTTATATTTCTTTTTTATTTTTATTTTTATTTTTTTTTATGCAGTGTTTCAAGGGTTAGATTCTTTTCTGGAGCAAATAAAAATAGCTCCAATGAAGCCACGTTACAAATATTTACATCAGGTGACTGTTTATCTTATCTGGTCTTCTACTCAACATGAAAATGAGAGAGAGAAAACAACAAACAGATAATTTTGCAAAATGCAAATCTGCACAGTCCTGACAATGCACACTCCAGTTGCTGCTGCAGAGCAGAACACATGGATATCTTTCTGCATGCCCTCATTTTTCATGTGCTTTCTGATTTGAAACTCATTTTTTTCCTTTGACATTCCTGTTTATTGTGGGGCACCTGAAAATTTTGATTTGTTTTATTTGCCTAAAAGATTATTATTATTATTATTATTATTATTATTATTATTATTATTATTATTATTATTATTATTTACCAGTGGACCAAGCTAGGTTCCTTCACTTAGGTTTCTATAAAATGGGCAGCCAAGGCATAACCTGTTTGCTTTATATGCCTGGTATTCAACAAGATCATATATAATTATTCCTTTATCCATAAAGTTATTCTCTGTATAATTGTGATGGTTATGGAAGGAATTTTCAGATTAACAGTATACCAGATTAAGGCTCAGAAGACTTGAATACTGGTCTGTTTTTTTGGAATGAGCAATTGTCAAGTCACTCCATGTGGCCATCACTCAACACTCTAACTTTCTTTCTTGCCTAGTATCATCTCATGAATTCAGCTTCAAATATAGCACCTCATACAGAGAGACTTTTCCTACACAAGAATCTCTTTTCATTTACTAATAAATTAATATTTCTATTATGGCACTACCAGAAGATCACAGATATGTTAGAAAGGGACATGAGGGAAGGAGGCTTCCAAATCTGATTTAACTGCCTTACAGTGAAGTGAGCCTAAGCCAAGATGAAACTGTTTCTGTAATACTGATCACAGCTCATTGTGCTTTCTGTTTGCTTTCTGATTCCAAGTTCTGAATCATCACCATACCTATTCCTCCTGAAATAAAACTATCTAGAAGAGCCAAATGCAGATGGAAGGACAATTTAAAGTAATGAGCTAATCACAGTTAATTTTCTTGGTATTTACTGTAATAACATTAATTTTGATGAACCCCTCTGTTATTAATGTGAATGTCACAAGTACTTCTATAGCACTTCCACTTGGATTCCATATTAATTAACTGGGCTGTTAATCTAAAGTGTTGCTGCAGAAATATAATAGAACATAACCCAGTGAGGAAAGAAAAAAAAAAAATTCTTAGTCAATGAGAAGGTATGAAATAAAAAAGCATAAAATGACCTTCTCTCACTGATTTCTCAGGCATGGTGAAGTTTCAGTGCCTTGGACAGACTCATGGTCCCATAATGGATTCCATTTACCAGTCTGCAACATGATAATATATGGCTGGATTACCATTTGAACTCATCCTTCTTTACATGTAATGGACATAAATTGCATTTATGCTTGCTTTATAGCCCACTTTAGTGCCATCATGGAAAAGAGCCTTAGAATAAATGAGACCAGACCCACATTTCTTTTCCAGTTTTCAAAACATAGACCAACTTGATTTTTTCTTAAGGAGGTTGGAGCTTGCCAGAGTCTCCAAATCAAGGATGACAAATCAATCTGTGAGAAGCAGTATGTCAGGTTGCTGCAGCATGAGAGCTGGACACCTAATATCTCCTCTGATTTCTGTCCAGTGCCCCTAATCACCCTCTTTATAAATTTTCTGTATTGCAAGCAGCGACCTAGGAGCACTATATAATTCACTAACTGAGCCAGATTTGTTATACTTCCCCTTTATAAGCCATCCCATGCACTGCTAACATAGATTATCCCAAAAAATTTGGATTCCAGGAAAAGGCACCCTTTACCACCTTTATTTTTTCAAACCTGGCGTGAGTGGTCTAATCCATAGAGATGGATTAGAAGCAGCACTGTGAATGTGGGTTAAAATGTGTGCTCTTTCCCTCTATTTTGGTTGAGTTACCCTTTCCTTTCAGTCTTTGTTATTATCATACATTTTAATTGACATAATGTAAAATTTTCTCCCATTTCATCCCCACATGCGAGGAGCACACCTTGCCAACCACTTCATACCCACAGTTCCTGTTCTCTGGATCCTGCTCCTGGTGCCTACCTGCAGTGCTGGAGGTTTGCAAGACCCAGTATCATTTTGTATCCCCACGTGATATTGGTGTAAGCCTCTCAGCTGCTCTCATTTGCTCTCCTCATTTGCTCTTCACTTTCACAGTGCCAGAAAAACTTCTCTGGCACTGGCTCAGGACTCCGTGCACAAACTCTGCCCCTCCATGTCTCAGATCCCTGAGTCATTTACCTTACTATCTATTCCCTTGTCAATGTAACAAGCCCATGTCTCCTCTCCATTCATTTGCCTCCATCTTCAATTATTGCCTGTCTCCACACTTCAGTCTATTTTTTTCCTTTCTTCCTCTACATGCATAGCTGACTATGGAAGAATTTGACATCCACTCTTACTCTGGTTACCTGCACTGGCATGGTTTTGGCACTCACATTCACTTTATCACAGCTGCCTTTGATGGACAGCATAGACTTGTGTCTCATTTCTTGTGAAGCAAGACATATCCACAACTTCTCTGTTTTTTAAAAAGGAACTTTTGCTTAGAGTCTGATTTGAAGTGCTGATTTTAGTGAGTCAGTTAGCTATTCAAGGCAGACAGAAGGTGGTCCATGTGCCACACTTGTCCAGAAATGTGCTGCAGGGCATCTCTGCCTGAAGGGGTTTGGCTCATGCTTTCTCTTTGATGACCTGAAGTTGGGTACAAATGTGTGTGGATGGTTTTAACTCCAAAAGAGTGAGATAAGGTCCTTGTCTGGTCCATGTCACTGAAAAATCCATGTGTGTTTGCTGTCCGCCATGCACTGATTTCATCACAGTCCTGGTGAAAAAGAGTGATGAATAAGTAAGAGAAAGCTAGGAAAGCATAATCAGGCTTATCTGGCTCTCCTAACACATCAGAGGTGAGGAATTGTAAAGACCCCTCTCCTCACTCTCAGCCTTTATGATCACAGACCTTGTCAGTCAAGCTTGTCACGCTCAGGGCTGCTAAATGTGTTACAGTATTACGATCATGTAACAGATGGCAGGGAGCAAGACACCAAAGGAATTTGATTATATCCTAAGAAAGCTATTTTAAAATATGGTGAATGCACATACAAATCTCATTTCACATATTCATATAGGCCTAACAGGAAAATACTCTTTAACAGCTCAGCAAGAACATTAATGAAGCTCGGCAAATTAAATGTTGCAAATGGCTTTGCCCACCCCTGATAGATGGTACCACCTATACATAAAATAATAAGGGCTGTGTGATACAGATGGATTTCTTGAGGAGAGAAGCAAGAGCTGCCAAGCACATTTATTATTAGGCAAAAGGTGTAATGTTGATTTTCAACTTCAGTGAGAGATAATAGACTGTATCAACTGAGATGATGTTTCACTGCTTGAGAGGGGATTTTATTTTAAATAAAATAGCCTTTCTAGTCACTGTGGTCCATCCTCATCACTTCTTATGATCCTTACAGAGTTTCACATACCCGTTGAAAACATGCTTTAAATTGTGTATTGCCTGCAAAAGCAGTAGAGCTACATCGATTTACATCAGCCAAAAATCTGTCCCTTTTGCCAGGTTGTCCCTCAGAATGATGTATAACAGACTTTGCAGCTTTGCCAGCTCACAGTTTTACTACAAACCTTGTTTTTGTGACTGTCTTCTGCATATAATGTAACTGTTGGAGTTCTTTTACGATATGAGATACTCCTTTCCATCAGATGATTTAGCTTAACATCATTGATACACAGGAAAATCTGATTGCAAAAGGTCCCAAACTAGCAGTCAATTTCCACCCAAAGCACAGAGTACTCCCTCTTTAAAACAAAGAAACAGCAATTTAAACTTTGCTTGTGATTTTCTAAATCACTGCATAGCATTACTGCTTCTAGTGAGGTGTCTTGGACTAAATGGGAAACTGAGTCAAAGGGAGAACAATTAAAAGGTCTCAAGCATGTCAGGACACTCAGTGCTGGCATGAGAAACCTGGGATTATGAAAAGACTGCAACCAGCCACTCCAGCAGCAGCCTGCTCCTTCAGTGCCTGATGACCCCAAAGGCACTAATGCATCCTTACAGGGGGCAAGCATAGACCCTGCAGAAAAGGCCCCCAACAGAGCCAGACCCTAACTGAACAGTTCAGAATAGCCATCCTGAACAAGAACAAAAGGAATATTTATTACACTACCTGCTTTCAGCTTTCTCCTTTTGCTGCCCCATTATCAGCTACCAGAAAATGCCGTTTCTATCAGCATATTACTGCTCAGACATTGTATAAAGTGCTGGGGAACAGACTGAACGTAGCTGAGAGCTTATTAATGATGGATTTAACCAATTAATAAACAGTTTTTTTCTGCTCTCTGAAAGCTGGAGCAGGCATAATTTGGGATCCAGTTCCTCCTCTTCACACTAAATTTTCTCTTTACGCTTGCATTGTGTGGTATCCAATTCATGGCTTTTTTATAAAATGTTTGCTCATACACTAATTAAAATGGATTTATCAGGTTGAGCTCACGATGACTGAAGGATCCTTTCTCCCTTGGCAAGGTTTGAATATTTGAATAGCTCATTAATGCTCCTGCTTTCTCTTTTTATAAGAGGAGACTAAAAAAATGAAAGAAAGGGATTTGCTGTGCAGTTTTAGATGAAAGGTTGCTTCATTTATTTTTAAAGCTGTCTAAAGGGGTTAAGCCCTACTCTGATTTGCACCAAAGGGCAACTTCCGACCGCTCACCAAAATAATTCCTCATTTACATTGGCAGGCACCATTTATTTGCAGGGTTTCTTCAGTGTAAACGGGAGAAAAAATTATCTGAGATTTTTACTTTTTGAAGGTGTTATACTGACACTGTTCTTCTGAATCCATGTGAATCAGGAGTTGCCATAGTTAATTTCATTATGATGTAAATCAGGCCACCATAGCCTTCAGATTACAGGAAAATAGCCTAATTTATGTCAGCTGGGGATTTGGTCTTTGAGTTAAAAAAATGCTTGAGGCATGATTCTGTCACCAAACACCTCCTCCAGAGTTACTCCAAATTTACGTTGTCACTGGTGAGATTTCTTTATCTTCAGAACAGTATAAGAGTGGTGCCCACCTAATAGCTACAAATTTTGAAGTAATTTAATGTATTCAAAACCATGCACATATATTTTTTAAATACGTCTTATCAGTGCTAATCTTGGGTGCTTGGCTGGATTATTATCTCATGAAGATTATATCCCTGAGAGTTTTTAGTGCCCACTATGTCTTCCTTTTTTTTTTCTTTCCAAAGTGCTTGAAAGATCCCGCTGAGTCAATTACATACAGTATCTCTTAATAATGTCCTCTTCCTGGCACATCATTGTTTTCCCTTATGTTTATTTCAAAAGGTTAAATTAAACAAGAGAGTAGATAGAAATCCACATGATGAATTATAAAAAGTTACCACATGCGCCTGAGAATGCCCAGAATTTTGATGGGGAGGATTTAGTGAAGCGGTGCCCTGGGGGAGTGAGTGATAGAGAAAGCTGGGATTGTGAAAGTTGAAGGAAAGCAGGGTGTATGAACTTTGCTGTTTGCAAGTCCATTTTTTCCTGCTCTGGGAGGCTGGTGCCAGACACCCTCTCAACTGCTCAGTCTGCTGGTTTAATTTGCCTGCAGATCCCCTTATTGCATAGCAATTGAGCTGATTGCCAAAAAAGTAGGAATCTTTAGGAAAAAAAATAGTTTAACACCAATCAGGACTGGTTTAGGAGCTGACTCTGCTTTCAGCAAGGTGATCCCTGGAAAACCCTTCAGCCCTGTGAATATCTGAAACTCTACAGTGCACGGAGAGTCACACTGGCTGTGAGACAGATAAGTACTGCTCCGTAGGAATAGCAGTGATGACCCTCTGAGTGCTGCTACTAAATCCCATAACCTTTCCTGGTGCTAGAGGGGTACTACACTTCTTCTGAATGAAAACTTGGCAGGCATCCTCTTGACTGTATAAGGCTGTGGTTGAGGCTGTGGATTGTCCAGGGCACCAGCATTACAAATTCCAAACTAACCACTTCCTAAAAAACACCAGGGTGTAATACAACAGCATAGCTCAACTTTCCCTCCTCCTTCTAACCAACATATCAAATGGTTTGTCCTCTGATTTCAACCTACTTACATTTCCTTGCCATATAAATTCAACCAGATCCACTGGGTAAATATAACCAGGTATAAATCAACACACCCATCGATAGACCTAAGTAATATGTACTGCCTGAGCTTAGGGAGTATTCTCTTTCACTTCTTATCTTGAGCTTTATTACTGTTTCACTGTGAACTATGAAACAATGGTCACATCTCTCACACCAGAAGTAGCTGCATTTCAGTGATGAGCGAAACATTTCTCATATAGCCATTGAGTACGTACATAAAGCACCTTATGAGCCTTCCAGATATAAAAGGCAATATAAAAGGAAACACTAATACATTCACATAAATATTAAGTGAAATCTGGCATTTCTCTTTTATAAAAGCAATAATCCCTTTCTGACTTAATATTTTCTAGAATATACAGAAAGATTCAATCTGCATGCCCACAGTTTATGGTTTTATTCTTGTCTACAAAATTTCACCTCCAGTTTTCTCTTCCTCCTCCTTTCCTCTCCACTTCTACAATAAATCATTAAAGCAATTGGCTCGTAAGCCTGTTGTAGTACAGGACTCCCTGAAAGTCTTGTGTTAAAAGGTCAGGAAGGAGAGGTTTGTTCTGAGAGGTAAGTGGTGTGGTATGTGTGAGTATGAAAGGAAAAAATATCAATTTTATATGCTGAAAAAAAAAAAAGAAAAAGAAAAAAAAAAGAAGAGAGTGATGAATGTTAGGAGCAGGTAGTAGCAATGAATGTTAAACAAAGAAGGCAACAAACTATATTGTATATCTCTAAGAGTATGAGATGTAGCCAGCAAGTCATGCAGGTGATCATTCCTTTATGGCTTATTTTCTGCTTTTCCATTGCATGTACCACCTGGAACTGATGAAGTTTGTGGCCAAGCAATAAACAAACAAACAAAAATAGCCAAAACAGGCCTTTCTCTATGATAGAGATAAAGCCAATTTACCACCTGATGTAAACTGATATTGTCTAACATGAATTGGTATTGCTTGTCACTTCAGAGGTCTCTACTGAAATTGCAACAAAATGATTATTTGGCCCCACTTTCATCCTCAGTGACACTTCATTAGAATTGCCAGTACTTCCATTTCCAGCCTTCTTTTTTTGTCAATAGTAAGTTGTGAGGAAGATGCTGTAATATAGAATGGTATGTGGGGTTATAATACTTAGCCGTAGGCATGTGCACAAACTGGTTTTGATTTCTGTGTATGCACCAGAGCTTAAATCAAATAATGTAGCTTACAGTGCTGTGGAAGACAAAGAACCGGTAAATGCAATGATGGATTCTCTGAATCAAAACCTTTATTCAAGACTGTATCCTTCCCTAATGACTTATCCATATCAGCAGAGATGCATGGGAGTATACCACCCCTGTTCCCACCGATTTTGGAAATGGCAGTAGAGAAGAGCAGCAGGAGCTTGAGGTAGCAGAGACACACTGCAACATAAGCCACTAGCACTGCAACAAGGACAACACAGGTTCAGGATATGAATCCTGCACTGTGCAATGTGGATCAAGTAGCTGCACCCACTTTAGCTTTGGGATTGCTTTGCCATCATTGCCTGAGCACAGTGGAAGGGTCCTGAGAGAGGGAGGTAAATTCAGCTGTAGAAGAAGGAATGGTGCAGAAAGTAGCTACCAAAATTAAACATGCTGCAGATCCCAGCTCAGTGTTCCTCAGTAACATGGGCAAAACTGCACTGGTGGGAACAAAGAGCCAAAGCTGCACTACTGCTACAGGGTGGCAGTGGGGAACTGGAGAGACTTGCTGCTGTCCAGAGATGAGGGCGGCCACTTGTATTTCAAAGTAGGACAGCCTGTTTTCTGCCTTGCACCATTCTCAGAAGGGGAGGCTATCAGCACACACCGACTCTTCCCTCAGCTCCTCTAACCAGGGCTTTCAGTTTTTGAGGGACACAGTAGGGAGAGTTGCCATTTTGTTACCCCCACCATCTGCTACGCAAGCTATTATTTGCTTTGCCTGAGCCTTGAGCTGTCTGTGGTGCTAATGATGAACCAGCATCTTTCAAGTCCTGTGGCTTTGCATATTAACAAGGCTATTATTACCCCCAAAATGATGTAGTATGACCATCCTCTTCTCACCTCCTGGGAACTCCTCCTTTGCAAAGAGATCCAAATTATTTCATTTATGTATGTAGGAAAAGTCAGGTCGGTCAGTCATTTCTGAGAACCTTGTGAATTTGCTGTTTTACAAAATCAGCCTGAGTTTACAAATTTTTCTCTCTTGGAACCAATTATATTTCTGAGGTTGGATTTTTTATTTATTTAATTATTTTTTAATTCCCTTGTTAAAGGGCAGCCTGCTTCTTTATATACATGTGGGCTGCGTCCTGTTTCCTACAGACCTGAATTCCTTAACACTTAGCTGTGTCCTTTGATTTCTGTGGAGCAATTCATCATATACATAGTATTCATCTTCAATCCATCTGCTTTATATTACATCATTTCTTCTTGCCCCATCAGTGCTGCTCTCTCATTTATTTTCTGTGATGACTGATTATTATTTAGATCAGGCCAGGAATTTCCTGCAATGACTATTGCCTTTTAGAAATCCCCATTTTTCAGTTCCCAAATTGTCTTAAAAAAAGCTACCAATAAGCAGCAAAATGGTCATAAATAGACTTGGCAATCCTGACAAAATCTTGTCTAGATAAACTTTAACAGAAAGTCGCAATAATTTCACACCATTCCATTCAGATATTTCTGGACTGGAACATTTGGATTTTAAAATGACTTCATTTATATGTTTTAATTTTATTTCCTAGTATTGATTTTAAAAGAAATAATTTGGAACACAGAATTTAGTTAGAATTTTGTCAGTTTTATTTCGTAACAAAATTCATCCTCTTTTTTCTTTCAGTATGTGCATGTGTCTTTTTTTTTTTTTTNNTGTGTTTTTTTTTTTTTTTTTTTTTTTTTTGGTTTTTCAACCTCCTCAAGCAAAAAAAAAAAAAAAAAGACATATCAGAAAGGAATTGTAGCAAAAAATGTTATTTACATTTCTGACCAGTTGCAAGGAATCCTAGTAACAGGATTCTGTTTCTGTTTGGGGTTTTATCTGACAGAACAACACTGTATGAAAGTCCCACCTCTACTTTCTCTCTTCCCTTCAACAACAACAACAAAAAATCAGAAACAAACAAACAAACAAACAAAACCCTTCTTGGAGAGTAAAAGTCAGGTTGCCCCTTAAAAAATAGAAACATGTATTAAGTTGTACCAGGCACTGTCAAAGCTATAATCTTTTTTCAGTGCCCCGTAGTGAATGCTTTCCTCTTTCCATACTCCTACTAATAATTTAGTGACTTCTGGGAAGCCTAAACTGGTCTTGATCTTTCTAATCTTGTGCCAAGCTCAGGAAGATTTCAAGAGTGAGGGAGGACTATGGGAAGGTAAAAGGTGTGCTGAAAAGTTTTGCATGAACCAGAGCAGTCCTAGTAGAAGACTGCCACATTTTAAGAAAAACCTTCAGTCTTCTCTTAGTTTTCATGAACACTAAGCAATTGCTACCTAAGTGCCAATATCTGCAGGGTGCTGGGAAGACCCTGTCGGCTCTTTTCTGCATGTTAGCTGTGTTGTTTCTCCTGTCTACCTGAAATATTAGGTTTATCAGTGAAGTTCAAAGGAAGATGAAGTCAGACTTCTCAAATATTTCTACTGACAGGATGAAAGCCCAGCTAAAGCAACCTCCCCCATCCTTAATTCAATTAAATCATTCTCATGAGGGGCATTCTCTGAGCTTTGGAAGAAGAAATTAAGAGACTGAAGATCTGATCTTTTCAGTTTCTTGATGTTCATGAATTACTGGCAGTAAATTTATATTAACCGTGAGTAAAAGCTTGAAAATGAACGTTAAAAGCTTCATATTGGCCCTGTTAATGCTTAATGATCATTTCCAAAATAACAGGTGGCTGACTGAGATCTTCAGCTATCTTAAAAGGTGATAAATTATGTTAGTTCTTCTCTGGGAACTGTTGGATTCCCATATTCCGCTCAAAAGACATGTCTTTTCCCATTAGCTAATATTTCATGGGACATTGGAACATTTATAACAGGTGTCATATAGCTGAGTGGCAAATAGCTAAGAACAACAAAAACCATTAACGTTGAAGGATGATGGCCTCAAACTGTTAAATGAAACGATGAGTAACCACAGAAATAATTGTTTACAAAATTTCCCAGTGAACACAACCAAAATGTTGCCTTGTTGCCTTTCCATATGCAGTCTGACATTTTGCAGACACCTTTTCTCCGTGTCCAGATATTCTCCAGGTGAGAAGAAATCTAGAGAACAAACCAGTTCTCACCAGTTCACCACTTTGCAAGTGAGGTCCAGTTCTTCTGAGTCATCTCATGCTGCTTCTTGACAAAAATAAAGCAAGCCCTTTTGATCAAACCTTCAGGAATCATTCTCTTTCCTGATTTAAAATTCTTAGAAATTCTTCTTTTAGGAGGCCTATGTCGCATACTTCCCCAATACACAGACTGTTTATATTAAATGATGAGAGAAGACATAAGATCAATGAGTGCCTTGAAAAGACATTATACGGGGATTATTCAAGGAAAAAAGTATCTACCAGGAAACAAACAAATCCTTGACAATTAGTGATTTGATGTGAGGAGAACACTGTCATTTTACAGTTCAGAAGAAATCTGACTCCATTGATCCTACTCATTTTGTACTTTATAGAAGCACTACAGCTTGTTGGGATCAATAGTAGGAACTCAGATGTTACCAGTCACAACAGTTATTCAAGGAAGACCTTCATCAAAGGCAATCATGTTTTTCTTCAAAGCCCGTGCCTTACACAAAGAGAAACATCTAAAGGAAAAGTAAAAACATATGCCAAAGACAGTATGGTGCAAAAATATCAGCCATTTGCAAATGGTCCCAACTTCAAAAATAAAATAAAATAAAATAAAATAAAATAAAATAAAATAAAATAAAATAAAATAAAAAGAGGAAAAGAAAAAAGAGAAAAAAGGAACAGAATGAAGAAATGTTTAGATTAGTTAAAAATATCCATTTCTCAACAACCATTTGATACATTACGCTATGGCTCCCTGACTGATAGCCAAATGGCAGGTAGAGTTTTTGGTGGTGTGATTGTATGCAGTTCTTTTCCAGTCTTTCATTAGCAATAAGAAAGATCATTTCAGGGTCTTCAATAAAGCATAGCTCATGTCCCCTTTAGAAGCTGGGAAATCAACCCACTTCACCTATATAAACTTCCAAATGAATTAAACCATAGGGTTCAGTCAGAATTGGGGAAGAAGCATTGGGGGAACAAGAATTACTTTTAGAACAACTATTTCCCCATTCTCTTGTCTCCCAACCACAGGTGAATAATAGTGTGAGTCATCTTCTTTGGAAGGAATTTCTATAGTAGCTGATTTTTACTCCTCTGCGGTGACAAAATCCCACAGATATGTTGGCTTATAGTGTCAGGTTTCTCAGCTTTAGTGGTTCACCAAAGCTCAAGCTGACCCGAATGTCCCCAAAGAGGACATCCCAATATCTTAGCTAGTAATAAGGAACAAATCACTTAGGGAAGTTGTAGTGGGATGGGGGTTGGTCTCTTCTCCCAGGTAACAAATGATAGGACAAAAGGAAATTTGTGCCTCAAGTTGTGCCAGGGAAGGTTTAGGTTGGATATTAGGAAAAATTTCTTTACTGAAAGGTTTGTGAGGCATTGGAACAGGTTGCCCAGGGAAGTGGTGGAGTCACCATCCCTGGAGGTATTCAAAAGACGTTTAGATGTAGAGCTTAGCGATATGGTTTAGTGGAGGACTTGTTAGTGTTAGGTCATAGGTTGGACTAGGTGATCTTGGAGGGCTCTTCCAACCTAAATGATTCTGCAATTCTGTGTGATTCTGTAATCGGTAGAAATCATGCAGATCCACTGCCACAGAGGACAGCATTCCTAAATAAAAGATCTTTTTCTTCACCTAAAATGTTTTTACTCAAAAGTTACAAACTTCTGGGATAGTTTTGAGTGACCATTTACCTGGAACACACTGGCCCCAGTTAGGTCAGTTAGGTCTTTCTACAAGGAAATTACACATTAAATAATTCTCTGAGGCTTGTCCTCCAGTTCCTGGATAATGTCATTTGAACACACTTCTCCAATTCCATCCCTCTGGAGCTCTTTTGCAAGAGGTTTCTCTTTACTCCATATGTCTCAAAGCAGCAGACTTATTCCTGGAAAATCACGCAGAATTGTTCTTCCAGAAGAATCTTGCTTGCAGACTGGCACAATTGTACAACTTCATTTTAAATAATTGTCATATCAGCTGTCATCTACAATTGTACTGAAACAACTAAAAACAGTCACCAGATTTTTAAGATATGTAGATATTGTTTTTAAACAATAAATATGTTATTCTAAGCCAGTGGTTCACAAATCTATTGAATGATATATTTTCTAGTTTCTTGAAAAATGCAGCTGGTAATTCAAGAAGCTAAAGTAGAAGGGGCTATTAGACCACCACAGACATATGACATGCATGACAATTAAATGGAGTTGTTCCTGATCTGAGCCCAGTAACCAACTCTTAGTTCAGGTAATCTTGTCTAGAAAGATACCTATGTCTGCAGACAAATGATTTCCAGAATTACAGAATCTGTCACTTACCTTCCTAAGTTGTACAAATGGCTACTCAGTTTCAATGCTCAAAACCTTTGTCTTGCTTCTCACTTATAAATGTCCAGCTTTAAACAGCCAGCTCTCAGTTCTCATTAGACTTTTTTGGATAGATTAAAAAGCCCTTTAGGACCTGGTATTTTCTCCCTACAAAGGTACTTACACAGACAGTCACCACAGTGACCTCCCAATTTGGGGTGCACATTGAAGTTTTAGTGTTTAATTATTGGAGACAAGCAGCCAGGGATTTCATTGACTCAAGTGACCTTGTCATGGATCAGAGTGGAGTACAGCTGAAAATAGAAGCAAGCCTTCTGGGCTCTGCTTACGTGCACTGATCATAAGCTATCCACTAGATAATATTCACACTTTGTTAGAGTACACAATCACCAGCGTATTGCATAAAATATAATATGTTGTGACACCTAATGGAAGGTGGTTCCTGGGGGATGGTATATTCAACCAAGAGGAAACTTAGAAGTCATTTTGGCAGTTCTGCATTGAATTCCTCCACTGCAACAGACTTCTGCTGTGATCCTGGGCATGTCACTTAAATTTCCCGTGCTCCGTGTGAAAATATAGCCATGACCGTCCAGTGTATTGAGAAGGAAAGTGTGAGACATTCTGATTCACCCTGTTGTAACAGGAACAGTAACTGCGTATGAACAGCTTTAGTGTAAAGGACGGGAAATAGCCTCTGTAATCCAAATTCATGTTATCTAACTGGATCAAATGCTACTGTTCTGAGTATTTGCATAAAAAAAATGGGTTGCTGAATGTGCATAAATGTGAGACTCAGCTTTTAATTAAAAATAAGGATTTTAATCCTTGTGTCAAGACCACGTGAACTATAACAGCTTAAAAGCAAAATAATATTAATAAATGTTTCGTTAGCTTCATTTGCTTTTTGCCTCTGAATCATTTTTTTATGGATATATTTGACTATACAAAGCCCTAGATTAAAAAATCTACAGCCCACCCATAAGCAACAGTTTTCAATTGTCTTTTACTGCTGAGGGTTTGTTCTAACTAAGGACTTGTAATAGTACATCACAGTAGGGGGTTTCAAGTTTTTTTTATTATTATTTTATATATTTAGATGCTGTCAATATTTAAACATTTCTCCTTTACTCAAACAAATCCTATATATTTTTGGATCTTTATTTTAAAACTGTTTTTGGTTCATTCTTTGTTTCTGAACTTTGACAGTATTGCATTTAAATTCATGTCCTCATGCAGAGGGAAGATTGTTCTGAAAATGCAAGTTAAAAACATGTAAAAAATAGAACCTATATTCTAAAAGAAAATATATCATTATTAATTAGAGATGTATGTATTTTGAGGAGCTCAGTCTGAGATAATGAAAGGGGCAAGGTTTTTGCGTGTGTGTGTGTGTGCGCGCGTGCTTTTTTTAGGAATGCCCAGCACTGAAAAATCAGCTTATAAAATGCATTTTTAAAAAATAGGTATTTTTCAGATACATAGATGCTCCATCTTAAATCATGTATTTGTTTTGCTATCCAGATTAGGCTTTTGAATATCCTGTGGTTCTCCATTTTAACAAAGCCTATGCTGTGTTATGCAACTGCTCAAGCATGTCTCTTTAATGGACAAGATTTATTTCAAATAATGATTTCCTGGAGAAAAGCAGCTTTATGCAAACCCTAATGCAACAGCTGCTTCAAAATTTCAGTCGAATTGTGGCTTACACTCCACAGTGCTGGGTCGCCAGATGTGAAGGAACAACTGCCTTCTGCAGTGAGGGCCATGCAGTAGGTCTAGTGCCCACACAAACAGTTGTATATCTGAGATCATATTTTAAAACAAATATTGAGTAACAGCTTCCCCTTTCCTTGTCTGGGTCGTGGTTATGCCATTCCCACACCTTGGCAGAATGGTGACATTTTGCTTTTTCAGAGGCATTTGTTACTCACCAGCTACTGTTCATTTGTGGCAGTAGTGATGCAGCCACTACTGCTGTGGTTTCAGCAGCCTGCCCTCCAGACATGCTCCGGTTAGCATGCATGGAAGTATGTGCTTTTGCAAATTGGTCATGTTAGATAAGAATTACCAAGCACACTAGGTATTGGATCAGCTAATTAACTCAAAATAACCAGGAGGAAATCTCCACAGAGCAGTGCACCCTGCCAGCTGTGTCACAGTGTGGGCCCACAGCTCTCTGCAGGGGAGAACCGAGGCCCTTTCTTCTGGTGACTGGAAAGTGCCTTGCAAATGTTAATTAGCTGCAGATCACAACAGCCCCTAGGATGAAGCCAGATATTAACATCCATGTTCTGAGCTTGAAGGAAGGGGAACCGAGGGCCTCTGTAAACATGATGCTGATCATATAATGGGCAACAGTGGGAGAGACCCTTATTGTAGGATGCTCCCATCTGAGAAGATGATCACTCAGCTATGCCCTGGGGGCACTAATGATGATTGATCTTCTCAACAAAGAGAAATCATCATAAAATACATTGTAAGAACAGTTAGGAACTTACCAAGAAAACAAGGCCTTGTTTGCCTAACAACATGACTCAGATATACCAGTGGAAAAGCATGTCTCAGTGCGGCCTACACCAGCGAAAAGCCTCTGAGGTACTGTGTTTTAGTTTGTGCTTGTGACAGGCAGAAAAAGGTCTCTCCGTCTACTAAGAGTCTCCAGTGACTATATAATAATTCAGAAAACTGTAGTAATGTAAACATTCATGTTGAATCCAAAGAAAAAGATTTTTACCATGGGGGCAAATGGACCATTAACACCTCCACCTGCAGTAATATATAGCAAGCTGGCAGCACAGCCAGGAGCAGAAGTATAGCTTTTATTCCTATATTGGTGCTCTAAGGAAATGCATGTACTGTTTGCAAGTACACAGCAGAGGAAAGCGAGGATGTCAATCGAAAGCTCTACTGTTTAAAGTTGTTATTAGGTCACATGGGTAGCAGCTAACACCATTTCCCGTAGTCATGGTTTGTCTTCAGTGGAGTCTCAAGGCACTTAGAAGTCTTTGTAACAGGATAATCCTCCTACAGATTTTTACAGACACTTTTCTTCTGGTTCAAAAATAGAAAATGTTTAACTGTTTTGGTTTTAAAGGACCTGCTCTCACACTGGTCTGGGTAGCGTCATTAACTGTGCCTGGACTACAGGGAGATCAGGCTGGAGTGGTCCATGCAGTGAACCTGCCCTGTGCTGCAGACACAGCCACTGAGACTTCACCAGATCTCAGCCAGAACTGCCCTGAAATACTGCACTGCTGTTGTGATATTTCTCCTCTTATCTCATTTCCATTCATACTGTGATCAAACAGATGAAGATAACTTTGTGGTTAGAGAACCCCATTAAAAAAAAAAAAAAGTAAAAAAAAAGAGTAGAAAATATCTTTAAATTTAAATATTAAACTTCGACATGGTCAGAAAGCTGTGATAAGTCACAGCTTTTTAACTCTAGTAACACCAGAGAGAAATTACAGAACCTCCATGTTTTCATCGATAAACATTTTTCTCAGAGCACTAATAATAGGGGGGGTTGAAAAATGGTTAACTTTTTACGCATAGATTGCTTGTGATTTTAAAAGATGTTTCAGCATGGAAACTGGGAAATGTAGTAGCCATCAATTCACTCAGATATTCTCTTGATTATTTCCTTAAGAAGGTATAATTTTTATTATTTTTTGTAGTTCATAAGAAGAAGGAAGACAGATATTGTCTGTATTTTTTCATAGTTGATTCTTCCTTTTCTCTCTCTTTCATCTTCCTAATGAACACAGAGGAAAAAGGATAATGGATATGCAGAGACAGCACTGAGAAAAAGAAGTGTTCATGGGAAGTTTTCAATCTAGGGAAAAAAGTCATTTCTGCCTCCTCCCACCCCCTCCAAACTTCAGAAATGTTAACTGATTGTTTTGCAACTTGACATTTCAGACTTTATGTCTGTTGCTGTAGGGGAAACACTCAATAGATAATACATTGGAAACTTTTGTCAAGCATAAATCATAAATTAGTAAGATTTAAATAGAAGTATTAGAGACTATTAATGAAATGATGATTATTTAATTTTTAGGTTATAACAGTACTGTGACCTATGCATGAAAAATTAGTCACAGAGAATTATTATCAATTGTCTGCAGAAAAAAGGGTTATAAATTGCTTACTGAAGGTGGAGGTCAGAGGTAATGCAGCTTGCAGGATATTAAATTAAAAAAACAATCACTGTGAGGTCAATGGGAGAGAAATTTTTTTTTCAGTCTGGGTTTGTATAGAAAGAGGCAGAATGAGAAACTCAGTAGACAAAAGAAAAAAAGTTTATGAAATCCAGTGGGAAAAAATGTAAGGCAAATCAGTGTGAGGACAGAGTGAGGAATCTGAGCACTTCTGTTCCTGAATGCAGCCTCTGCTTTGCTTAGTGATCACGTTCCACAGGTTCTTGAAAGATAGAGGTTGGAGCTGGTTAGCCTCAGCAATACGATTATCAGTAATGGGAAAATATTAAGAAAGGACTACATGGAATGAGTAGAAGGAAACACTTCCAGATGGTGAAATTAGTTAGAAAGTGAAACATGCATGTGGGGAATTTATAGAAGCCTCATAACAAAGGTCGCTGAACATAGGACTGAACCAAACATAGCAGATTTCTGCTGAGATATCATTTGCGGCCAGGAATGGTTTGCTCTGTTACTCCTGGAGAACCATTTCTTCTTTAAAGGTTGAAAATCTAGCCAGAGTTGATGTCAATAGTCTATTTCTACCAGCACAGCTCAGGTTCACTGAAGGTCCCATTTTCTTTAAGTGGTAACATGGTGGCAGTTCCCATCATTTATCCAGAACTGCTGATATGTAAGGATGTGTTAACTGTAAGGCAGGGGAAAGGACCTGATTGCTTTGTATTTATAACAGGATGTTTTCAATTGCCAGTCACTAGATTTCTGAAACATAAATTAAATTAGTTACCTGAAAATCAGCAAGAATACCTGAATTAGATTCTTCTATGAATTATTCTTTAGCAGAGTTAGTAATTTTCCTGCAGTCTAACCTGAGGTGTGAACAGAGAACATGATTTATTCAGAAACTGGTTTTTGGCATGCATATACGTAGCTGGTGAGAAGTATCTGAGCAAGGCAAGGTGCTATAATATGAACAGAGTGCTTTTCTCACCCTGCGAGAAAGCTCACAATAAGCCCCAGGCCAACTTTGCCTCAGGTCAGAATGATATTCAAAATCTTCTGACACTAAATGACACTACACTAACAAACTGCATTATTTACTTTCCAGGGGGCAGACGGAGGATTTAAAACAACTAAAGATGTTCAGGGATTACGAGGATATCCATCCCTTTAAGTACTCTGTGTCTACAGTGACCTCTGGGAATGCTTCTGAAATACAGTGATTTCCACCATTTGTTTCCTGCGCAGGTAATGTCTTACTCTGTTTTCTAACCCCCCACCCCTCACCCCAGATAAATAAACTACACCATAAACTTTAAGTGAAGAGTAAATATTTCTACTCAACCAGACACAAAGATATTTGGGGAGCATCTAATGATCCTGGGGAAAAATCAATCATTCCAATTTGGTTTCAACATGCACCACCTTTATTGTATATTGATTTTCTACCTTCACAATCAGCTTCACACCAGAAAGTGAGATAGGATGGTGACCCATGTCCCTGCTTTACCACTATCAGCTTTTACAAAAATCCATACTGTGCCACATCACTGAAACTAATGTTATATAAACATGGTTGCCAGAGAAACTTTAAAATAATACAAAAAAAAAAAACCAACTTGATATTTTGCTTTTCGGGAAATCTGTTTAGAGCACAATGTTTTATCTGTATGTTAAACACAAGAGTGGCAATGTTGTGTTTCTTGGTAGAAGGTTGAGTCGTTCATGATTTTGGGGCATGACGAGGTGACACGAAATGCAGTGTTTCTCCCTGAGAAGAAACTCTCAGGAGTGAAATTGGAGGCATGAGTGGATGGAGTCCATCCTGCTAAAAACGTAGAAAGAGATAATCCATACAGATGCTTGTGATCACCAGTATCAAAAAATGCAGTGGGTTTTTGTGTGTGGCTGTTTTTGTTTTTGTTTGTTTGTTTTTGTTTGTTTGTTTGTTTTTAAACTGGATTTTTTTTTTTCAGCATTCCATTCTCATTTTTATGAGAATGGAATCTCCATTCTATACTCTCATTCTTTCATTCTCCATTCTCCATTCTGCATCCTAACTCACCATTTGTACTCACTGGACAGGTTGTTTAGCCTTTGTTCACCAGAGCATTTTCATTACTAAAAACTATGTTTTCTTTTTTAATTAATTTGGAAACTAAGTAAACCCCTTTACCCAGCAAGCAAGACTTTGGATCCCAATATAGGCTTTCTCCAAAAGTCAGTTTTGCTTTGAATTTGGGACCTGAATATGTCTTGCCAACAGCTTCAAGAGATGCAAACCAAATTTTGAAATAATTCTGAGTTAGTGAGAGCAGTGTTACTTCTTACTGATTTGTAGATTTAGTCTAATCAAAACAAAATTCCTGACCTTGGTAGTAAGAATTCAGCTAAACTTTGAGGAGCATGGTGAGAGGGCACTGGTCCAAGAGAAATGTTGTACTGAGAGCTGAGAGATACAAGAGTACTCTGATACTGGAAAGGCAGTCAAACATTTTCCTCCAGAAAGAAAAAAATAAAAGAGCTCGTTGTACACTGAAGTAAGTTTTAAAAGGCAGATGTAAGTTGCAATGAAAGCAAGCACTATGTATTTCACATACACTTGAAAAAAACAACAACTTCATGGTCAATATTTTATGACCAGAGACTATGTGGAAAGAGAAGCAATTAACAAACAGCCAATGAAAATGTAAGGCAGAAAAGGAGGTTTAAGTAAGGTGGTGGCCAACAATGCACCGGGAGTGATTCCAGGGCACTCCTTGAAACCCAATCTGACTGCTATTGAGTTGTATCTGAAACTGAGAAGTCAAAGCTAAGATGTGATAATAGGAATTGTGCAGGGTGCCTGCAGTTACATGGTAGAACTAAAATTTGCTTCTGATGCCTGCAGCGAAAGCCAAGGACAACTGTTCTTGTTTTAGTGAAGTTATAGCAATAAGACGAATCAGTTCACAACAGTTAGCCCTGTTTTCAGCTATCAGTCATTT
This sequence comes from Anseranas semipalmata, assembly GCA_013399115.1. Taxonomy (NCBI): domain Eukaryota; kingdom Metazoa; phylum Chordata; class Aves; order Anseriformes; family Anseranatidae; genus Anseranas; species Anseranas semipalmata. The sequence goes on along the minus strand of VXAA01006946.1, from coordinate 598,868 downwards.
CTCTTCATCTGCAGGGCACAGATGTAAGACTGGACCAGATTTTCTTTACATTTACAACCGTTATACACCAAATTTGCTTCATGAACTGATTTATGAATTTCTCTGTCTGAGTTGAATGAAACTGGGAAGAATCAACAGGTACAGCTTGGTGCAGGACACAACTGCCTGTCCCTAATCCCTAAGATGCTAATCAACCTGCTGAGCTCATAACCACTTGCCACCAAGGTTTTGAAAGTATTTTAGAGCAGTAAAAAAATTTAAATGCTATAATTCTCTAGCAAGCAGTTCTGATGCAGAAGCAATAAATCTTTGCTGTGTTTCTGTAGAACTTGATTACAAGATTTGTTGATGTTGCACTGAAAATCAGATAATTCATTCATTATTTATTGCTATTTAACATAGTGAAAGCGTTCTATCCACTACATAATAAAAATGCTAAATTAATGGACAAATGTAAGTTAGGCAAAGATTTACTTGCTTTATGCTCTTAGTAAACTTTCTCACAGTTTTCCTAAGCTCAACCTTTTTCTTCTAAATGACCATGACAGAAACTGGTCTTATTTCTAGAGGCTTGTGTCTTGTAAATCACTTCTTAAAGTGTGGTACAATAGAGTCTGCTCAAAATCTCCAACAAACTTTCTCTTTAGCAGAACAGCAACACTTTGGGATTCAGGTTAGAGTTTTCTGCCTTTATTTCTCTCTCATTGCAATGCTCTTTTGAGCATTAAAAGTTGGTGGAAGAAGAAACACTAAACCTATCTAAAACCACTTTATTTTTAAGATATTTGTATTTTTGGCACCTACAACATGCTATTTGAAAGCTGAGGTTGGCAATATTAATTCTTCCAAAGGTGGATGATTAAAATAAACCAGACTATAAATAATCCTCATGTAAGAGCATGCCAAGATTAGAAAAAGAGTAAGAAACAAGATTGCAGATATGTGATGTAACTAAAGGCTTAATGTAGAGGTAAATTTGATATTTCTACATTCCCTTTTCAAGATATGAAACCAAAAAGTGATCAAGTATATTGAAACATCATGAATTTTAAGCAGTAAAAAATAGAACAAATATGTATTTGATATTCATATCTGTGTACCAGATATATGTACATATATGACTCCATTTTCAGAAGTTGGATAAAACACACTGGACAGACAATAGGCAGACAGATTTCATGGCTGATGGGAAGACTTTTCCCTGTAGCTCTGAATCGGTTTGTTTGTTAGAGCATAAACACCCAATCTATTTTCAGGTTGAGAACAAAGAAAGAAAAGTGGAAAGAAAACTGGCAAACATGAAAAAATGAAATGAAGCTGACCAAAAGAGAATAAAAGTCTGGGGTAAACTTCAAACTTTCTGTCCTATGAAGCGTATAAGACACACTTGCCCCAGGCCTCTTTATCTTCAAGACTGACGCTTGTGTTACTGCAGATCTTGGAAGTGTTACAGCCTGGGGTAAAATCTTTCAGTAGGATGAACAATCAGTGAGCAATTCTCTTTAAGTTTTGCCTGCCAGAAATACTTCCTTTCAGCAGTATGTACAGGGATATCTAACTTACCTGTGATTCTTTCTAGCTTTACAGTTATACTTTTAGCAGCTGGACTTCTCTAATTTGAATTTCAGCCTAATTAGGCTACAAGGCTTTGGCAAGCTCTATCCATTCCTATTATTGCTAATGGGCCTCAGTGTATTGCAGAAGCCTGTCCAAGTCAAAGAAAGGTATATTTGCTATATTCGCTTTACTGGAAATTTTACAGGCTTCCAAATGATCTTAAGATTGGCTCAACAAGTAGATCACCCCTATACTCTTAGCTTGAAACCTGCTGGTCATCTTTATGCTTCTAGAAGCCTTGTTGAACATCTGGGCAGGAAACTGCCTTGATCATTTCAAAATATTCACTTTCCAGAGAAAAATCACAATCTTAACAGCTTTAAAGCTATAAGATGTAGCTGAAAATTAGAATCTGGATGGTCATGGATGATCTATAATACTGACCTAGGTGTATCAGCAGCAACTTCCATGGGCTTTGGATCAGGTTTGTGCTGAAATTCTCTTTGGACACTAAACAAATGCTGAAGGTGGATAGATGCATGGAGTAGCAACAAAATGATAACAAGAATCCAGTTGGGATGTGTCTTTGATAACTTATCGAAGAAGGTTCTTTTCTGAGGAAATGTTTATTTCTCAAAATAAAGAAATGTTAGGTGATCAAATGAGCATGTAAATACTACTATGTGGCCTTTGAAAAAAACAAGCATATAAACAAAGTATTATGTATTCAGAACAGGATGCTGAGATTTGATTAAAAGGAAAACCAGACCAAAAAAACAAGCTTTGAGCCTTACCACAATAGACATGTATTTTATTAATAGTACAATATGATACTGAGATCCTTTCAACATGAATGCAAGTGTTAGCATGTTGGTAAAAAGCTCTTTTGCATAATTTATTTCATTCCATTATTAGTCTTTAATATTATTCTGATTTTGTAAAGCAATTAACTTCCATTTACCCAAGGAAGCATGTAATAAAACAACCATATCACATCCCAAACTGCATTCCTTTGCTAAATAAAGATTTTTTTATTTTTTTTTTTATATACTGTGAGTTAACCATGGTAACCTGAATCAGGTTATTGGCCACCTTATCCTACCCCATATTCTAGCACTTCTCTCCCTAAAACCTTACCTCATTAACCTGTTACATTTGCATATAAGGGAACCCATCGATTCATGTAGCTCAGAATAAGTTTCACATCTTCATGAGAGATCATTCAGAAAAATTATTTATGTACAGTAACTGGGAATAAAGGAAAACAATGTCAGAGTACCCACTAGGGAGAGTTGTTTGGAATAGCTGTAACTTGATTATTAAAAATAAAATTTAATGGGTATAGAAACATAAAAGTCAAAAAGGCTAGATTTTCTTTATCCATAAACAAACATTGACAGCCTTGAATGGTCTTCCATGCCTAATCTGTTCTATTTAACAGGTGGTATTTCATACTCAGACTTCATCAATGGGATAATTTTCTTGTTAAAGAAAAAAGATATTATCTTAACAAATTATCGCTACTTCTGTGCATAACCGGCTCAGTAAGCTAAGCAGGGGGGTGAAATCCTGGCACTATCGATGCAATACACATTTACTCATGTGGTGTATGAGACAGGTTGTCATGGGCTGCAAAAAGGAAAGCTTCTGAGTAGGCAGTCTTTTATGTTCCCAGGTAAGTATTTAGTAACAGTCTAATCTAGTGATGCAGATGGCCAAATCTTCATCTGAGAACACTGCATTTAACTGGCTGGAATTAGAAGAAATAGACTAATTTTGAAGTTATTTGCAGTGTATCACCATCTCTAAGTCCAACACAAAATTCAGAAATATTTGGTGACAAACATGTAGAAAAAGAGTCAGTCTCTTTCCTGCAGTTTAGTGTCTGAACATGGAAGACAAAGGATGAGAAAAGATTTTCAGTGTATTTTGCAGGTGCAAGAAATATGCAGAAAACTGAAGACAGGCTTGTCGAATGCTCACTTTGTCTCATAAGAGCAGAACTTTCTTTTCTTACTGACTGTACTGCTTAAGCGTGGTATTTTGGTTGAAACAATTGTATCAGATATGGACTTAGACTCAAAAGCTTTGCAGAACTATGCTTAGAGCCAAAATGGTAAGCTGTTTAACCAAACTGATCACCCAGCCACCGGTTTCCAAGTCTCAGATGTCTCAAACCATCATCTTGTAAAGAGAAGTCCACTCTTGTGAATACTGTTTGTATATAAATATTCACAACTTCTGAACAAGACTATCAAGAAGAAATATTCTTTTCATCTCATATTACTTTGCTGACTGTTCTCTGACAAACAATAACATCATACTTGAAAAGCTCAATGATTACCCAAACACCCAGCTAATTCCACAAGCTATTTGCAACCAGCCATGTGATCCTCCCACACGGGTACCTGACATTCAGAAAGGTCTTGGAAGTCCAGCAACCAGTATTTAGCAATCTTGATGCCAGTCTGTTCTTCTTTAATACTTCCCCTGTCACCACACCATTCACCCACACAGCTCTGTTCAAGAGGTCTTCTGTGCAGAAAAATTGGAGTCGGCAATCTCAACAGTTGCTAATAAAGCTGCTTGGATGGACTTGCCAGAACAACCAGTTGCTTCTGTTATCCATCACTGAGCTCATTGGTTTTAGCTATCTTCTGCATTAAAATTGCTGATGAAAATTCAAAAGCTGCCAGGGAACAAACATTTGGGAGAAAGTTGAGTAGTTTTATGCAGTGTATTTAAAAATAAGGGGAAACCTGGACAGAAACACGCATATGTAACAGAAATCCCCTCAGACTGCAGAGAAGGCACATGGTTTTATCATGTGTGTGCCACAGCAGCAGGAGAAAAACCTATTTCCAATAGATATTAGGAGTGGTGATTCAACTTGACATAAATAGATAGGATAAAATCGACGATCATTGATTAGCAGTGTGACCATTAGCAGAAATCAATTGCTGCCCAGCCTGCATTTTCCCTGCAAGCTTGTATGATCCTAGTAATAGGAAGGGAAAAGGAAATCTACACTTTTGCTTGCTTGAAATTTTGATTTTCATGAAAATGGAAAACTTATGACAAATGAAATATAGGTTTGTGCTTTTATATTTCAGTAAGAAAGAGAGCATTACATGTTTTTACACTGCCTTATATATAATTTGTTCTTTTGTTACACACACACACACAGATTTTTTCCTGTTTTGTCATTATTCTGGTAAAGGGATACAGCTTCTGCCTCTCAGCCAGTCCTGTATCTTATTCATTCTAACCTGTACTTTAAGGATGTACAGAAACAACTTCACTTGTTTTAGCTATGGTATGAAAGCAGCTGATTTACTACAATCCCAAAGGCACAAAGGTCACTTCAGCATTTCCCAACAGACCAGTTGATAACAGCCACTTTTCCCCTGGTTCTCTTCATTTTCAGGAGACTATAGATAATCTTTCTGAGCAGTCAAATCAATACCTCCTGCTTCACAGTGCCAGACAGGGTGTATATGCCCACCACGGGTCGAGGAGCTTATTGCCAACTTCAGGCGAGGAAAGTCTAATTAATTCATCTCTGAGGCCACGATGTAAATTAGGGACTGGCTCGTTTTGACTCTACAGGATGTTCTCACAGCTGTCTCCCCCCTCACAATCTGTTTCACCTCAGAACAAGCGAAGTGCAAGGCTAGCCAGCGTGCGTGCTGAATTATGTATTCGAATTGCTTGTGCTTAAACCCCTGAAAAAATCTTAATGGCTTAATTAAGCCAGAAACAGCACAATGCATCTTCTTAAATCTTAAATTCCAGATCGCTCTCTCCTTCAGCAAGCCAACAGTGTGACAGTAAGTCCAGAGCGTAACTAAGATGACAGGAAATTTGGTGACATGACAACTTCTGACTTTCCCATTTAAATCATCTCATTAGATGTTGGTCAGGAAAATATATTGACGTGTCAGACCATAGAAAGCACCCGCTAGGATAAAAGAAATACCAGTATGTTTTCCCAAGTGTGTGTGTGAGGTAGGCTTTGGCTAAAAGCTGTGGTCCCCCACAAGTCTTACCACCTTGTCCTGTTCAGTAGAATGACAAAGTAGAGGCTCTTGAGAGAAGTAATGGGCATTTTCTAAAGGACAATGTGAGGTCTTGGTTGCAGAACAAAGTTACAAGTCAGGAACCCAGGACAACATAATTCCCTAGATTTTCCTCCTGTATTTTCATGGAAAAATAAGATATATTTTTTTTTCAGAATACCTTTTATTTTATTTTATTTTATTTATTTATTATTATTATTATTATTTTTATTTTGATGTCTCGAGTTCAAACACAAGAATATGACTGCCCTATGTTGTGCTTGTTTTGGAATTGAGTAGACCATTCCAAAATGAGAAACATGTTTATGTTTGTTCACAAACTTAAATTTATGTATTTGTGTCAAGATTTGCTCTCTACAGTAGATCCACTATGTGCTCTATTTCTTTGGTTGTTCAAATTTAGTGAAGGATTAGGAACAGAGAAGAATAATACAACACATTTTTAGTGAAATTAAAAAATATATGTTCAGAAATTTCATTTCCCTCTCTCCTAGGAAAAAAAATCAACAAGTTTCAGTCATTTATATCACACATCATACACATTATGTGTATTCATAGCATACATACATCAGTTACAAAGTTTATTGTGTGACAATAACAGCTGTAACTAGCGTGAGAGTGTGAACTCCATCTTGGTATTCTTAGAAGCTGTAATGAAGCAGCCCTGATGTATTTCTGTCTTGGCGTGAGATCTGAGGGTTGCCTCATTCCCAGCAAGGCTCAAGGGAAGAAAGGAAGACCACAAATTGCACCATGTAAGAAGTCAGCACTTTGCACTTCAAGAAGGGAAGTTTGCTAAGTGGTGTTTTGTTCAGATCAGGTTCTTCCTGGACAGAAGAACCACAGCTTCGAATGGGCCTCTTGTTTTTCTCTTTCCCATCATGTCTTTGCAGGGTTATGCTGCTAATTCTTCTCTCTTCTGAGGATTCAGCTGTCAGCCGCTGACAATTTTGGAGGTTTTCTAGAAAAAAAAGACGTTGATACCTTGTTATTGCAGGTTCAATGTGCTGTTAGAGGGCATCTTCCACAGACATAGCTGTCTGTGAAGTCCTCTGCCATGAGACCTGTGGCACCTGGGTACTTGGCTTGGCTGTTGACATGCCCCACATAATAATGTAGCCATCACTCAACTGTATGTGAAAGTTATACGCGCCATTCACATTCACAACTATTTCCTGATAATAGATGTTATGTGGCCTGATAGTTTCATGTGTCAGATTTCTTGTATCTGATGGCATGATATTTCTACCAAAGGAACAGCTCATAGTAAGAGGCCAAAAGCAGACTAATGTTCTTCACTGGGCTTAATCCTGAACTGCCTCTGTTTTCCCAACACATGCCTGCATTACAGAAGCCATTTGGTCCCTCTCCTTGCCTAGCTTTAATCATTTATCAAAGTTGTTTTCTCGCAAGATTACAACAATCTGAGTTAGGCCCAGAGAAAGAAGTGAGATGCTTGTGTTTTCTGTGGGAGCTGGAATAAGAGAAGGCAGGTTAAGATGAGAGGTATGTTGGAGACTAGCTGTGAATGAGAAAAAGCAGGAGAAAAATAGAAAGATTGTGATAGTGAAGAGAAAGCATCACAGTCTAAGAACTGAAACTCAACATTTATCTAGTGCCCCTGTATTCTTTTTAAACTTAGATTTCTTTTGAACCATTGGTTCAAACTCAAAGCAGTTTATTAGAGAATTCAAAACATGCTCTTGTATTTCAAGCCTGTCTGTAGTGATTAACTAAGACAGCAGAGTCAGGGCGGGGATAGGAAGCCCCTGGTGGTCACCTGAACCCAAGCTCTCTTATGCCATTCAGATGTTAATAGGATATGCAGGACGCTAATCTGCTGTCCTATATCATATTAGCAAATCAAAATGCCTTGTGACAACATGAATACCCCATGGTATTGGTGACTTTCTGAAACGTCTCATTAGATCTTCATAGCCGTGTAAATTAAGCAGGGTCAGACCTGGCAGAAGTGGATGTGGCTCCCCTGAATGCTGATTGCCTGCAGCCACATCAGAAAGACTGGAATGCAACAAATTCGTTGCAGCCATTTCCAAAGCTGTCTTTTCCAGGTCAGATATGTGCATGCATGCACAGAACATTTCCATGTGATGGAAGGAATTTAGGGAAGAAGTAAAACAGTAAGAAAGTCAGTCTAGCTGGATGAGAAGCTAAGCTTCTAACATTGTCCTTCATCCTTTGTAAATATCTCCCATGACCCTTCAAGGCAGTCCCCTCTTGTTTTCTTTATTTTCCCACAACCAGCTTTGTCTTTTTAAAAGTCTTGACAACCTGTTTTGCAATGCAGATCCCCCAGTATTTTATTTACCCATTTAGTCAAGTATCCGCCTTTTCTTTCCTTGACAGAACAATATTAAAGGATACTAACAGACACCAGCTTGAGTTCAGTACTCTGAACTAACCCTGGACAAACCTAATCCTGATGTGCAACAAGTCAAAAAGGTGTTCCAGTTCTAGGACCATGAAGGCGGTAGGGGAACAGCTGGAATTGCAGACATAAATTCTGTATTGTCCTGGATGGATTTCAACCTGAATCTCTTGCAGAACTGCAAAGCAAATGCACTGCATCACAGGCTGGGCTGAAGACAGGGAAAAGGTCTGAGAGAGTCTAGGGGATGGTTTCAAGCATAGAGAATGTATCAAAGATGGAACGGAGTCAAAGAGGAGGATGAATTCAGTTACAGGATCACATATCAACATACTCCACCTATCTTTCCCTTTCTAGTGATTGAAAAATGAGCTACAAGCAGCCATAAACAGGAACAGTTTACGAACATAGGTATGCTACCTCAGTTCACATAAGTATGTGTGTTTTATCTTAAAGTCACAAGTTTAGTCTCCCGATAATATGCCATTATCAAAATATTGTAATGAGAATAACTGCAGCAGTCCCGATACCTACAACAGGTTGCTAAGTATCCCGGTGTTTCTTCTATCATTGCTTCAGTGTACACTTTGAAAGCAGACTCTCTTTCTCTCTTACGGAAAGTGTCTGACAGGAACAGCATGGCGAATTGCATGGTGTCACTAGGTAGACATTTTTCATAACTCTCCATTTAGTAACCAAGGGCTCAGCAAGTTTGGAGATAAATAATTCCAGGGTTGGTGGATTATTGATGTTCTCCTACCAAGGAGGCAAGCAGCTCGACAAGGTAAATGGTCCTGGGCTTTGGCTGTGATGCTAAAGATAGAAGAGAAATGTCTCAAGAAAAATGGGAGTGTCCTGCTGAAAATGGCTACCACAGCAGCAAGTCATCATGAGAGATGAGCTCTCTCCTCTTGTCAACAAAATGAATGGTGCAGGTGGCTTGGTTTAAAAGGAAATCTGCACCACAGGGTGAAAGATTTTCCAGATGAGACACCCAATTAACAAAGGTGACTGAATCATTTAACATATTTTGAACATGGATCCTCTGTTTCCCTTTTAAAAAAAGTTGACAGCTAATTAACTAGAAAACCAGTCATCATTTTCTGTCAATGTGGATTGTGACATGTTAAAGTTCTAGTTTTAAATGAGTAAATAGATATAGATGATGGGGTCATGAAGTTCAGATCTAGACCTACACATTCAGTTTGTCAGCTCAGGCAGGAGTTTGGCTTGAAGAATGAATGTGGATTTTGGCACCTTCTTTTAAATGTAGAGGAATGTTGTGAAATTCAGGTCAGTAGCTGAACTTTTACAGTGCTCTGTAGGTGCATGGATCTGTCTGCCAGCTTTATTTTCAGCTGAGAATAATGGTAGGTATATTAAAACAATAAAACTTTAATAGATCTGAAATTTGTTTTCCTGAATCCTCTGTCACAGTTTTACATGTTCAATTTCAGGATCATAAGCTGAGTAAGCCTGAATACTTTCTCTGAAATCAACTTGTGTTTGTGTTTAAGAACATCACTTTAAGCTTCCCAGAACTGAAGACTTGTCTGGCAATTCCAGTGAGATTTGCACATCTCCATGCATGAAATCAGACAATGCATGGAAAGGTCCGCACAACAGAGTCTCCTGTCCAGAATTTTGAAGATCTTGCAAAAGCTAGGAGATGTCTGAGCCAAGTACGGAAAACCCTTGTCTTAAATAAAAAAATAATTTCAGAAATTTGGGAAGAGCCCGTACTGTTTTTGAAAAAAATGTGTTTCTTTTCATAGTAGGAGCAGAAACCTCATATATCTGTCAAGACTGGAAACCAAGGGGAATGTCCCAGATATCTTCCAGAACTAAACACTATGTCTTATGTCCTTGTCAGAAGCTTTGATTCCTTGAAATGAGTGAGCTTTCTCAGTGCCATGATTTGCCAGATTTAGCTATCT
>VXAA01006946.1:565641-588857 GCA_013399115.1 Anseranas semipalmata | reverse complement strand
TTTTATTTTATTTTATTTTTTTCTTAGAGCAGATCTTCAGGAAAGAACTTTCTCAGGTGTAAAAGCTTATCTATTGCACTTATATCTGTGTGCAACAAACAAAAAAATCTTATTCTTCTGCTGGACTAGCACTTGCAAAATACCACCTAGAAAACTCAGGACAGCATCAGCAAAATTAAGGTGTCCCTGTTTCAGGGACCTGTGGATACTGGGACATCTACTTCTGTACTACTGCACTGTCCAGCAACTGAAAATCCTGGCCAAATGACCTTTTTTCTTCTTTTATCTGAATAAAACTTTAAAACAAGTACCTGCCCCATCCTAAGCTCTTGGGTAAAAACTCAAGTCAGCAGAACATTTCTGCATTAACTATAAAAAATCTCCTTTAGTACTGTAGACCTCTAAGTACATCAGTCACTGAATGTCCTAGTGGACAGTAGGCTGTACTAAGGATTTTGTTTACTTGCTACATAAAATGGAATCCGTTTCTGGTAGGATTAGTGTTTATAATGGCAGGTCCAAGTTATCACACACCCCATATAGCATCAGCCTGGCTACAGCTAAGTCCTTAACCTTACAAGCAGCATAGGTGTGATATGACATATATTCTTCTACACATGCATAGAGGAGGGCTTCTAGTATCTGAAGAAATTAGATCAGAATCATCCATTAAAGAAAAGCACAATGAGATGCAGCTGATGCCAACAGAAATTTAGACTATGACTAAATTACTGATTTTTACAGTGACAGTGGTTAACCAGTAGCTCGACTGACAAAGGAAATACAGCAATTTTTCCAGTGCTGGGAGCCTTTAAATCAAAACTGTATGCCTAGAAAATACCACAGCTGCAAGAACTAGAATCAATAGCTTCCCAAGTAAAATTGAAATGCCTGTTATATATATATTAGCTATAGTCCTGTATGGTTTTAAAATCCACAGAAGTTTAAGAGGAATCTTACTGCAGGCCCTGATTCAGCAGTGGGGGTATTTGAATTGCTCTAAAACTACATATTTTGTCATTGGGATGGCCCATGTAGAGCTCTCTTTTGCCTCAGCTAGTGTGCTGTTATTGCTTAGTCCAAAGCAGCAATTCTACTGGCCCTGGCCCTGACTATAAGGCATTCAGAAACCCCAATTCCCTGATGTTCAGTTGGGATGTTCAGCTGGGTTTCAGTGTCGAGTCTCCTAAAACTTGTTGAAAAATTGTAGGCTAAACTAACTTAATACCTACAGTGGAGGAAACCAAGAAAGAAATACTTCCCAATAAGCTGTATACATCACTGTAGCTTCTGATCTCTCTCACACTGGCTTTTTACTTTTACCATTCAAAGAAAAATCAGAATCTGGCCCAATAGGTCTGCAGTGGCAAACCTTGTAGCAGACAATTCCTGAAAGCATGAAAGGACAGCTCTGCTTGACAATATCATTTCTCATCTCTATCCTTGTAGTTTGAAAGAACCTTTATCTTTCGCACTCACCCCATGGTCACTTAATTGTTATGAATTGCTACAAGTTGCTTCAGCAAGCCAAGTTTTCTAGATAAACATGTGTTGGCAAAACATTTTTAAAGAAACTGCAGCATATTCTGAATGGTATTAGGTGGAAATAAAGGCAGTGAGAGATCTGCATTTGACTGTCCAGCTTAGACATCTATTTGTGCACAAACTTACAATCAGCTCCCTGTTAAGTTTTCATTCAGACTGAAATCTCTGCCCAAGGTCTATAATGCAGAATATCTGACATGACCAAAGGGTTTTCTGTTCATCTGTGAGGATTCTGATGCTCACAAAATAAAAATTAAAAAAAAAAAAAGATCTTGAATCTTCTTGATGGTCAGGTCCTGAAATGAAAGTCAGTTCTGAATAATGTGTCTCTGCCTTGGACCAAAGCAAAATTTTGGATCTGAACCATCCTGAACTCAGGGACTTCCTAAACTAGGATGTGGATTTCAGATTATTTGGCACTCTGTGGGGTGGTAGATGAAGAAACACTCTCTGTGATAGGACAGGCTCCGTGAACACAATCACCCCTCCCTGATAACTGCCGGTAATGGGATTCTTCCAGCAAACCATTTTTCATATTCATCTGGCTGCTATTCTGGTCCCAGCTGTGCTACTGCAGCTGCTGTAATAAAAAGTGCATAGAGCCAAAAATGTGGGACAAGAATTTAATTCCATAATGTTTTATTTCAGCACCAGTCTTGAGCATCAGTATTTAAAGTGGTACCTAGTTGCAGCCATTTTATGACAGCACAGTAAGTTACCACCCGTCAGCTGACTGCAGATACCTTAACTTACCCCTAGGGTCCTGTAAAATGCAGCAGTTTCATGGAGACTGCTTACGCTTTTAAGAATTTAACTGTACTAAAATAAGCGCAAGTGTTTGTTTGCTGATGCTCAACTGAGGAAAACATGGAAGTAAGATGTTATGTCACAGTAACTAAACATGCTCATAGTAAATCTTTCCTCAGATTCTTCTTTTGACCGCTGACAGAAACAGAATACTGTGCAACAAGTGCCTTTGGTTTGGATAGTTTGAACACAGAGAGGAGTCAAGTCACTTTGGCTTAAATCATAGGTGCATACCCTAACAAAGAGAGGAACTAAGGCACTTGGGAAAGCAAATATTCAATGGGAAAGGGGAAAATGTAAACATAAATTATTTTAAAGTTGCTAACCATCTGCTGATCCATCTTAGCATTTCCAGTTCTCTCTGCCATAGGTAGGCCCTGGGCTAGAGATCACATTTAAAGCTTCACATTTGTGCTGCTGCTGCAGACAGCGCTGCACTGCTCTCAGTCCTGCCGTTGGAGCATGGTATTCATGCTGTGCAAACAGATGGGTTAGAGATTTGTTGGACTTCATTGAGACTGCTATTGCTACTCTGTAACACCGCCTGTTAAATAAGCATTAAGGCAAATGACTGCATTCTAGAGAGGATGATGTGGAAAGCAATCATTTAACACACATTAAGAAAAAAGTCTCTCTCACCCCACCCCAACCTCCATACCTCTCCCTGTATTCTAATTGCTAAACCTAGAGCTAAATCCTAAGGAAGTCTGTAGGCCTCCACAGTGACTTCATTGCCCTACTTGCAAAATGGAGACTACAGCTTGAAACTCTGCTAAGAAAGGTGTCAAGCCTAAGTCTCTAGCTAACTCTCCTTTGATCTTTCTGAGGTCTGATCACCTCAGATGTTTGGCTTAAAGCAGTCAGGACACTCATTACACAAATATTAGATATATGCTATCCAGAAGCACGGTGGAAATTTAGACACTTTGCCCTGTTCATGATACAGTTGTACATGATCCAGACTAGCAAGAAACCTTTGCTCATATTTCTTAATGAGATGCTGTGGTTGGTGTTTAAAAGGCTTCAACTTTCCTTTTGCCACAGATACACTTCCAGATGCTCTGGGTCTCTCAGTCTGATAAGTCTGGCTGAGATACTCAATCTGGCCCCATCACTTCATGCTTAAATTCATTCCTCACCATTCTAAAAATCCACCAACATTTATATAAAGAGGCAAAAAGAACAAAATCCTCCTCCACAGTATTTGTCAAGTAACAAGGTCATAATATCTGAGCATTTGCAACAATCACAACCCAACTTTGAAATTCAGAAAACATTGTTCCTCCCTTTATTTTGTGTCGGATCAGAGGATTTGTATTAAACAGCCAAGATGAATCCCTGGTGCTAGGGCTGTATACATGTGAACTGTCATCATGGAGAATTTACAAGAGAAATGTGCCACAAAAACAACTGTGGGGGGACTGTTTCAGCTCTTCCATAATCTGGACATTAGGGTGGAATAAACTCACCCTTCTTCATTCCTGTCAGTGAACTGGCAGCCACAGTGGATTTGGGACAATACTGAGATTGAACAGTACTTCTTAACTAGTTTGTATTAAAAAACTAGGTAGAAAAGTTTTTTTGTTTGTTTGGTTGGTTGATTGGTTTTATTTTTTTACTTTTTATTTTTTTTATTTTTATTTTATTGTTTTTTTTCTTTTTCTTTTTTCTTTTTTTATGAGACTGAAGTCTCATAAAGATGCTGGCATTTCAGAGGAGATTTAGCTCGATGGGGGTGTATTTCATCTTTCTACTATTTAATCTCAGCTTCTACTTACTGGATTCCTTCTGCCCCAGTCTCTCTCCTTTTAGTCTTCTCACACTGGCCATCTTTTGCTCCGTTTTTCAACCACTTGCTGATCATTATATGACTTTGCTTTTGCTTAGCCAAAGAAAGCAATTGCAATGACCCCAACATCCCAGAAGTCAAGTCATCAATATAAGTTTGCAATGAAAGTAATATTGACTGCCAGCACTTCTATAATTCCTAGCAATCAGCTCCAGTCTCTTCTCTCTTAATGATACATGGATAAAACATTTGACTTCACTTTTCCAATCTGTACAGAGGCCTTCACTATCCTTTATAACCCTCAAATTCAAGACAATTAGTACCTGATTAAATCCTATCATCCATCAGGTCTCCTAAGCCAAGTAATGGCTTCTTGGAAAAGCCAAGTAATTTTGCAGCTTCTCCCCCTCCCTCGCCTCTCCATTCTGGTCCATGTGCATTTCTGGCTCTAAGCATGAGTTTAATTAAATGTAATTGACATCAAAAATAATTAAGCATATTATTCTAGATCTGTAACACAGCAGCTATGTTTTCATTAGCAAGGTGGCTAGAAAAAATATATAAATACATACACATATTTATATTTATAATTATAGTTATATTTATATTTGTATTTGTATTTGTATTTCTATTTCTATTTATAGTTACATTTACATTTATATTTACACTTACATTTACATTACTATTTGCAGTTGTATTTGTATTTGTATATACACTGTATATATACAAATATAGATATATGTGTTTAATACAAATCCACAGGTCTCTGCAATGCATTGGTTCACACCTCTACACTGGCTACACTGGTGCATGCAGACTGATTTCCCTGAGACAAAATTTAATAGACATCCTCACATGAATATGCTTCATACCTACTGGGCTATGCCTCAAACTACGTGACAGAAACACCATGAGTACATAACATGCATGCACCTTCAAAAGGGTTGGTTGAGAGCTCCCATAGCACCTTCAGGACACATTCTATATAAAAGGCTGAGTGCATGAGTGCATATGACCCTAAACTGCCAGCTCCCTAAAGACTTTTCACTCTGCTTCTGTGATGTTCTGTGACATTCCTTACTTTCTGGTTTTAATCCATTTCTACTTTTTACTTATTCTATATTATTTTGGCAGCACCCTTAATAAACATACTTAATTTTTTTTCTCTTTACACCATTTTTTTTCTATAATAATGCTTTTACTCTTGTACACCATGTTAACACTTGTACCTTACAATCAGCACCAATCTAAGGGTGCTGTGAGCTCAGGTCCTCAGGAAACAGTGTTACATGAGGCTTACATTTGGATGCACATGATCTGTCTCTTCATCATGACATATTTGGAAGCCAGGTACAATTTTCACTTCCTAGAGGATGGGACATATTTGCTCCTGATCTTCAAAACTTTTGTCAGTGGTCATCATCATGGCTGTTGATGCCTGGGTTTTGAACAGGCTGAGGGGACAATAGGTTCATCTATGAGCTCTGCTCATGTAAGAAAGAAACAGTTTTTTGATCTGTTCAGAGCTGTGCCTTCAGTGCAGTGTAGGTGCTGAATGGGAAAGAAAATGGATGTGTAAGAGGGGAAAGCTGGACACAGTTTCTGGGATCTAGAATAGACTGAGCATGTTGGTGCCCAGATCCTTGAGGCTCAAAAGGCAAGAGGACAGTTTTTAGGAGATGGGAAGCATACACCAAACATCTCAAAAATGTGATCGTATTTTTTTTAAATTTAATATTTTTTAAACAGAATTAGTCTGGAGTTGTGCCCACGTGAACAGTGAACTTGGACCCCACTGACTGCAAAACCCCTTTTGATAAGAAAAACTCAAAGACCTCACTGTTCCTACTGTTTGCCCTGCAGAACATCCATGGCTTCACATCCCTGCTCTGTTCCTGAGAGCTCCCCATCTCTGAAATGTGATCATATAGGGTTAGCCCTGCAGACAATACGGGAAAATACAGGAGTGGAGCTATTTTTAGTGAGCAAACTGCAGGCTGTCAATCTGTGAGGCATAGGTACCTATCTAGAAGTCAGAGGAGCAGCATTATCAGACATGAGAGCAGGTCAATTTACAGCCAGGTTCTTTTTATAAATTGTTCATAAGGAGCTGACAAATGACTGAGCAAGGTTTTAATAAATGATTGTACTTCTGTAATAAGATTAAACAATCATGATGTGGAAACATTAGTAACAAATACTAATTAAATCACTGATATGCTCATAACAATATGTATAATAAATAGGATCAATTTAAAGGGATTCAACATTAAATAACACCTAGCAACATCTTGTTGCTCCTCACTTATCCAATAGCTTCAATGAGGTTACTGTTTCACCCTATCAGGAGTACACAGCAAGGTAGGAGAAAGGTTAAAGAAATTCCTGTCTCTCCTGTACTCTAAAGGATAAAGAACTTTGCTGGCTTACTTACATCTTGAGACACTTTGCTTTTCCAAAAGTTTCCATGTCAGGGGCAAAGCGTGTTTCAACAGTCAGACATGCTCTTTAGGGTCATTGGAAACATAGGTCCAATTTTCTGCTCCCCTGTGGATCACTTGTGAGATCTTTAGAAGGTTGTGATCTTTCTGTAACATCTAAGATACCATTTCTCCAAGGTGAATCTGCACCAAGATTTTGAAGCTGGGACCAAAGCAAGAATCTTGCTTGGATGCAGCACTACAAGGATCTGTTGAAGAGAACACTTCAGAAAAAAATACCTTCATTTCAGGGGGAAACAGTAGTGCTGTCCTTATTTCAATGAGTCAGCATTCTATGATAAAATCAAAGTTATATTTCTTCTTTTATCTTTGTTAAGAAACAACAGAAGTACAGGGGTAAAAAAAAAAAAAGGAATGGGTGTGCAAGCTCAGTTTTCAGCATGTCAGAGGACTGTGCGATGATTCTTTAAATAAAAGATCAATTAAAACCAACCTGTGTAAAAACCATGAGCAAGTCTGCTGGCTAAAACAATTCTGTGATGTCTCTAGCTGTGCCCTGGGACCAGATTATGTATTTGTTCTTTCCCATCTCTAGTTACTGTGATGCTATACAGTGTCCTGAGACGAAGTTGTGAAAAGCTTGGTCTAAAGCCAAATTGCTCTGGGGTAAAAAATTGCCTTTCTTTTTGATGCAAAATATATATCTCCTAGCCTAGAAGATATAGGCTAGGATGAAAAAAAACATCAGTAATTGCTGCTTTGCAAAGGAAAGCTCCAGGGCCAGCTGACTTAATTATGCTAATCACCCCATCAATCTTAATGGAATGTAATCCTAAAAATACAGTCAGTGAGGCGCCAAGAAAATTCCTGTTTTTTGTACATTTGCTAAAGCCACTGATCACATGGCATCATTATAAAGGTATCACCTTGCTCAGAGATAAACCTTAACTAGTTCAGATCTATTCAAATGGCCAAGTTGGTGTCAGTGGAGATGGCTTGTACTGACTACGACATGAGATAATGAGACTACTCCTAAAGCTTGTTATGTAAAAATCTCATGGAGGGGAGGAGAGCCAGAGACTAAGTTTTGTTAAACTCTGAAAAGGCTGTGATTTGCATCTCTTCTCCTGTTTTTATTATTATTATTATTATTATTTTATTTTATTTTATTTTTTTATTTTTGACACCTTCTGTTGCTTTTGTTAAGATTTTCCCACTTTTGTGCATTTTCAGGTAGTAATGCAATTCAGACATCATGGACTGAATATGAAGACTTCTACATCTAAAAACCTGATCCCCTTGAGGAATGGTGCTTTTACCCAAACCACAAAGCAAGAATAGTTAATAATGGAGGTGGATTTTTTCTGAAGGGGCACATATCTCAGGTCTCTTGTAAGGTGAGAAATGAGGGAAATACCTGTGAGCATGGACAGGTTATATGCTTCTATTCCTACCTTGTACTGAAAGAGGGATGGGAATCTGATTTGACACACAATCAAGCTTGTTCTCACTATCTCAAAGAGATATGCTATGGCTGATCTATATTCATTCTCCAAAGAGATCTAATACTCCCCACCCAAGTTTACTGCAAATGCTTACACAGGACAGTATCTCCCCAGTGGATCCTATATATGGTAGGGAGGATCTCTCCCACACTTTGAAAAGTGTATTTCCACCTTAATTCCTTTCTGCAGGTGCCTGATGAATGCAAATTATACCTGCAGCTTTGCATCCAGCTGATTTGTTCCTTTTTCGCTCACCTTTCAGAAGAAATCCTGCCGCTTCCTGTCAGCTCTGATTTGGTCATGTTACAGACTACCACAAAATTTTAGCAAAAAGTGACTTGTGTTTATAGCTTTATACTCTGCCTTGGGAAGCAGTACAAGTCAGTTTAAATGGAAGGTCACCAGAGGGTATGAGGATGAAGAGAAAAGTGATAGGATATGCTGCTTTTCTCTCAACATGTCTCAGATCTGATGTTGAACAGCAGCTCCCTAGCTTGTTTTCCCTGGAGCCCATTTTCCCAGATCTATGTTCAACGATATCTATGTTTCCCTAAATTAAATCATCCAACAGCTGCATTTTGAAATTTGGGGTTTAAGCTAGGGGGCTGGATTATGCATAGGAAGACTCCAAGTTCAGGCTTAGAAAATGTATCTCCATCTCCTACCACAATGATGATAACACGTGAAATGCTTACAAATACAAAGCATTAAAATTTAATATAGAATTTACTGAACAATTAATATTCTGCTTGCTCTCTTGCTCCATCCAGCTGAATCAAGCAATTTTCTGTCAATCTAAAAGCAAAATAAAAACCTTGCTGTTTTAGCAAATATGTTCTTTCTTTATGTATAATAAATTGAGTGACCGTATTCTCAGTTTAACAGGGAAGGCTGCTCTTTTCAAAAATGTAGGGTGATTTCTAAACAAAGATCAATTTCAAAGTAATTTATATTTTTATTAAAAAATAATATATAAATATATATATAAGAAGTATACTGACATGGGCTGAAACAATGTTCTAAATTCTGCCCAAATTAGGATGTCTTGAAAAGGCATTTTATTGAACACACAATTCAAAAAAGAAACAAAAGATGATGGATGGTATTTCAGGAAAGCACATTTTCTACAATCTAGATTCTGAGATTAACTAAATATGAATGTTAAAATCGTGTGCTAGTGCATGGATCTGTGGGGAAGATGTAAATCATCAGCATATATTTGATTTTACTTTCACTGCAAAATCAATTTTTTTTTTGTAAGATCTACTTTTTTTACTTTTTTTCAAGAAAATTAATATTAAATAGATGAGTTTGAACCATTTGAGAGGACCAATTGGATCATCCTACCCTGTTATGCAGGATGTGCCAGGTAGCAAAGAGCAAAAAGGTTTTTTTATCCCCAGTCATAAGAAAGGACTGCTGATGTTGATGTAAAATACTGAAGACTGATACCAGGTTATTTGATCTAAGGGTGTGTAGGTACTGAAGAAGCACAATGATTTCATGAAATCATTCAGTACTTCAATAAATCTAGCCATATATTCCTGATTGTATGGTAATCTAACACCCTGAGAGCTACAGACTCATGTATACTTTTTTAAGTAACATATAAATCTTATGCTTGTTCTTAGCTAATTTTTTTTGAGCAGATCAATTGCTGTGTTGCAATATAATAACAAGACAGTATAGTGAATAGAGAGCATTAAATTTCTATGTCCTTCATAGTGCAAAGTACTTCAGTCAACTCTCCATTTGCAAAAGTCCTCTTCTTTAAGTCCTCTGACTAACATCTTGAGGACTGGATGAAGAGGAGAATGTGGTTACTGTAGTTTGTTATGCATAAATGAAGAACATTTTTGTGTTAAAAAATAAGGTGTCTATACTGCAGTGTAATATTACTCTAGATTTAATGATTTTATGAAATCCATCCTACAAGGTGTCACTGCAATAAAAAAAAGATAGGAGATCTTGCGTTGTGGAAGGTATTTCCTATGGTGGGCCTTCTGCTATGTGCCTTTTTAAATATTTGTCACACTGCAAGCTTTGTAGGTATAAGGGCTTTTTATCATAACAGAACAAAATTAAGTGATTAAAATTCACACCTCTAGAAAAGGAAAAAAAAAAAAAAAGAACATGCCTAATTAAGGAATGGTTAATCTGTGTAGATTAAAGCTGATCCCTTGGAAGGTGTAACTAGCAGACATTTGAGTATGAGACAGAGAAAGAATTCATCAGGAAATCAAATTGTCCAGGACGATCTGAGATGTGTGAAATACTGGAAAAGATAGCATCTAGTTGGTAGGTTGATTGTACAATGGAAGAAAAATGACTGGACTGTACAAGGTTAAATGCAAATAAATAAATAAATACAAACATAAATAAATAAATGTATAAGTAAATGCAAAGGGTAGTGCTAGACTGCTTCTGAAGTTCTTCCTGCTCAAACCTTCCCAGATAAAAATTCTGAGCTCTGTGCCCCCCACTGTGGAAGAAAACAGCTTTGCACAAGTTTGCATTCTCTTTGCATGGAAATAATTGTTTTACCCCTATCTTGACATCAAACCCAAAAATGAAGGTAACATCATGCTAAGAAAATTACAGTTGTGGAGGAGAGACTAAATGAAGAAAAAAAAATACTTGAGTACCTTCCTGCCTTCAAACGTTTTATGATGGAGAAATGTTGTTAGTGAAACTACATATGGCCAGGGGATTCAGGTGTGCATTTGGTTTTCAGTATCATCTGGTAAGGTGACAGATCAGCAACTGGCAAGCCAGGAGAGCCAATTAGATGAGGAAAGGAGACGAGCTGATCAGAGCTGATTTAATTCCCAGGAAACAGGGCAGTAATGGTGCACAGAAGGATATACTGCTGAGCTCAGTCTGTAAAACAACTTAGAAATCAAATGTGTTTGAGTGGAACTGGGCTGTCACCACCCTAGCTCTGAAGGGGATCAGGGCGAGGAGCTGTTCAGGAGCCCCTGTGGTCCTGGGAGGGCAGAAGAGAGAGTGTGGACAGGGGCAGTTCTGCCACCTCCCATGCTATGGGACTGGCTGCAGATGGAAGTTCTCCAGGTGGGGTCCACAAAGCCATCTTTTTTGGTACTGTACAAGAGAGAATGTAGTAGGTGAAATTGAAGTCAGTGGGAGCTGCAGGCACAGAGCTCCTTTGGCAGATATTTAATAATATCACCTGTGCAAAGAGATTGTATGTAGCCCTAAATGAACTCCGAAAACTCTTTAGCTTTCATACATGCTAGCTTGTAAAATGGATAAGTCAGAATTTCTGAAATCCTGTCTTTCAGGTCTCAGTTATGGCATGTCCTGGTGGTGCCTGTCCTGTTTGAATCTTTTTCATCTGCACATAAACCAGGACAAAGAATGACTTTGGTGTGATTCATAGTGGCCTTTTGAGCAGCAAAGTATTACACTAAGTTCTCATCCATTGAGTACTCTGAGCCTCGTTAAGTCAGATCTGCAGAGTACATAGTCTTATACAGGATATATATAGAGAGGAAACATCTATGTTTCCTGTGGTGCAATAGAAATAAGTTAAGGTATGTTTTTCTTGAAAAGAGAGAATATTTTCAGAAAGCAATGCCTCTAAGAAGGTACTCTGAGCAGAATCTTCTTTTCATGTATGGCTGTAAACTGTGCTGATGTGCTGACCCAAACACTCTCATAAATTTAGACTATATGGAAAGCTCTGCATGTAATTATCTGAAGCAGCTAGAACATTTATTATGATAATTAAAGGCAATTACTTTTATGACAGGATCAAAAAACAAACACCACCTCTAATACTTCCCTTGTTTTCTTATCTCTTGCCCAATGTAATATTGCTACAGTAATTATCGTATCTCACCACCCTCCTAGCAAATTCCAAAGGCAGGGACATCTTAATTCACCTGGCTAGTTTCCTTCTACGTAACTGCTTCACTCAGTGGCAGTAGATGAATATATTTCTTAAGATGTTGATAGCACTTCTGACTTGGTTTGCTTTGAAAAATCAGTAGTTTATTGTTGTCAGAACACCTCTGGATAATGAAGGACATGGTTTGAATTATTGCTAACAAATTATTAGCTCATAAGCTATGCTAGACACATCCTAATGCACTCTGAAATGGGATGTTAATATGACTATGGGAACAATACGAGACTGAGAATATCTTATAATATTCGTGTCTGGGTAAATGTCTGTTTTGTTTGGAGCTGGATTAGAATAGTAATCTATTAAAATAATCACAAACTACTTTTTCTCTTGGGATTATATTCAAGGCCCAATTAATAGATTAACAAAGTTATTGACAGTGTTTAGAAAATTGATTTTCAAAATTTTGCTGAAATGCACTTCAATTTGAAAGCAAAGGATGTTCCATTTAAGGTGAACAAGGTACCTTAGGGTGCTAGAATGACGTGAGTTGTTACTAGCTACCCTGTTCAACATCAACTGTCTATTTCTCTGTACTTTTCTTGGCTTCTCTTAATAGGAGAAGCAGTAGTTATCTATATCACAACAAAGCCTCTTCCATGCCTTATATCCAAGGTTACAGTTCTTTTGTGCTCCGGGCTGAGCCTGCACTTTCTGAGAAAAATTCCTTCTCCCATATTGCTTGTGTGTTAAAGAAAGTCATATTTAAAAAAGCCAGTACAGCGAAGCTCAGTTTTGATTCACTATTAAACTAGGAGAAACTGAGTTAAAAAAAAAAAAAAGAGCTATTATAGGGGAATGTTTATAGAAAAGTTCAGCCGTGACAATGGGACAAAACCCTAGAAAACTAATGGCTGTTCTTCCAGTTCTCAAAAGTAGTTGAGAATTGTCAATGCAAGGATATTGAGCAAAGAGTTGCAGTTCTTAATGACATACATCTTTCAGGTAAAACCAAACAAAAATCTATGCCAGTACAGTACATGGGAACATTTCATGGGACATCCAGGTTAAACACCTTTGCTTGGCCACAATTGTTTGGGCCATTGAACTTCCATGGTGCAAGTGAGAATTGCTTGCACAGCACCACAGCAGGGTCTGAGCTTTCCTGGAAGTTAAGTGACACAATTAATTATGTGACTTAGACAGAATCTCAGGCTGCTTAGATTATTAGTACCAAGATAAAAAAACGTGGTTGAAAAAAAGTTTGTTAATAGAACTGCATTAATTAAACTAAGCTGAATAACTATTTAAGACAGTGAAATATTTTCAAGACTAAAAATTTCAGCTGTTTCTTGCTGGGATTGTTTAGTCTGGAGAAGAGGAGGCTCAGGGGAGACCTCATTGCACTCTACAACTTCCTGAAGGGAGGTTGTGATGAGGAGGAGGTCAGCTTCTTCTCTCAGATAACTAATGATAGGACTCAAGGAAATGGCCACAAGTTGCGCCTGGGGAGATTTAGATTAGATATCAGGAAAAACTTTTTCTCTCAAAGAGTGGTCAGGCACCGGAATGGCCTGCCCAGGGAGGTGGTGGAGTCACCATCCCTCGCGCTGTTCAAGAAGCACCTGGACAAGGTGCTACGAGATATGATTTAGTAGCTTAGCGGGTAGTATTGGTGATAGGATGACGGTTGGACTAGATGACCTTGTAGGTCCTTTCCAACCTTGTGTTTCTATGATTCTGTGATTCTATGATTCTGTGATCTCACACTGCCTACTACCCCACTGCCCATGGTAAGCAGGACCCCATTTTCACCCTGATGGGTGTTGGCTGGTTGCTGCTTTGGGCAGGTGGTGGGGTATTCTACTGTGGGCTTAATCTAAACAGTGTAGCAGCAACTGAAGAAATAGGGAGAGAAGGACTCACTCCATTGATATCTGAGGAGCCTATTTTAAAAGAGAAACAGACACAAGAGGCTGCATTGTCAAAACCAAGCTGACATTTTCTAGAGCTCCCTCCTTGCTCTCTGCAGGAAGTATTAAGCATATTGTGGCAGTGATGGTATGAACAGGATATTATCAGAAGATGCGTACCTGGCCACCTTGCTGTGGTTGCACATTATTAGGCCACAGGAGTGTGGGGCTTACAGAGGGTTGTGGTGATGGGAAGGCTGGAGCAGGAAGCTTCAGCTGTCTGTCCCAGCAGTGCCATAGGCCATAAACAAGATCTTGGACTGAGATAAATGCATTGAGTTTGTGGAGAACCTTCTCCTCCAGGGACTGGGCTGCACTTAAACAAAACTATGCATGTAAGCAATATTGACAGGGTCTGGCATCCTGGTCTAGACACCACCAGAAGTATATGCACCTGCAGTGAGGCCACGTGATTTGCCTACATGTTTCACATGAAGAATTGGAGAGGGGTCTTCAAGCTCCAGTGCTAATGTCCAAAGTTAACTAGTGAGTCCTCCTTCATGTTAGTTTACAGCATTAATAATGCCTCAATGTACTTCACCTTGTAGGCCATTTCAAAGGCAGAAAGTAACATTGTGATGATGGCTAGTGACCCCTCTTTCTGATACAGGCCGTGTGCCATGCCAGGAGTATCCACGCAAGCTAAGCTGAAGATAAAAATAATTGGGTAAAAGTCAGCCTGAAATGCTGTAATGAACATTAGATGATGTAAGATTCTTTCTTCCCTTGACTGCTTATTCTATTGGTCAGACCTTGCTAATCTTTTAGTCCTGTTATACTCCATACTGGGGTATCTTAATTTGAATCTGTTTTTCCCTGAAACTCCCCAGCCTTTCTTAGGAAGAATTTCTTGGTGAATTAAACTATTCTTTGCTTATAGATCAATCATTTTTAAAAATAACAGGACATTAACTAAATATATCTATGCCTCTATTAGCAATTCAAGAGTGTTGAAAAAAAAATGTATTCAAACATTGATTAATGAATTCAATCATTTCCACAGAAAATGGCATAAAGAATGAAAATGGCTCATTAGAAAAGAGGCTGTAAAAGTAAACATTTAGCCTGGTAAAGTTTCCTGGGGAAAGTCAAGATCTTAGAGATCAAAAAAGTCATAAAATTTAGTTAGCTTCATTTACAGCATTATTTTTATTGTAGTTTTTGTTTTTACTACTACAAAGCTGTGTTATTCCAATGAATAAATATGGGTAAAAAAACCACAGCTAGAAAGTATTATTTATTTAATCACTATAAACCTGTAAATGACTAAGAACAAACTTGTTTTGGCTCCCAGCTCTCAAATATTTCCACTCTGTCTCAGCAAAATAGTGAAAAATGCTCCCTTTTTATGCTGACCCATGTCCTGTATTTGTCACAGCTCAGGGGGACTGCTGGCTCAGGTTCAACACTTCCAGCAGTCAGCTTTGACTGCAAGGTGAGCACCCTAACACACACATCTACCTGTGGAATTCTCCCTCGTATTCGTACATTTTATTCCCAAGTAGGTGAAAAATTAAGAAAACTAATTAGGGTGAAAACAAAACACAAAGCAACTAACATTTCCATCTGGGGTTGTCACTTGCTGCACAGTACCAGCTTATCAAAATGCATGCCAAGGAGAAGAACAGCCTGAGTCTTTCATCCTCAGCTGCATAGTGACCTAGACTTATTTTCTGATTTCAGAGAGCTGGGCCAACACAAATATACTAAGTGCGGAGAACATGCATTTGTGAAATGCTTTCCAGGTGACAGATTATGGACAGCTCTCATTGTTTTGGCTAGGATAGAGTTAATTTTCTTCATAGAGGCCCATATGATAGTGTGTTTTGGGTTTTTGAAGAAAATAGTAGTAATAACACACTGATGTTTTAGTTGTTGCAGAGCAGTGCTTACACAGAGCCAAAGACCTTTCTGCTTCTGGTGCTGCCCTGCCAGCGAGGAGGCTGGGGGTGCCCAAGGGGTTGGGAGGGGACACAGCCAGGACAGCTGGCCCAGGCTGACCAAAGGGATGTCCCATGCTACATGGTATCATGCTCAGCAATAAAACTGGGGTAAAGAAAGAGAAAGGGGGGGACATTTGGAGTGATGGCGTTTGTCTTCCCAAGAAACCATTACGTGTGATGGGCCCTGCTTTCCTGGAGGTGGCTGAGCACCTTCCTGCTGATGGGAAGCTGCGAACAAATTCCTTGTTTTGCTTTGCTTGCACACACAGCTTTTGCTTTTAGTAGATTTTTGCTATTTCCCCGGCACGTTCTCTTTATCCCTTGCTTCTCACATTAAGGTTTACTGTTTCTATTGTTCTATGGCACAGCTGCAGTTCTATCATCAGGTAAAGGTACAAAATTCAACACTGAATGGCACATTAATAACTGATCAAAATGCAGTTAGTAGAGAAAGCAGCCAATGTTTTACTTTTTTTTTTTTTTTCCCAGAATGTGGTTTAGATCCTTGCTGAAGAAGTTGCTAGAGCATGCTGTGTTCATGAATTAACAGCAGAAGATTGATGGAAGGATTTAAGCCTATTTGGCTTGCAAAAGAAATCAAGAGTTCAGACATTTAGCTAACAGCATTGCCAACATTTTACCCTGTCAGAAAATAGGGCATCTGACCCATTGCAGTTATTCCTACTTTTGGACTCCCTATTCCAAGGTACCTATAATCTGTACCTATGGTTTTAAAATGAACCCTGTCACTGATATTATTTTGAAGACAATTATATCATAAAATGATTGTAGAGTCATAATGGATTTTAAAGATACTCTAACCCTTCTCCATTTACAGGGTGGATACTTGCACTGAGCTAGGATATTTTTGGCAAAAGACCTGAATTAATAGAGGGCTGGCAACAGAGGGCCTTTGAATTTTACGAAAGGTTTACCCACTTCCCTTGTGAGCCCTGGACTTCCCATCTGTCTTGTTCCCCTGGACAGCAGTGTTCATAATGGTTAGTAAAAGAAATTACTGGGGGTTGGTCACTCAGTCTTAGACATCACAAATGGGTAGAAGAGACTGCAGATGGCACTGAGTAACTTGCTGTGTTTCCAGTGCTGTAAGAAAAGATAGTAATAATGGCAGGAACCTTATTTTCTACTTACTGGATCATTGTCTTCATAGGCAGTTTCAGATACAGTGAATCACTTTATCATTCAATCCAGAGGAGGACATTCACTCCAGAGGAAATTAAATTCAGATCTTCAGTGACAAAGGTGAGAAGACATTTCCCAGGGAGTGGTGCAACAAAGGTATTTAGGGGGCATGTAGGGTATCTACCACACTTTGAAGACTTTTTCCCCTCTTCAGCACAGAGTGGGTTGTACATCCTCAGTGCGGATCAAAATGTTTCCCTCAAACATTCATCTTGCCTGTGTTGAGTGTGAAGCTGCTCTTCACCCAATAACAAGACTTCTAGAGCAGCTGAAGATCTGAACGCCGAATAGTCAAATGAACTGATAAAAAGACTTTTCTGGTAAGAAAACAAATGAATCAAAAGATGACCATAAAACAGATGAAGGAAGGATGAAGCTTCCTTCCCTCAACATGAAGGAAAAAAAAAATCCAGGGAAGCCAGGCCGGGAACATGCAATTAACTGGTTGGCATTTATGCAAGACCCTGGGACAAATGTCCTTTGCTGGCCCTCTGCCAGTACTGTACAGGCTATTTCTGTTTGAAGGGCTTCACGCTAGCAGGAGCTGAGTTCTTTTTATTTTTTTTATCTATTTTTTTTTTACCATTTTCATGCAGTCAGATAATGATGACATAAATGCCAAGAAACAAGATCAAATATATTTTGGGTCACTACTGCTCTTTTACCAAAGTGTTTCTGTTATTTGGCGCCTAGGCCAGCTCATCAACACATATCAGAGGTTAAAGAAAATAATAGCCTGGGCACTGTAGAGAATGATAAGAGCAAGTAGAAGGGAGGCAGATAGTACTGTCTGAATCCAATGTCATTTCCAAAGGTTAGGAGAGAATGAATATTCTCCTTTTTTTAAATGTCAATTTAATCTGAAAGACACTGAACCTCAAATAACATTTCAAACTAATGTAGAACTTCTGAAAACAAGGTAATTGCTGATCTAGCAGCTAGGGATTTCATCTTGAACTGACTGTTACTTTCAATACCCTTGTTGCTTTACAATGTAAATATGTATAGCAGGCAGAGAAAAAAATGGAAAGGGAAATGGAAAAAGAGAAAAAGGATTCAAGGATAGTTGTTGAGTCCCTCCTAATGGTGAGCTACTTAAACCAATGTGCTGAGATGTAAAGAAGGATCTGCCTGGATATTTTGTGATCATTTCTCATCAAACATAGAGGCTGCTAAAGTAAAATCTGTGCCTTTTTGATAGGAAGTCTTTAAAGGTGAAGGGCCTTGCCCAAGGCTTCACAGGAAATCTACAGCACATTTGAGGAATCCAAATTCGGGGTTTTAGGGTTGGATGTTTCTTCAGAATGTTGTTTTTACATCGTAAACAACCATCATATAACTTTTCAAATCTCTTTTAACATACACTGAGTCTGGCTTAAGACATCATAACATGCTTCAGTTTTTGCTGCTTATGAATCAGAAGATGACAAGTTACAAGTTTTTTTACTATCAACTGATGCAGCAAGACATGTTCAGCTCAGACATTACAAAAAACTTCTCGATTAGGGGACTACTGCAGCTCAGGGCCAGGCTAGCCAGGGGAACTGCAGGGTTTCTGTCTTTGGAAGTTTTCAAGACTCAGTTAGACAAATATCTCTGCATATATACTAAATTATTCCTGCTCTGGAAGAGGAGATATGGACAGGGTACCGTAATGGATCATCTGATGGCTCTTTCAAGGAATAGTAATAACAGCACTCTGGGAGCAGAGTTCAGAGTGCTCACTGTGTTGCTGCATGCTCCAGATAGCTATCTAGCATTTAAAGACTCTAGTTTAAAAGCTTTATTTGCAAAACAGCCATCAGATTAAGCCAACAGTTTCTCTTCTTTTTCTTTTTCTTTTTCTTTTTTCTTTTTCTTTTTCTTTTTCTTTTTCTTTTCCTTTTTCTTTTCCTTTTTCTTTTCTTTTTCTTTTTTTTTCTTTTTCTTTCTCTTTTTCTTCTTTTTCCTTTTCCTTTTCTTTTTCTTTTTTTTTTTCGTTTTCTTTTTTCCTTTTCCTTTTCGTTTTCCTTTTCCTTTTCCTTTTCCTTTTCCTTTTCCAAGATCCAAATCATTGCAGCCAGGCTAATACTTAATAATTAAGTCTGGGTGTAGCTTAATTGTTGGAAAGGCTTTGAGATCCCAGCACAAATTTAATACCAAATTAGTTGTTTAAAAAAATTAATTGGCTGCTGAGAAAGGTGAATTGCATGCTACCCATACAGTGCTATTAACATTGTAGATTCATGCTTATTTTGAACATAAGCCATAAATTCATGGCTTGCAGTAGAGAATCCAGGATTCAGAGCAGTCTGCTTGCTGTGATCTTTTCTTTTTCCACAAAGTAAAATGCTCTTTATACAGAAATTAATATAACAGTTTCACCAAATTGGTCTTGCTACTATTTATGCCAATAGCATGATGAAAGGAGCTATTTCTGTTTAGGAGTATGGGGGAAGGCACATAAGGAGGATTCAAAAGAGAAGAGAGATGCATAATGCATTGGTAGAACTTTGATGTATAACTGTGCTGCAAACTCATCTGAACTTTTTTTCTTTCTGTATTAATTTAAGTGCTCTGGGAAGTGTTGATTGTCAGCTTTCACAGAAAAAAAAAGTCCCTGTCTTTATCCACAAATCAATGCTGTAAGAAGAGTAGCAGTGCAAGGTTCTGCACAAACCATTATCATTCAACATGGTCTAAGTCCTGAACATCCCAAGAGACAGAAATCATCTATTGCCATATTTCAAGAGGATGATTTGCATAATAAATGTAGTGATGGCATTTTGTGATGTATGTACTCCCTTAACAGGAAATATGCTAGGATTCCAGATTCAAAACCTTACTATGAATTTTTAAATAGCCCTCACTTCTTCAGGTACTTTTGGGCTGGATTTAGAATAAAAATTTAAAATGTAAATGCACCATCTTTTGCATCTTCTCTAGGGCTTTGAAGGTGAATTTTCTTCTGTGTTCACATGCTTGTGAGTATTGTTCTAGAACTGTACATCCTCTGAAAAGAAATCCTGATAATCCCCTTTGATCAAAAATGGAAGTGATACCACTAAAACCTTTTGAGAAGTAGAATAAGATCATCCAAACACTTACTCTTCCCTCTTTTTCTTTTTCCTATATGCTAAGTAGTATAAGAAAGTGAAATACTTGTCTTTCTGTTAGTTGGCAAGACTAAAAACACTTCTGTGTTCTGTGAAGTTATTTATTTATTTATTTTCTGAAGACACTTTCTAATAAAGACTACATGTGTCTTTTCAAAGTAACTGGTGATCCTCCAGGAATTATTTCAGGACTATTTGCAATAACGAATTTGTATTTCTCAAATATGAAGACCAGGAACCTGATCAAAGTTCCACAGCATCAGAATGAATCTTCATACTGTCTCCCACTGAAGTTTGGATGTTGTCCTAAGTGTATGTATCCTAGGCATGTCAGCCTAACTATAAAGTTACGGGGGTCCATCTAAATTCATTCAGAACTAACTTGGATATTTGTTTTTGATTAAATCAGAAATGGTTGATTCTTTTACACTTGGAACAATTTTTACTTCCAGACAGGAATCTGACAGTTTATAGATTTCGGCCACAGGTAGCCACTTCTGAAGAATACAGGCCTTCAGTGAGGCACAAAACATAGATTGCATAAAGAAAATATAATTATTTTATAAACATTTTTCATAAGATGAAAAAATTCTGATTTCCTCATGACTTCTAAAAGTGGCATAACTTTTCTGATCACTTATTCACTGTGACAAAATAAAACTTGTGACAAAAGTAAATTAAATCCATAAAAGATTCATGAATTATATGCCTATATAGGATAAGTACAAATTTAAATCAGATAGAATCAACTGTCAGCAATTGGATCCCATGACAAGATTTTAACAAAAAAGGCACCTATAATGTAAGTGGATAATATAACACAATGTGTAACACATACTACAGTTCACTGTACAAGTCAGGGAAGTATTTCTGAAAGGGTAGGAAATGTCTCCTATGGATCCTGTAGGCTGTAGAGCTGACATTTGATAGTAAGTACATGCGTGGCATGACTAGCTCAGAATTTGATCAGATCTTTAACCATGTTTCTGTTTTGTCTCCCATAACAGGCATGCTTGCTAAGAAGTATTTTTTACACTGTACAGCATGATACAATGCATAATAAGAATTGGATATGCTTGGCACACACTGATTTGTGAACTTGCTGTCTATGCAGAATATAGCTAGAAAGCCTGCACTGTTGTATTTATACCAAAGGGGGAAAAAAGAAAAAAAAAAAAAAAACAGTTTCTATTTATTACTTAACCTAACTACACAGAGCTTCCTAAGTTAGATCCACTCATCTGTAAATTATGAAAGGTACAATGGGAATGAGTTAAGGAATTATGCTACCACTGCAAAAACCTTATTGGGAGTGAGTTATCAAGATGTCTTCCATACATAGTTTATTAGATATGTATCAATGACAAATGTGTACTGCTGATAGACTTATAAATGAATCCAGCCTGCAAGTTCTTTCTTATCTTTACTGAGATTAGCATATCTCATCAATACTTTATCCATGTATATGTACGTGCTCATTAATACCTGCCAGAAAAAGAATTAGATTATGCTGTCTTTTTATATAGAGAAAATATTCCTGGAATTAATTAGTCAGGTTTGTAGCAAGCATTGGTCAAGCAATTCCTGCTCCTCTCCATACAGAACAAACTCTTTGTTTGAAAGGACATCCAGCAAAGTTGCTGATAGCTCTCTTCCCATATGAGAACACCTGCTGATGGGAGCAGCTGTTTGCCCTTCTTTTTGTTTTGAACACATCCCCTTCATGACACAGGTACTATTTTTAAAATCAAGCCTTCTCTTAAAATACCTATTTTCTGGTTAAATAATCCACAGTTTTATTTAAAGATCAGGTCAAGGAACTGGGATTCCAAAGCATTCATATTTCAGACATTTAGGTTTCCCAGAGCTATTTCAATCAATGGGGACAAGTTTCGATAAGCCAAGAAAAACCTTTTGCCACATATGTATTTTTTGGAGACATTTCCAACACAGGTTCAGAAGTTGCTCTGTCCTACCCAAGACCTGAACTGAGAGGTAGCAAAACCTAGCAAGTTCTGTCTCCAAATCCTACTATTA
This sequence comes from Anseranas semipalmata, assembly GCA_013399115.1. Classification (NCBI taxonomy): domain Eukaryota; kingdom Metazoa; phylum Chordata; class Aves; order Anseriformes; family Anseranatidae; genus Anseranas; species Anseranas semipalmata. Next base: position 566,651 of record VXAA01006946.1, on the reverse strand, counting down.
ATGAGAAGAAAAAAAAAAAAAAAAAAAAGCTTAACCCACAGATTAAGGTGTAGGCCTTCATGAGAGCTGACGAAAAGCATTTTTTTTTTTGAATTTTACTTATCAGTAAGAAGTCTTTGGAGTACTGGTCTGCTTTTCACCCATGCCCCAGAGATCAAATCTTTAGCTGAGGTGACTAGATATAAAGCTCTGGGGAAAAGCTGTTTCTGTGATTTTCCTCAGTAATGATTTGAAATCCTTCTTTGTTTAATTGCAATATATTCACAAATATTTATCATCTCACTTTGCCTTCAAAATGGGGTTAAATATGAACTATCTTTCTTTTCTCTCTTTTCTTTTCTTTTCTTTTCTTTTCTTTTCTTTTCTTTTCTTTTCTTTTCTTTTCTTTTCTTTTCTTTTCTTTTCTTTTCTTTTCTTTTCTTTTCTTTTCTTTTCTTTTTTCTATTCATTTCTTTTCTTTTATTTTCCTCGGCACAGTTTTTGTAAAGGTGTGTAGAAGGAGAGTGTCTGCTCCCTTAAGGGTATCTGGTCAAGGACCTTTTCCAATGCAACATGAGATAGTAAGAAAGGGAGGAAGTGGTGGGAACCAAAACCTGGTCAGTTGTACTAACTGTGGGAATGTTGATTGAAGCAAGGTTGTCTGAGTGAGGATTTCTGGATTGGGACGATAAGAAGTAAGGAAGGGGGAACAATAAGCAAAATGCTGAGATACAGACCTGACAAAGCAAAATGGAGACAATGACAACAAACCTGCCTGTTACACTAGCTGGTGATCAGCCTGGGCTTTGTGTCTGATCAGACTGTGAACTGGGGTGGGGTGGGGGGAGCCTGGACCAGGAGGATGTCAGGAACTGCAGAGCTCTGCAACCCCATGGGGTGTGCAGGGGGAAGGGGGAGCAGGAGGAACAAAGAGGGCAGATAGGTAGAAAAGGGCCTGTCAGTACCCTTGTCTGGCCAAGCCCTCCACCTTATCACTGCAGTCTGTCCTATCTTCTTATATTTTCTCATTA
>VXAA01006946.1:531156-565607 GCA_013399115.1 Anseranas semipalmata | reverse complement strand
CCAACTAGTGGAGCAAGTGCGGGTCCTGGCATCATTAGTTGTGGGAGGGCATAGCTCTCTGGACCTAGAAAGGGTCCTACAGACTTTGTGTCTAGAGTGCCAGCTACTGGGGAACCATCATGAGTGGACTGGGTGCCAGCTACTGGAGTTAGGCTGCGGGTGTAGGCACCCCTGGCCTGAAGCACCAGCTACAGGAGCGAGTGAGGGTCCTAGCATCAGTAGTTGGAGGGTCCTCTCTGGACCTAGAGAGGGCTCCACAGACTTTGAGCCCAGAGTGCCAGCTACTGGGAGACTGGTGTGAGTGGACTGGGTGCCACCTATTGGAGTCTGGCTGGTGCTGTAGGCCTCTACAGACTGTGGTGCCAGCTACTGGAACAAGTGGGTTCCTAGCATCAGCTACTGGAATGGGTGGGGGGTCTTTGACTCCCAGGCATGTGGCAGGGACAGTGTGTGTTTGCAAACCAGCTACTGTGGGGACCGGGGTGAGTGAGGAGAGTGAGGGGGCTGCACACCGGCAGCTGGAGCTGGGCCATGGGATGCAGCCCATGTGCCTGGTGCTGGTTGCTGGAGGGGCCAAGTGTCTGTATCTTCCCCGAATCTAGTGTGTGAGGTGTGTGCCTATATATTTTCTGGCAAACTTTAAGCTGGACCAGCCGGTGAGTAGCCAGGGCCTCAGGTCTGGGCTGGGGTGTCGGGTGGGAGTCTGTGCTGGTAGGCCCAGGGGGACTTGTGAATGTGGTGTGCCTGAGGGACGAGCGAGTGAATGTGTGCATTTGCAGAAGACTTCAAGCTGGACCAGCCAGCGAGTAGGTGACTTGTGAAGTGGGTAAGGGGCCCAGGATACGGGTGGGGGGTCTGGACAGACACAGGGTCTGTGCTGGCACTTGAGGGATCTAGGCAGGGGTGCTGGATAGCCAGAATGAGATGCAAATAACAAGGCAAGGAACTAAAGCCAGGAAGACAGCTGACTGTGTCACTCTAGGAAATGTTTGGTGATTTCCAGAAGGAAATATTTGATTTTGAAATGAGGAGGCTATTATCCTCAAGCTTAAGGGTACTCATTGACACCCACAGTTTTCCTGTCTCCTGTGAAAAAACATAACCAGTTCAGAGGCTAGATTATACAATGCCAATTAGGAGAATGGAAGATTTCCACGTCTGCCTAATTGTGTTAGTTATGGCCAACAGCCCTGTGTATTTCATAAAACTATATAATACACTGAGGCCAATCCTTTCTGGCAATTTATATGGTGCCTTTTCATCATCATGGCTAGCCACTAGCAAAAAAAGCTATGTCTTTTGATGCAGTTACAGCCATAAGTCTGGTTTCTTGAGAGAATTGTGATTTTATCTTGTTCATCAAACACTGTCAGCACCTTAATTTCCCTGGAGTTTGACACAAGAAGTAGCAGTCAGGCAATGAAAGTTTTGATTCATTAAATTCATTAGCATTTTTTGGAGTTTCTGTTGAGCCTGAGCAATTACCAATAAAAGCAGAATGACTGTCCTTGACCAAAATTCTCCCTGAAACACTGATGCAGAGAATAAACCAATCACATAGATTCTATAATGGCACTACATACCAAGTAGTCTATTCATCCCAGTTATTGAAATTCATCCCATAATTATTGTGGTGGAAACACTTGTTGTGAGACATTTTTGGAGGCTGACTTAACCATATACCTAGGATAAAATATATCTGTTTGAATGAAAAAAATCAATGGACAACTGAATTCAGACAAGCAGTAAGCAGATATTCCATTTTCAATATAAGTTTCCAAAAGGTGGATTTCTGTGGTGTTTAAGCATGTAAACCTATTCATAAAGTTCACACAGAGAATGGAAAATGCTTTATTGATTCAGCTTTTTCATGAGGAAGAGACAAATATATGTGGATTTTGACAGGCAAAAAACAGATTTCATCATTTCCTGCAATTTGTGAACAACAATTACCTGTGAATTTGCTTCTTTGGGAAAAAGGCTGGGATACCTCACCACACGTTAAAGATTTATGAAAGCACATGACATCAAACAGGCAGTCCTTATTCAAGCAAAGACTTCTAGCTTTATCAGGGTTACCTTCTTTCATTCAGGTTTGCAGGACCAAGGCCTTTTAGTTTTGGTAGACTTCAGTCATACAATATACTGAGTTGGAAGGTACCCACAAGGATCATCAAGTCCAACTCCTGTCTCCACACAGGACCACCCAAAAATCAAACCATATGTCTGAGAGCACTGTCCATATGCTTCTCAAACTCCGGCAGGCTCGGTGCCCTGACCACTTCCCTGGAGAGCCTGTTCCAGTGCCTGACCACCTTCTCAGTGAAGAACCTTTTCCTAACATCCAGCCCAAACCTCCCCTGACACACAGCTCGGTTCCCTCAGGTCCTGTCGCTGTCACCAGAGAGAAGAGATCAGCGTCTGCCCCTCCGCTCCCCTCGTGAGGAAGCTGCAGGCCGCCATGAGGCCTCCCCTTGGTCTCTTCTTCCCTAGGCTGAACAAACCAAGTGACTTCAGCCATTCCTCATACATCTTTCCCTCTAGACCCTTCACCATCTTTGTAGCCCTCCTTTGGACACTCTAACAGTTTTATGTCCTTTTTATACTGTGGTGCCCCAAACTGCACACAGTATTCAAGGCGAGGCTGCACCAGCACAGTGTAGAATGGGAAAATTTAGGGCACAGTAAGATCAATTACCTCAGATGGATGTCAAGTTCAATGACAGAAATCCCATGCAACTCACCTTGAGTGTTCCATCATCCATTGTCCTGATTGTTCTCCTACCCAAAGTATTTCCTAATGTTAAAGTGACATTTTCCCTGCAACATCCTAAATCCATTAGTCTCATTCTGCCCTTGATGACTAGAGAGAATAATTGGTCCCTGTTCTCTCTGTAATGTCCCTTTATGTATGTATAGACAGTTATGTCTTCTCTAAGTGCTAGATGGTCAATCCTCTTTATCACACTTGCAATTTCCATTTTCCAAGTCTGTTATAATTTTTCTGCTGTTCTCCTCTGGACTACACTCCGTTTGTCTGCAAGATCCCTAGAAATCCAGCATGTAGAGAACAGCAGCCCTCACACCTTGTTCTCTTATCAAGTCATTGCTACAGGAGCATACAATCTTTCCCTTGCAAGGTGGAAACTCCCTCAAGCAGACATTTTATCCACTTTCTTTTTACAAACCATAAAATGTTCCTGCATAAAATAGAAGATATACAAGCCCTCCAAAAAAAAGAAAAAGAAAAGGAAAGAAGAAAAGGGAAAGAAGAAAAGGGAAAGAAAAGAAAAAAAGAAAAAAGAAAAAGAAAGAAAAAGAAAAAAGAAAAAGAAGAAAAAAAGAAAAAAGAAAAAAGAAAAAAGAAAAAAGAAAAAAGAAAAAAAGAAAAAAAGAAAAAAAGAAAAAAAGAAAAAGAAACCTGTTGAAGAGATTTACTTTCTCTCACAATCAAATGGAGGTTCTGTGATCATGTCCAGGGAAGCCAGCTCAGGCTCACAAGCCCTCCTATTGTAAAATAGCTAAAATGAACCCTTCCATTAAAGAGCAGGGGTGATGCTCTCCCACACACTGAAAACAGAAAGTGAAAACAAATATGCTATAAATAAGTGATTCTGTTCTGTTCGTGGGTGGTTAACTATGAGTTTTAGTGCCACTCTTTTCCAGTTCTGAAGTTCAAACTGTCTGGCTGAAGATATCACAGCTGAGAAGTGCAGGTAAACGCATTAACCTAAATAAATGATTTAAACTGTTCACATAGTATTTCTTGATCATACCATAAAACAAAGCAACAGAATTTCAATTTTAAAATATTACTACGCTTGTATTATTCCCATCATTTTCTTTAAAATAACTCTAATCCTAGGGAGATATTAACATCTAATTCCTCTCCAGTGTGAAATACAAGTATTTAGCTGCTGTACAATTTAAAAAAATGAATTCTTTTCTGAAACAACAGTGGTTTAACTATTGAACAAAGTATCCAAAATGATCCTATTTAATCATAGTGAACTATACATTCACAAGTCATTCAAAAGTTCAGTAACAACCTATTTGCTATGCAAAGTGAAAGTGCTCTCTATTTTCCAAGTCATGTTTCAGTTCAAATGTCATGGGCTCTAAACCGTTCCAATATTATCTTTGATTACATTAGAAAGTCAGTCATTTGGAGCAAATCTTTGTTGAGGAATCACTGCACCAAAGCATCTGTAGTATCTGAACCACCAAGATCACAATGTATGTCTACTAGTGAACATCCAGCCAAGACACAAACCTACTAAAAAGCATCTTGGAATTGTCCTGTGCTGTGCTTTCCCCACCACATCCTGATCTGCCTTTGTGTTGTAAATAATGATAGCCCCTCTCCAGGGTTAATTTCGGCATTTTTTTCAGATCTGAAGTTACAGCAAGAATTTTTATAGCTATACATCAAGATCTGTAGGGTCTTAGAGCATTGCCCTGAATAGGTACACCAAACTTCTCAAACAATTTCAGTGTGCGTACAAGGAGAATGTCATTCCCTAAAACTCTTTTTTTTTTTTTGGTACTGATGTCATGCCTTCGTGTTTCCATTTTCTAATACCACATCCACAGGAGCCAACTGCTTCTTGGTATTTTCCATGTGCAAAAAGTGAACGGCTGAGTACAACTCACAGTACTTCAGGCTGCCCAAAATAGATCTGACAGGCTGTTCGGGTGTCCACCACTACTGCTGTCAGATTTTACATCCTTAGCTTAGTCCAAAGAGATGAACTGCTTGCACAGAGAAAAGCTTCTATCTGGTTGAAGAACTGCCAGAGAAACTAAACTGAAAGTACACCTCCATCCCCAAAGTCTTGTAGCAATGACATCATCTAGCATCTCAGGCAGGAGGGCTGAGTATTTTGTTCATGGGGTTTACAGATTCTCAGAGGCTCAAAAAAACGGTGTTTTGCCATGTGTGAGGAGGGACCGCTAATCTCAGCCTCCTGTTCAGCTGTGGTGATCATTACTACTGTAGTACATAGACATCAGAATAACATAACAGGGGGACTGAAGCATAGAAGATGAATAGCACTTGCCAGAACACACAGCTTCTCTAGTCCCTGTTGGACAGTGAATTCAACAATCACACAAGGAATGATCTGCAAAGCTATAAATCAATCAAAGTTATATTCTGTTAAAAGAAAGGGAGAGATTTGCCTTCTAGCCATAAGGAAATAATGGAGGTTGTCTGTACAATTTGCTTTGTATTTTATAAAAGACATTTGGTGATATAAATAATACATTTGCAGTATTCTGAAACTGGCCAATATTCACAGTTATTGCAATAGGCTGTGGCAGGACATTAAACATGGTTTAGCAAACTGCAGGAGTGCAGTTGGCTATAACATTAAGAAACTCAGTCCCTAGTTGGTATTGCTTGTCATATCTCTATTTACACCAGGGAGCTGCAGCCATTTGTACCAGCTGAGACTCAGACCAATGCAAAGAATATTTCCAATGTGTTTTTCAGTGAAAATGGTCAGTTAAACTGATTTGACTGTATGCTGATATTAAAGTGTTTGGAAAACACTTCAGCTATGACAACTGAAGTTTATTCTGATGCAGCACTAGTAAAAATATCAGCCAGTTGTTAATGCTGTAACTTGATGAGATCCTTAATCATGTTAGATGAGACTATCAGAGAAGATCCTTCCTCAGAAGATCCGTGAACTAGTTAAGGTTTACAACTGCTATATCTTCAATGCTTTTTACCTTCATAAGCTCTGCAGAGATTCAACACTTCAGCTACACAGCAGCCAGAACTGGAAATATTCTTATGCATGCTAGAGCTTTGCTGAAAATCTGGGTGAATAGAGTTTGGACTTTACTAGTTTCTTGCTCATTTAGAAGATTTTTTTTTTTATACAGGTTTTTGACCCTCAAGTTCCAAATTCAGCAAACTTCATTACATAGAATTATTACAGTAAAAGAGTCCCATCAGAGAATTTTAAAATGGCATTGGATGATTTTCTGATATTTTCAGAGCCAAATTTATTCCAAACAACTTAACGTTAATTAATATTAGATTTCACTCTGTAGTTTACTTACTAACCCATCCTTTTCAGTTTTATGAGTTTCTGGTTTCATACTTTTCCAAATCTGTAGGCAAAAAGTAGTGGAAGGTGCAAAGACTAAATTACACCTATGGGGACAAAAATCTGCCTTTCTGAATTGATTCTGTAACTGATAAACTGACAAAAATGACTAACAAATAGCGTAATTTCACCACTAGTTTGCTGAATGTGAGCTCACTACATGTTTTTATCCATTATAAACTAACCTAGCATCCCTTTTCCAGGCTCCTCCCAGTGCTGACATTTTTGAGGTATGGATTGAGGTGCATGCAGTCATTTACAAGGTCAACCATTTTCTCAAGATTTTCTTTGAAATTGCAATGAAGGACTTAGATGGAGAGTTACCTTACCAAGTATTTGTGTAAGGCGTTTTGAAGCCTAAATATATCATGTATTTGCACTGTTTCTGTCAGTTTGGCTCAGATTTCACATGCTCTTTCCCACATAAAGGTTTTGGTTTTAGTTCTAGATTTAAATATATGAACTAAAACAATTAAGGCCAATATATCCTCTATTTTTTGTGGTCAACTTAACATGTCAGACTTTCAAGATTTTGCAAGTTCCTGTATACTTCACCTATGTATTAATTTTAATTGCATTAAAACTGCAGGACAATTGAGGTTACGTTACCCCAAGCAGTTAGTATACAAAATTAAAGTACTTTAAAACAGTACCGGACCTGTCTTATTTTATTTTGGCAAGTAGATTTAGCAGAAGAAAAAAAGAATTGTTAAATTAACGGCAGAACTTATGAACCTTGCCAAAGATTGTCCCTTGAGTAAGAGCTGGCTTCTTTAGGAACATGTGTATATTTTCTTTATTGCAAGCATGGCAATAAATCATTTTACACTGAATTAATTTAGACATTTGTGAAATAGCTTGTTAACAAGAGGCTTTATCAGAGGCAAAGAAATGAATATTTTTAGCACACTAGATTGATAATAGTACTTCACGTTTGTAATACCCCCCTTCCTGCCAGAATCTTCAACTGCTTTGCAAATATTTATTAAGCCTTACACCACATGTGGGAGGCAGGTACAGTTTCTTATGTTTCTTTAGGCTAATCTAGTACAGACTAAAGATACAAGTGTAGCCTATCCTGATGTCTGTGCAAAGTCACTCACCTCAATTACATTAGGCTGTGGATTTGTCTGTGTCAATCTTCCCTTCTATTCCTCCAAATAACCTGGTCATAAGAAATTCAGCACTGCAAAGTGACTCAGGTGTGATAGAGGTTGCAGTCTCGTCATACTTTCCCCACCCAGGAATTTTGGCTGTGAAAAAGCAATGAAAATGGAGAAGAGTATTATGTGGACCTCTGCTAAGCTAAACACACAAGATGAAGCCCCAGAAACCTTTGGATTTTGCAAAGAGGAAATGAGGATGACTGCCTACTTATAAAATGAGTGTTAGCCAATCGCTCTCTTTCAGCATATTCCCTCACACCTCTGGAACTGAAAAAAGAAAGGAATTAGAATGAAGATTCACAAAATTCTGCCAGGTGCACCCAGGTGCCAGCAAGAATAAAAAAACTGAAAAACATTTCAGATCATGCCCTGGCAATGTATTTACTAAGGCTGAAAAAACTGTCCTTACCCCCTCCACAGGGTGCAGTATTCCTGATAAAGTTTCCTAAGATACCTCTTGTGAAAAAAACTGCAGAAAAAGAACAAACCTAATAAGAATGACTAGTAGAAAAAAACTGTGATAAAGACTCCCATTGCTCAAACACAGAGGCTTTTTTTCCAAGCTATAATTAAAAAACAGTTCTTAAGCAACCACAGATAAAACTTCATTACAAATCTCAACACCCTTTTTATAGGAAGCTGTAAGAAGCCTGGATTACTACCTTTGATACAGCAATACACTAGTATCTCTAGGAGAATATGGAGCATCAGTAATCTTTGGGGGTAAAGCTGTAGATTAGCCTACTTCCAGGTAAAATACCTTTTCAGTACAAATTCTAGTAGTTATATAGATTCTAGCCTAAAACTTGAGAATTTTGAAATAAGTTGGTATATGTGGATGAGATTGCTTGGTACCCTGAACTCAAGACAGCTTTCCTGAGCTGTTCATCTCTCTAATACCTTACACCTGAGCTAAAGACCCATTGGTCCTTTCCTAGCTCACTACCTGTAGCATTTTTGCTAAGATGTATGTTGCATACAGTCAAGCTTTAAAAGAACCTACAGAACTTGATAACCTTAGCTCTCAGGTAGCATGTGCCCTTCCCCTCAACAGTCCTTCCTCCCTAAATATAGAAAAAATACTTAAGCAAGATGAAATTCACCTTTCCAGAAAGGAGGTTTATATAGGTTCCCTAAGCTTGCATTCCAGTGCATTCTGGGAACTGGGAGACTATAAATTTCAGGTGTTGCTTGCTGAAGTACTTATTTTAGTTTGGCTTGGGTAATAGCTGGGGGAAGCAGCTCACTTGCTACTCTAGGCTGAGAAAGTTATGTGTCATAGAGAAACTGCTTTCTAAAATAAAGAAGATAGGTGAAGATAAACAAATGGATTTGTTAGGTAAGAAATATGCAAAGGTATGTATGTGCTCTTATGCAACATTAGAGACTGTTTGATCACTTATTTTTTATTGGGAGAGTTTTCACTTCAGAAACTCATGAACAGTTCTACCAATGCTGTTCAGTACGTCTAAGTTTTTGAAAATACTTGGGTTATCTTAAGAATCAGGGTCATAAAAGCAATGCACAGTGGTGATTTATGCATCCACAGTCTTAAAGGATCTAGAATAATTTCCTCCTTAAAATGGCTTTTATTACAATAGATGTTCAGGAAGCTGTCTCAAGGAGTGTTATTTCTCCCAGTTACATTGCATTTTTAATATCCAAGAATGTAAATCTTGTCTGTCTAGCTTGACAGACAAAGAAGCTCTTTCCCAGAAATGTATGTGACTCAGCAGAAGGCATAACAAATATTAATCCAGGGAATCAGTATAGTAGGGACAATGCTGGAGGGATGCACTGGAGATACAGCTCTGAGAACAGCTGTCAGGAGTTGCATGTGCACCTTCAAATAATTGCTGTGAAATATTTTCCTTTAGGATCACCAGAATGTATCTGCAATAGCAAGCAATTTCTCAGAATGAGAGGTGCTGTAGAGCACAGCAGTATGGGTCAAGGACCTGTCATCCCTCATGATCATTTGTGTCACCTAGTGCTAGACTGGTAATCTTCTTTCAAAGCCTGATTTGCAAACTGGGGTTTGAGATATTGCATCCATGCTCTTTGCCTCTGACTGGCACGTTTCCTTGTATGCAGCTTCAACATTACATTCTCTGGGGAAGATCCAGGTGGGGGAATACCAAAGCACAATCTACATGGCATCAAGAGTAGACACTACTGAGTTTTGTGTCAGAAAAGCACAGACACTGCACGCTAAACTGCTAAGGAAGATGCACCCTCACTCTGATAGGTGTTTCATTTCTTTTCCTGGCACATTGTAAGGAAAGTACTTTATCTCATGTGTTTTAGGGCTGTGTGGGGGGCCATTCAGTTGATGTGGTAGCTGAAACTGCAGCTATTTTCTCAAAAGCCTTTTAAATGTTGCTGCATGCAGTATGCTTGCTGCTTTGACTTATCCTCTGGAGCTGTCAGCTTCTTTCATGCTGCTGCTGGTTCTCCCACTCAGGAGCTCCCAGTCTCAGGAACGTGTCCCTCACTTCCATACTTGTGAGAGGGTAAAATCCTGACCAGGTCTTGATACCATCCCATGTCATACCAGAAGAATACAGCAGCCTGTTCTGGCTCATAGGTACAATTTTGTGTCAGCAGCTAAGGCGCAGTTGTGTATCAAATCCGTCAGCCACAGTGAGCGTTAAGTGCTAGCAACCTAATAAAGACAGAGGTGATAAAATGCTGTGGAAACATGCTCATAGCACTATGATAGAAAAAGCTTCTCTGGAAAAAGCCCACAGTGTTTGCTAATACTTCTTTCAGGAACTGCACAGCCAGTAGTGATGCAGTTGGATATAGCACCTTGCTGAACTAGGACCTTATCTAGTATAATTAGTGGCTACTTTATTACCTTGATGTTTAATTCAGTTGTCACTTAGCTTAGAAAATAACATGGACTAAAAAGAGAAGACTGTTTTTGTTTCCAAAGGATGATCTATACAGTGATGAGCTGTCTCTTTAGTTACTCAGATATTCACTGGGTATCTCTAACATGTCAGCCTCCTGTTCTGCTTATGGGTGCAGATTTCTACTGCCACGCTACACGCGGATCAGCAAACGCTGCTATCATATCACAGGATTAGTCAGGAAATATTCGTGACTGCTTATTAGTTTGCAGATTTGCAAGCTGCTGTTTATGTAGGATGGGTTACCTGTTACTGCCAGAGCCAGGACATGATGTGGGATGCGGGCACGGCTGCATCTCCATAAGTGTTGGGCTGCTGTGTGTTGTGGCAGTGTCTGGCCAGTCGCTGGGTGGCCAGATGGTTGCTGCTGTGCTGATGAGTCCACATGTTGTCCAATTTGAGAGTTGCTGGATGCAACCTTCTCTTGCTTTTAGCCATCCTGACAGATTTTTCATAGTAGTATGATTAGTCTGATTCCTGACTAGACTTGTTAATGCTGTCTGTTGTTTTGTCCTGGTCTTTTTAAGAGCTGTAGCTCTGAAACCGCACTATATTGTGCTGGCTGCAGAGCAAGGAGACCAAAGGTAATTACCCATATCTCAATCCATTTATAGATTGCATATAAAACAGGATGCCCCCTGAGTCTGTATACAATACGAATGTGTGTCTGCAAGTTAGGGGGACAAGGATTCAAAAGAATGGTTTGTCGTCTCATGCACTTATTCCATGTAGCTCATCATCCACAAAAAGAACTGGTATATCTTTAAAGTGCTGATTATGCAGCTTATACAAATTTTTGACTCTGTGTACCTTTTATAAGCATCATTAATTACTTTTATATCCTGTGCTTGGCATTTGAAAATTTTAAGCTATAAAGTTAATAATAACTGCTCCACAAGGCTTAACTGAATTCTGGTTGTAGGAGCTGAAGGTAGGTAGGAAGGGAAGAGTGAAATAAGGCATGTCACAAGGAATTACCTTCTGGCTTTAGCCACTTGTTCACACAAATTCTTCCCTTCCTCCTCTGCCTTGATACCCTGTACAACTCACTGAGCTCACCTGGAAAACTGGGCCAGTCATATGTGATCAAAAGGCAGATTTTGCTCTAGCATGGGGAGATCAGAGGAGTTCTTGCCAACTAGGCTTGACAACATGTGAGAGCTATGAAGCTTAGACACAAAATGCTTGTTTGAGCCTGCCTGTGTCCCACAGTGGCTGGGCTGCGTGCATGACTCCCTGGCTTGACTGACAAATGCTGTTGTAAGGCCAGACCCTGCTGCTTTGAACCGAGAGCTGTAATACAAATGGAGTTAGTGGGACTGTGATGGGCTGTGTTTACCCAGCAGTTCCCCCATGTCTGGAGGAATGAATGCCACAGCTTGTTTGGTATTTTCAGGGCAGAAAGGTTAATCTGTATTTTAGTGTTACCTACCTTAGTGCTGTGCATTTGCATTAAGCATGCCATTTGAAACTTGCTTAAATGAAGCTATCCCACAAGCTTTTGCTTCCATAGCTGTGAGCTTTTCTAGGAAACCACGCTCTTTCATCTCCAGTGCTTGACAGTGCTGGTTCTTGCTTTTCTGATCAGGTGGGGAGAAGATGAGGGACATCTCAGTCACTTTTTAAATAATATAGTTAGAAATTCCAAGGCAGAATGCTTTTAATGCCATTCCCCGCCAGGGCTAAGCAGACTCTAAGATCAAAGTTATCTACCCACCCGTGTCTTTTTAATAGCAAACTATAACCACTTTAATTTTTCCCTGAACATTGATTAGATGCAGTATAAAATGCAGTGACAGCCTCCTGCCTCGTAAACACTGGCAGAAAACACAGTCTTAAAATTCACATTGGATTTGTCTATAGAACTCTGTAAGATGATCTGGAAAGAGACTGGCATTCCACCTACTCAACAGAATGCAAATGCTGGCTTTGCAAGCAAACGTAGCTGTTTTTAAGCAGAAATACAGACCAAACTTCAAAAAGATCTTTATATCCAGATCTCAGCACCTCCAGTGACTCCCAATTAGGCCTGGAAATAGGTGACCAGATGTTGCATTTGCAAATGCTGGAAGCTGATGGCTGCTGGGCATTTTGAAAATCTGCTCTGATATAATTTGAGAACTGCTTCACTTGCTTCTACCTGCCAAGGGTTGTTTTTTTGTTTTTTCTTTTCATGGGCTCTGTTTATCACTTACCTAGATGATAGCTGAGACTTAAAATAGTTGCAAGAAACTCAGAAATAGTCATCACATGCTGCTTTTCAATGTAGCAAAGAAACCAAATTTACTAGCACTTTGTTTTGAAAGATGAAAAGCATTTTTAAAGTATTCGTTTGAAAGGAAGATTAATCATTACTAAGAAAACAATTGAAAATGGTTGCTTCCTGTACAATTCAGCTCCAAGACTGGGATGCAATTAAAGCTTAGATTTCGGTGTTTGGAACAGATTAACCTTTTAACTCTAAATTTTTCAGCTCTGGAAACCTGTGTTTTGGTCCTGTCAATTTTTAAAATTCTGGACTTGGGAACATAAATGAATTTTTGAGCCTGGGTGCATTAGTTCCTTAGGTGGGATGAGATATAACAATTCCCTTGATCCTTTACATCAGAAAATCCCCACAGCAATATGCTCAGGGGTGGATTGTTAATATATCCTCACCAGCAATAATGAAATCCATAAGTGAAGGAGATGCTCTGGTGAATGTATTTGCAAGGAGTGGAGGGAGAAATAGATGTTCTTTTGTGCTGTTAACAAGACCACTCCCAGGCCTGCATTTGCAAAGTACGTGTAAGGTCATCAGATTGCCATTCACTAAGCAGAATAAAATGTGCAGTTAAATAAAATTCGTAAGTGAATTTTTATACCGAGTGCATAAACAACACAAAGTTGATTTATGTAATAAGGGATTCATATTTAGTCAAATCAGCATTTGTCACGTGGTTTCCTTCTTAGTTGCTTACATCATGAGAAAAGACATCCATCCTGGCCCTTCTTCCAAGGGTTCAGCAGTGCACTCTGAAAGCTCTCTTACAACAAATACCCAGGGAGAGGGAGGAAAGGTAATTGAAGTATATCACCAAAAAATAATCAGCTAATCATTCCTAATCCTTGGGTTCATGAGTTTTTCATCACCTTTCAGACTGGGAGGGGGAGTGAGAAATAGAGTACAATTCCCGCAGTGGCTACTCATAATTATGGTAAGCTTTGTTGATTACACACTTGGGGTACATATGCTATAGGATTGGTGTTGCAAATCCCGCATCTTTCAACCAGGCTAAATCTGGGGGCTTTGGAGGTCTGTACTGTGCAACCCAAGCATGATAGGCTGCACCCTGCAAAAGTAGTGGTGCCATTTCTCATCGCTGAATATGTACAGTGCCTCTGGTAAAGTGGGAACGTGAAAGAGGACTTCAGAGTGAACTAAACTGACCTCAGTTTTTGTTGTTCTTTCTTCAGATAAAATTCCCGTTGTGTTCAATAGTCAGTTTACTATATTTTAGGAACTGTGTTTTAAGTTAAAGTCCATTTTCTTGAAGAGGAAAAGAAGTATAGGCTTTTAAAAAGTATGCTGTTGTGATTCCAAATCTTCTAGAAGATCAATTTCTGAATGCATAAGTCTGCCTGCAATTATTGTGCTACGTGGAAATTTCACATAATGGTGTTTATATGGACTTTCTTCACATGCAAAGAAATAAATTATGTAAGTAAATTACTTGGACCACTAAAACCTGCCAGTTAGAATGATTCACAAAGATTAATCTATTGCTTTAAACACCAAGCAACCAATTAAAATTTTCATTCAGCTATAAGCTACTGCAAAATTAAAATTTAGCAATCCTAATTCCATGGATGGTTCGACCAGAAAATAATCAAACAATAAAGAGTTTGTCATGATCATTACATAAAAATTCTAAACAAAACTTTTGTTTGTTTTTATTCTACCATCCCTCACAAACTAGGGGAAAATTGCAGGACTGTAAGCTTGAGCAGTAATTAGCTTAACAGATGCCTGAAGGAAATACACTGGGCCAATTATCAGCACCTTCATTCCAGTGAAAAGAACATTCCTTTAATACTGAAGCAAAATGGACTGTCTGTTTACTGGAAGCAAAACAATGCAACACATTTTAGCTGAATGCGGAACTGTTTTCTACTGTTGTAAGTTCCACTCCTTTGATTAGGTAGGTTTTAAGAAAAAAATTATCCTTATGTTATGCTGGAATTGACAGGGATCAGGAGGACTGGGTTAGAAGAGAGCAGAAGGCACTGAGTTACAGGGGTTTCAGATATTGCAACTAGATGCCAAATAAAAATGAATGACAGTCTCCTTAAAAATAAATCAATAAAGTATGCTCTACCTCAGAATGAAAGTATCTGTCACTCTTCAGAGATGGCAGATTTTAGATTCAAGGCATGAATAAATTCTTGAAAAGTCACGAAGATTTCATGTACCTAAAATCTAAAAGAGTCCCTCAGTCTGGTTTGGACAAGTCTGTATAGATGCAGAATTTGTTGTACAATGAATCCTATACTGTTTATTAAGCATAAAACATTCTGAGAACAAAAGCTCTTTTATGGAATCAGTCACTTCTTACTTTGAGCATAAAGGCTTCTGCACTTAAGTACCAGCAGGAGTCCATTATTCTACAGCAGTATTTTTATCCTACTGACAAGTATGCTTCCTGATCATGTCTGAAATACCAGTTTAGCTTCCTTTGGTGGTGTCTTCCTGCAAGTGATGTGATTGTGGCTGTGCTTCACATCCCTGTGTCAGACAGCGTGACAGGACAGGGCTGAGCACCAGAAGACTTCTCATGAGTTTTGTTAATTGAGGTGGTGTGAGTTGGGCATGGCTGGTTCTCAGTGGGTGAAAGGTTGGCCCAGAGAGGGCAAGAGCTCCCTGGATTTTGTCACAGCTTCACCCTTCATGCCATGGAGGGCTTCACACGGGTTTGCTGTATATAATAAGCTGCATTACTTAACCTATTTTCCTAGGTGTATATATATATTTTTTCTTTCCTAGTGCTTAAACACATTGTAGAGCTCTGGTGCATTCTGCCCTTGTGCATTAGCCCTTGGTAGGGATTTCTCTGGCCACCCCCAAGCTCACAGATGTGGGCTGGTGGCAGCTCAGGCTGAACGGTGCAGCAGAAAGTTAGCCTTCTGCAAGGTAAAGATTTTTTTTTGTCCACTTTCCTGTTTTCTAGTGCATAGCAACTAAATAATCTCATTGTATTGATAACAAATAGCTTCTCCTTTTTTTCATACAATACTGTTCTCCTAAATCTTCATTTTACTCTTCCCCAGGCCACAAATGTGCCAAATACTAAATTTTCTGTTTAGATCCCCAACAGATGAAAAGCATATGAGTTGCCACCACCTACAAGTTTACATATTGTGAAATGATGCTATGCCAATTATTATAGGTAGATTGCATGTCTTCTACATGGTAAAGAGAAGGTATCTGAGCCTATTCTGCTGGTGGGTGGTGCTGAAGGAAAACATTGTCCCCTTCAACTGGCTTGAACCTTGCGATGGACTTTTTTTATTCCAACCACCTAATTGTTATATTAAGACATCTTGGATGTTCCTGTAGTAATTATTTCCAGGCACATTTAAGTGGGCAGAGAATCAACATAAACTTTTTTTGTTGGGTCATTGGCTCAGTTTGAGTTTCAGCTGTTACTCTTGCTTTTCTTTGTAATTATCAAATTTTTGTACTTCTGGGAGCCTTTACCAAAGGTCATTCCTCATTGAAATCCACTGTGTTTTTTTCCACGGAGTTCTCAGTGACTTTTTCCTCTTCCTTTGCACGTGTGCGCGCACATGATTTTAATTTTGACTTCAGAAGCTCACTGCACAGATCAAACTCAATTTCAGCTTCTGTGGCAGTTGGCCCACATAAGTTTAAAATGACATGTTGTTATGAAAATACTGACTAAAGAAAAGCAATGGTGCTAGCCCCTTGTAAAATACTCTGATGTGATTTTCAAACTGGAGTGGGATTGTAAGGAAGCTGAGGGGAAAGGGAAGATCTAGGGAAACACTGTCCTTTTATTTTAAAATACTATTTGCTTTCTGCAGGCTGAGAATTGCACATTGTTTAGAAATGTTTTACACCTCCCACAATTTTTGACCAACATTGCGAATATTTTCATTGCCTTGTTTAGCAGAGCAAATAAAAACATCTTTTTCTGAGTGCTCTGATGCCAAGAGCAGTGTGGGGAGCTATGCCAGGAATTACTCCTCTTTTCTAAAGAATGCCTTCCTGTTTGTTCGTTTCTCTGAATAGAGGGTTGAAGTGAGCTAACTCTGCTGTTGGTGGGAAAGATTATTTGATTACTATCTTGATTTTTTTGCCCTACTGAGTGCAACCTTCCTGTTCATCTCCATGGAGCTGTGAGCAGGGATCTTCTCCAGTCACTGTTTGCCTTGCTTTCAAGATATTTGCTGGAGACTAAAATTCATTTTGTTGCTTCCACATCTTTGCAGTGATCTCCATTCTGCCTTTCAGCCATCCTTCATCCCTTTAATATATAGATGATCTTTGCAGACTTGCATATACTTCTTATCTCTGGGAAAACCTTTAGGTGCAATAGAGACAAATTCTAGGTGAACATTAGTGACTCCAGCTGTAGTGGGGCCATGCCAAGCTGCTGCCCTTAGGAAGCAGCTACTTTTATTTAGGTAAAAAACAAGCAAATAAAACCTATTCTGAGGAGCTGCTGCTGCTTTGGTGTCCATTTCATTACAAAATAAGCAAAACTTGCACTGGATTTCAGGCCTGTTTCTCTTCACCAAAACTTCTTGTATGAGGTCTTAGAATTAAGCTACTTTCCACTCAGTGGTTAGTACTTGATAAAAGCTCTTCTGAATGATTACTGGAAACTAGATTGGCCAAAGGCTGCAGTCCATCCAAAAGCGAGTCAGTATGTTACTCAGAAATGACCTTGTAGGTGGTAAAAGCTGTCGGGATGAATGTTTTGTGGTGATCAAACAGCAATAGCACTGAGTTAGGTACAGCAAGATTCAGCTGTGAAACTAAGTCTAAAACACTGTGTAGTGTGGGGAAAATGGTTGTGCAAAAATGTCATATGAATAGGATGAATCCATCTTTATTTTAGCAAATGATTTTTTCTCTACATGCAGAGGTCTCTTTCAAGCACAGTGCTTTTCTCCACACAGATGCATTTGTAGTCAATAGTTTCACTCTCATCTGTTCCAAGCAGACTTCACCCTCTGGTTCTTATTTATTTGGGTTGTACAGTTCGCATAGACAATCTAAAGGAAGGGGATACGTCATCATAGCCATCACTGAGTGATACAATAGGAGGGATTTTATTCTTTCCACTTGGACTGTGATTTTGGATATCAATACAATAATTAAATTCGAATCGTCTCCCCCTTGAGACAAGGTGGAGAAAGAGCAAGAGCTCTGACCTCTTACTGCAGCCCCAGGAGGCGGCAGGGTGTGCAGGAGGCAAAAGGTCTGTTTCAGGACCAGGTAATAAATTCAGCATTACAAGACTGGATGCATTTGGGGAATCAGTTTGACAATTCGTTCCTTGCCCTTTTCTTGAGGTGATGTGGTGACTTGCATTGCACTTAGTCATGGTGGATTTCTGCTCAGTTCATCACCAAGTCAAATAAAAAAGTGCCAGTTTGCAAAACTCTTTAGCATCTAAATCACTTTTCTGAGAACAAACTCTGATGTCTCCTCATGAAAAAGAGTTTCGGAGGTGAATCAATGTTCCGGGAAATTTTTGCAAAATACTGTTTGATCTTCCAACCAATTCTCCAAAGACCTTTCTTTATGATTCTGAGTTGGATTGCAGCTGTTAGAAAATTCTTGTGTTGTGCCAAGGACTGTTTTTTCCTTCCTCAGAACTGTTGCTGTCATAAGACACTGAGTAGGAAACTTTTGAAATTTGTGTGACTTTGATATTGCTGATTTTCAGATGGAAGGATTCTGTTTCGTCTCTTTTGGCGTTTCTTGGGTTTTTGCTGCTACAGGAGCTAGCATGTTCCTGCCAAAGGTACTGCAATGATCAGAGCTCTGTTTTAACCATGCAATATAGTAGGAAGATGTTATCCAAGCAATTTAAACAACAAAAAAAGAGAAATTTCCTCACTAATATTCTAGTTAGCAGACTGATTACTGTTTTTAAACTCAAGACTACAATTTTGGTCAAGGAAAAGGCAATAGATAGCTTGTCTTTTCATGCAAAATTACTTGTGAAGTGTGTGTGTGTATATAAATGTGTATATACATATATATAAAATATTTGTGCTGGAATAAATACAATGAATTAAAATATTTGTCCTATTACACTTTGTGTACATGTAATTTCCATTAGCATTCTTATATATGAATGATATATTCATGATATATGCTTGTCACGAATAAGGAGGAGATTCACAAGGAAAATTCCTTTTTCATTGAACTTTAAGTTTTTTTAATAAGATAGAAGTATTTGCTTTGCATGTGTCATCAGCAAGCCTGAGTAATTAAGTCATTCCTCACCACTGTACTCTGATCACTGTTTCTGAAAATGCTGAAAATGGGACTTTCTGTCTTGAATGGCTGAAAAGAAGGAAGCTAGGAGAGTACCAAAGTCATCAGCAGCTCAGAGGAGGTCCAGAGTTCTGTTCAGGAAAGGGCAGCAGGGATTAAACACAACCTTTTTATTCAGCAAATAGTGAAAGAACATGTTGCAGCTTTCTTTATGAATTCTGCTAAAATGAATTGTTTCTACTACATATTTTTCCCCACTGCCTGGGGTACCTGGAAAGTCCTACTCACTGTCTACTCCATTTACGTGCCTGAAACAAAAATTACATGTAGAGAACCCGTTAAGAAGGTGTAAGAACAATCCTGGCTGCCAAACTGATCCCTTTCAATAGCTTTTTTACTGATTAACAGTAAAATTTTCCATACTGGGGTAATGAAGACTTGAATGCATGAATAGTTTATAACGGTAACTAATTCTGAATTACCTGGCCAAATACAAGATTGAGAGTCTGCGATAAATGAGATTAATTTTTGTTTCCCTTCCAGATCTGCGATGCTTACAGCTGGGAAAAGTTAATAATGTGATATTAGTAAACATGCATTAAATCAAAAGATGGGATTTTGGCAAGACATTCTAGGTCTGAAATATGACTATCTGGTATAATTTAGCCAGTAAGCTGTACCCCTTTTTTGGAAATCTTCATAGAAGACAGACACATGGCATAAGTATTCCTATCTTTAAAGTACCTATTTTGGTGGAAGAACTCATAAAATGATCTGTGTTATAAATTTGATAGGGCCTTGCCTGAATACTGCTCCTGCTTTGGTCCTCCAGCACAAGAAAGCCCCTTTCTTCCCATCCATTCAGCCCTTCACAGTGCTGACAATTGTGTTCTTTGTAGATAAGAGACAACAAACATAACACTAGGTGACAGTTTGGTTCTCCCTGAAATTATCTCCAAGGTCATCTGGAAGAGAGATTCCTCTTCTGTCCCTTGGTATTACCCACAAAGGAAGTAAAACCCACAGGGGTAATGTATTAAACTGCCATCCACTACCTCTGGCAAGGAAGACCACTTCCTTCTTGTTTAGGACAAATACGGGGGGCACTGTACCATGGCTCTCAGCAGCACTGTTAAATTCCTGTTTTGCTGAAATGTGAATGCAGCCCTCCTGCCACTTGGAAGCTGTTAGAAGGTGATGAGCAGGGGCTAGCACCACTGAATGCTTCCTACCTCCCCTGCAAATACCTATGCCAGGCTCTACTCAGAAAATGATGCATCAGTGATTCCCTCTTTATTTGAGCACCTGGTTCCTCTTCAAGTTCAGTTTTTATTTTCCATAGCCTAATCTTTTCAGATGAAAATTTTGCAGGAAGCTAGTTTTAAAGTTTAGCAAAAAACAGTTAATACAAAAGGAGTCAGTTGTGTCAAAACGCTGCCCCAGGAAGCATATTAGTCCCCAGGATGCTGCCTGTAAAATTAAACTCTCGTTGCTGCTTTGCTTCTGAGTGATCAAGTGAGGTAAGGCTTAGACATGTCCTGCAGTCTTTGCTTACCTCTTCTGCTACCCAAAATAAGTTCAGTATATTGGGAAGCTGTATTATCCATTACAGTCCAGTGTGCCTGCCTCAGAGCAAGAGAGCTGCTAAACATCATGTTCAAATGATATGGTGCTTTGTCCTGCTTCTTCCTCAACATCTCCAGCAATTCCCTGCTGGGTAAAAGGAGAGCTGCATAGTTACCTCTTGTAGTATTTTAGAAGTTCCTTCCCAGTTCAAAATCTATCAAAACTACAAACTAACTTCTATACAGACATATTCTACTCATCCACCTCCCATCCTTTTGAAATTTTCTTGCTTGCCATTTTATTCTTTGCAAGGGTAATTTGCAAGTGACTGCAAGCTGGAGTGCAGAGTGAGACAATTTGGGAAGATGCATTTTCCTGGAGTGGCTGCTGGGTTGCATCTTTGTCTTCTTCTGCAGTTGCCCTCATTTGGCTATGCGTCTCTGTATACAGAAAGACAGCCAAGGTCTCTCTTACAAAAATGGGAAATTTCTGAAGATATTATTTCCAGAGTGTTTTTAATTTCCTTTTCTGAGCTCACTGGGGAAAAGTAGGCAGGAAAAGACTGATGGTTTGAAAAATAAATGTAAGTTGGTGAGCTGTCAGCAACAGGTGTGCTACATGCACTTTTATAAGCCAAGGGTCATTATAAAGATGCTGTTTCTCCTCTTTAAGTCCTGCATTCATATTCAGTTTCCGTTGTTAACTTTCAAACCTTTTTGGCTGCAGAAAGAGAACGTTTTCCTGCTGATTTAATGCCAGCACAGTAGAGACTGCCCAGTGCAGCACTGCAAGTCTCTGTGGTGCACCCAACCAATGTCTTTGTACCTTCGGGATACTTATTCTCTGTGTTTTAACAGATTTTTT
Source organism: Anseranas semipalmata (assembly GCA_013399115.1). Lineage (NCBI taxonomy): Eukaryota > Metazoa > Chordata > Aves > Anseriformes > Anseranatidae > Anseranas > Anseranas semipalmata. Next base: position 544,462 of record VXAA01006946.1, on the reverse strand, counting down.
TATCTGAAAGTTTCTAAATATGCATATTGTGGAAGATTAGGTTGCAAATATACCTTTTTTTTTTTCCTTTTGGAAAGGAAAAGTTAAAGGTAAATTTCTCTGTCCAGGAACAGCTGCTGTCATCTTAAAACATGACAAGCTTTCAGCATCCCAACTGGTACCTTCTACAGATGTAACCTACAAAAAATAATCTCTTCTACAAGAGTTAAAACGGATTCACCACCATAAAGAGAGATGTGGGATGCTAATCTTATTCTGCACAAATTGAAAATTCAAGAGAAATAAAAGTTAAAAAGCAAGGGCTTTTCCTGTTCTCAGGAAATATATGTATATTTGATATATATATATTTGCTCGTGTGTGTGTTTAATTTAAAATGCTAAAAAAAATCTTTGGCATTTCCACATACAATGTTTATGCAAATACATGAGATCAAAACAAAAGGGACATGTATTTTTTCAGGGTTTTAATCTCATGCTCTTTTTTTTGTGAGGTTAAGAGATTGTTACTGAAGCAGAAATATGAAAGCTAGATGTGAATGGATCCCTTTTTTTTCCAAAAATGAAATTTCAAGAACATGCTGCTTGAGCCAAATCTGGAACCCTTTGGTATGTGTTTATGATTTTGAGTGAGATTATTGGCAAGAAAATGTGAAATGTCAAAGGCTTAGTGATCACATCTCGCATCTGCCTATCAATAATTTTTCCAGTTGTGCTTTTTAGCAAGAAAACAGGTGTTCTTAGCATAATTTCTTCTCATGGAAACATTTGAATGAGAGTTTGAAAGAGCTGTCTGTTCCAGTGCTGGACAAGAGCAAACAAATATCTATGAACTGTTAATTTGGGCTAATTGGAGCTTGTCATGAACTTCTCCTAAATGTCTTGGTTTTCCTGATTGTTTTTTTCTTCAGAACTACTTTTGTACCATTTTGCATAGACTTACTCTTGGTAAGTTAGTGAAGTCTCAGTGCAGTAAGTGAAAGATGCCAAGGCTGAAAGGAAAACAGCCTGTCTTCAATGCAGTAGATTTTGTTTATTAATTAACAAGCACTGCAAAATGAACTACAAAACAGCCTGTGAAAGGTAAATGGATTTATGATTGAGTCAGAAATAGCTGAAAGACAGTTTACCCTAGTAGAGAAAGCCTCTCTTTTAATATATAACTAATGCTTTAAAAGTGCTGGAAGGACTTTTCATAAGAAGAGAAGAAAATTGGTGAGATTTGAATTGCAAATATTTGCTGCAACCATTGTTTTCCCCAAATATATGTTAAGGTAGTTTGAATTTTTTTACTGTTCTTATTTCCAAGTATGACACATCAGCCCACCCCTCCCCCTACCAAGTCTAAACAGTTGCAAAATGTGTTTTCCACAAAACCTGTATGTTTAGCTGTCCTAGGCAATTGAGATTGGAAAACCCAACGTGCATGGTTGCCAAAACTCAAACAATTATAAATTAGCTCACAGTAGCCAGCGAGAAAAGATGACTAAAACATTTTTCAGAACTAATGATACTTTATTTGTGCTCATGTAATCCATTTTTGTCACAATTCACATTTATTACACCTGTTCCATTTAACTACAAATGAAACCTGACATGCAGCTGGATTTTTTTTTTGCCAGTGGGCTAGGTATGGTTGATGTTTACTTATTGAACCCAACAATTTCAGTCATGTTATATTCAAGGGATCTCATCTTTATCTTCTTGATAAATGAATGAGATAGCTAGTTAATTTAATCAGGGCAATCAAACTGTGTGTCATGGGAGCTGAAGTGGGCTCTCTACAACGAGTTTTATTTTGTCAAAGTCAATGGGCAGTCATAAAACAAGTGGGAGATATAGATTTAATTAAATTAATTAATCCGTTATTGGGGAAAGGGTGATTATATGTATTACCTACTGCAATTCGTAGCCCAGTAGTGTTCACTTAAATGACCAATGATTGCAGTTTAATGTGCCATTACCCTGGAGAATAAGGCTCACTAGGATAGGAACCACTACCCCGGAGGAAGAACAGGGATGTGGACATTCAGCCCAGTGACTTTCAGGCTGTGTCTCCATCAGCATTTCAGTTTGGAGCTAGAGGATGTCTGGGGAAATGGCTGCTCCACCTGGGAGGCAATACTGAACCAGGATGCAAGCTGAGACTGAGTGCAATTTCAGGTCCATCTGGAGACCAGTAGCCACCAAATCTTACCAGATGTGAAAAACCAGAAGAGAAGAGGAGCTACCCAAGGACATATGGGTTTTGTGAAGAAAAAGGTATAAACAGTAATCTGCAAGGTGGAGAGTGGGTAAGATATCAATGCAGTCTAGGTTTATTTGACAGGCTGGATTTATGTGATGAGCTTGGTGTTAATGCCTTCTCATAACTGTCCAATTTCCAGCTTTTGTGACATGAAATCTTTATTTTCCATACTGAAGACAAACTCAGACAATGACGAAAGGAAAAAGTAAAAAATTGTTATCGATTTAAGTGTTTGCTCAGTGTTAATATCAGGAGTAGTAAAGGCTCTTTCATTTATATTGCAATGTTAATCCTGTTTCTCAGCCCATACAGTAACTATATGTTTCTCATAAATGAGACTATTGTGTAATTGCTTTCTTTGAATCATAGTTAGATCCAAAATGATTGTGTATTTAACCTATAGTGAGATGCAACTTCCAGTATAAATAGCCCTGCAATTAAGCGGGCAACAGTTACTCTGTATAAACGTATATATTATACATATATTATATATATATGATGCTGATAAAATATAATTTTAATATATGATGCTCTTATTGTTATCTTAATTTTTAGGGATGGGAATGTCAAAAGTCTATTACCCAGGTCTGGCAGAAGTGGATGTGAATATTGAATAAAGTTCCGCTTGAATAAAGTTCTGCTTTCACTAATAGTGCAACAGCTTCTGGATTTCTTGCTCCAGATTTCTGTTCCTTGCAGCACACCTGTACTACACTTGAAGCAGTTGTGCTCCAATTCCTGTGAAAGCAGAAAATGGCCTCAGCTACTTCACAGGCCTTTTAGGAGCTGTGTGCTGCAAATTTGCTATCAAAGGCATCAATACAACTACTTCTTAGCATGCAGTGATTTTCAGACCTATTTGACTTAAATTGGTATTTATTTAAGACAGATAAAATCTACTGGTAATTTGTCTTCTGAGTCTAATTGGTAATCTGCTGCTGTATCCCAGCTACGGAGTTAAAATAATTTTAGTTATTTTTTTATCTACTACCCTCAGGATCCAAATTAGGTTGCTAATAGACTGGTCAAAATAACAGAAAATTGTTCATAAATATTTAATCAGATTAAAACACAAATAATCAATTAAGTTATTTGAATATTATATTATTATCCAATTATATCTAAAAGCATACCTACCACATTTTTTAGAGAGCAGGTATATAATAGATTCATTGTACAAATGCTACTTTATGAAGCTAAGTGCACAATTGTCATTTCTCAGGTACAAGACCACTCACACTTAGAGACGTGTTCACTGTCATTAGCAACATATTAGAGGAATTAGAGCTTGGCGTGAAAGCCTCCTCTATTTTATTGTTGCATTGCAAATGTAAGCATGTGTTATTAATCTCTGAAGTAATGTAAACTTAATTCTGTTATACTTGTGCATTTAATTTTTCTATGAAATTTTAGTTTCTCTCTAATTACCTTATTTTCAATTCAATCTCCACTTGCCAGGGTTAACACTTTTCTTTGTCTATTCAAGTCAGCTACTAAGAATATTTTCTCCTTAAGCTTTTTAAATCCTTTAGTACTTCAAATATATATGCAGTCACTGATAATGGAAAATGTAGATTTCCACCATGCATAACAGCCAGACTGAAGCTGTTTGCTTGGCAAAGGGACATTGAGTTAAGGGAATTGGTGTTAACAGTCAAATACCAACAGTTAAAAGCATTCTCATTAGGAGCTAAAAATGATTGACTGAGAGATGGAGCTACCAAGTGTTTACTGGAATATGTGAAGGTTTATTAACATTGGCACAGGGATGGTACTATTTGTCTAGACACTTACAAAATCTAGTGTGTCTGGACTGTGATTTGTGGGAACCTTTCCCCTTTGTAAACAATAGTCTGTTCTAAATGATAGACATGGCCCCAAGTACACTGCATTATTGGCCTACAGCATCAATGGTCTTTGACAGAAACCTACTACTAGTCACAAATAGCAGAATAAAACAATTGCTTTTTTTTTTTTAATTCCCTTTGAGCTAGGGAAAGGGGTTTCAGAAATCCTGCTGCTTCCTTTGTTCTTTATAAAATATAGCTTTCCTGATAGAATCATTCCAGATTTTTATTTTATTTTTTTTGAGAAAGGCTGTCTGGGGCTGTAATGTCTGAAAGAAAGGGATGTGTGTAACTCAAGGAAGAGCATTTTCTAAATTATTGCAGAACACCTGTGCACCGATGTTTCTAAACCCATCTTTTTCACCTGTTCATAACATGGTTAATATCTGCAGAAAAAGACCAAAACTCCTTCTTTGCCATTCATTTTCTTCCTTGCTTTAAATTCTGCATGCATATTTTCACGAGTCTTTACCAGAAAATGACTGCTTTCAAAAATTCTTTGCACCAAAAGACTACAAACATACTGTCATTTGCTATGTAGGTATGTAATGCTGTTACTCTGTTCTAAACCAGACAGTAGGACAAGTGTTTTCCAGCGCAAATATAGTATCCACGATTGATTAATATATCGCCAGTGCCTATTAAAGTAAAGGCATAATGTCATAGCAATTTGGTTGCAAACCAGTATGGCTCATTTGACAGTAAACCTTTGACTGTGGAAAGCTGCAATGTGGGTTTAAGACAGGCTTGCACACAGGTTAAGGGAGATAGTCCAGTAATAAAGCAATGCAGCAAACTCTGTAGTATGTGCACCTCAAAACAAGACACAGTCTTAAATAATGGAGCTATGCCTGTTGCTTGCTTTCAACTTCACAATCAGCATGGAGATATATAGCAATACTAGTATAAAAATATTTAAATATACAAAGGCCAGAAAATCAAGCAGCAATTTTTCTGTGATAAATGGAGTACTTTCAGAGCTGTGGAATACCCATCATTCAGTTTTACCTTTTGCTGTACTCAGGTGGCACAAGCAGGGAGATTTTCATATGTGCCATGTTGCACTGATTTGCAAATAAAAAGTAAAAAATTAAATAATAATAATAAAAAAAGCTAAATGATGTAGCAGGTAAATCTGTTTAAATGATGAAAAGAGGCTGTCTTAAGATTTTTTTTTCTTTTTTTTTTGTAAGCTTCCAGAAGTAGAGGTGAAAGCTAATGATGATTTCTGGCATTTGTTTACTTATTTTTCTAGAAGATTTTTTTTTTCTTTTTTTAATGAATATGATCGTAATTTTCTCTTAAACACAGAAACATGTTTCAAGAAGTTGGATGTGTTCTGTCAGATTCTCCCTCCCCACAGAATTGGGCCCCATCATTCACTGGAAACATTTCCAGTTGCCATATTTCAGCCAACCTTACCCACCAGTTTTCCACTGTGCACAGACAGGAGAGTGTGCTCCTGTGCCAGAGAGAGACTTCAGCAAGCTCTGGAGAGGCCTTCTGTCACAATGAGTTTCTTCTGCTGTAACAAAAACTGCAAGTGTTAAGGAAAGATGATCAGAGAGCTTTTAAAATGGCCACTTCATTACACCCTCCATTCTTTGAATGACACCTAGTAACGTATTGTGCTTTTGCAATTTTGCTGTCAAAATGGATAGTGGTGTGTGGATAGTATATCTCATGGAAATAGATTGCATAGCTCACTATAGAAGCAGTTAGTCAACAAAATGCACTCTGGCACTTGGTGTAGAGACTGTAATTATTTGACTGGTGGCCAGCCTAGGTAGCACTCGGGAGCCATAAATAGTATTTAGAGGTTGCTGTAAAAGCTTTTTAATTTGTTACACCAGAGTTCATTTACATTGTACACCATATGTCATGGCAAAAGCACCCTCTCTTTGCAGAACGTTATGCACAACACAATATGTTATAAACACTACTTTTTAATGGCCTACAGAGTAGCTGTAGATAGCTCATCCAGGAGGCTGTTTAAAGATGAATCTGTTACATGGCTGGAAATCCGAGGTCACTTCATTTTAGCTAATGAAATGAGTCAAGATTCCCTCTGCATTTCAGATGAGAATGTGGCCCACCAGCAGTTTAATCTCAATAATGCTAGGTCATTTGTTAGAGACTAATGCAGGAGTCTTTACTGTAATCAGAGAATACAACCTTTGGAAAGAGAGGTGAAAGACCTCGGTTCTTAAGGGAGCAAGTCGCTGAAGAAATTTGAACCCACTGCTGTGCAGCTGACATGAAAAAAGGCAAATGCAACTCTAGTGGTGTACGGGGGAGAGGTTACCAGCATGTGTGATGAAAGTAGCTATTGTTCAAGGCTACATTATATATATATATATCTATCTATATTTCTGTTACTTAAGTTCAAGAAGATCAGCTGAAATGGGGAGAAGGGCAAGGAGAGACTCCCAAAGAATGGAATGCATGCTTTTGGTAGAAGATGAAAAGAGCTTAGCTGGCTTAGCCAGCAAATTGAAGGCTGAGAAGAGACAGGATTACTCTAAATAAATGCATCAGAGAGGATTAAGCACAGGGAGGGAGAACTATATAAACTGAAGGACAATGATGGTAGGGAAAAAAAGGTTATGAACAGTCCATTGGCAAGCTTAGCCTGATAACTGAATGATTACTAAGCGTTGGAGGAGCAAAGAATTTTTCCCCAACATGCTAGTAATGTGAAATAGATGGCAAATTTATAGTATGCACTCAGCTGATAAAACACAGGTGGTACAGTGACAGCCAACACCTGAAACAACAGGAAGTCTGAGACATCCCTGTCCTATCTACTCCAAACACAGGTGATTTTGCTGCTTCTCTTGCATGAGAAATTCCAGTTCACCAAGAGCTCTGGACTACCCCCCTGCCCATTTACTTCTAAGCTTTTCCTGGCAGAAACAATTTTCTTTTATGTATTGGTACCAGGCCCAGTCTTCGTTGGGGGCTACCATGATGCTAATAATCATCTTTTTGTGCTATCAGCATGTTTCTGTGTGCTTGTGTTTGTCTCCATCTTTAAGTGACTCCAATCCTCAAGTGAACTTGATTTTCAGAAGATCAGTAACTATTTCTGAAGCACTGATGGTAGAAAGAAACGTCGTTCTTTTTAAGTCAGTCTTTTACTTCTGTTTTAGCCCTCTTGAGCAGTCTTCCTGTCACTACTCACTTCAAGTGGTAGTAGTAGCTACATTCTTCTAAGAAACGATGAGACACGGACTATCATTCTTGTTTGCCGTCTGTGGCACTGGGCAGCATCTTCCTGTGAACAGAACTGGAAAATATCACTGGAGAAGCTCTCTTCCTGCCACTAGTCTTACATGGCTTCATGCTTGTATGGCTTGCCACCAAAACCCTTGACAGCTCCTGAGATGGGGTGGTTCCCTATGGACTTAGTACCAGGGCATTGCAGCTGGGGCCAGTGAAGCATGGTGTCTTCAGCCACAGATGCACTGCCACCTGCAGTGCCTTGGGATGAGGCACTACTCCAAAAAGAGAGGGGTGAAATGCTAAGACAGTAACAGAGAACACCCTGATGGACCCATGCTTGTTCCTCTAGGGCCTCCCAGATTCTCTAATCTTCCCCATGGAGGGACAGCCTGTCTGGAGCTGAGTAGGAGGCAGCAATGCTAAGGCTGTTTCTATCAGTCTTAGTACCTGTGTATGGCTGGAGGTAGCCCTCAATCAGAATGCCTGTTACAGCCATTATTCCTTTGGTTTTGGATGTTTCTCAAAACATCTACCAGATAGCAGAATGAGGATTCCAATGAACCATAATACCTTGCAAGGACTGACTGTGCCTTCAAAGGCAGAGGTGGCTCTGATCATCCCAGTATGCTAAACAACTTACACATGTAAAACTTCCATCCCTGTAGTAAAGGCTTTTGTTGAAATGCAAGGACTCCCTCCAGGGATCTGTGACTTTTCTTCTAAAGTAGGGAAGTAATTAATTGCTATGAACTCTCACCCATGCTGTGCTTCTTACAACATTTTGAAGGAGCTTGTTAGATGCACATAACTTACCATGCATATCCCATGTTAAACCCATCAATTGATAAATCCACCTTTCCAAGCTGAGGCCAGAGCCAAAGGAGTGAGTCAGTCATGTGGAGCAGGTGTGGCTTTCTGATTTCATTAATTTAGATAATTGCATCTCTTCTTCAACAGCATCAATCTCTCCTGTGAATCTTATGCAGTTAAGTCCCTGGTTTATATGTCTGATCACTGGGGCTGCTTGATGATCAGTTTTAAAAACTCTTCGTTTTCCCTCATGCATATTGACTTTGTCTGACTACCCACTTGACCAATCAAGTCCAATTTCTGTTATAATGAGCTTCTAGAGACGTGATGAAGTTTGAATACCTAGGGCTGGCAAGGAATTACTGTAGTCCGCAACTTCACTCTGTGATTCTTTCCTTCTCTAATGCCCTCGTTGCTGCAGCATTGCAAGAGGGATCGGCTCTAAAGAGATGTTGATTGTGTAAGGAGGGAACACGCAATTTGTAAAAGTAAATACATAATTACTGTGGGGGATACAGGTATTAGGTTGATTAACAGTGGTGGAAAGAGAACATTGTGGTCTGTTTTGAAAAGGGAATGGTATAGTTGGGAGTCTAATGGATTTAGATCAAATCTATATATTATCAAATATCTGCCTCTGTTTCAATACAGGGCACAGGAACACCTTTGTACCTTCATTCCTCTAACAACTTCAGCAGTACTCAACATTTATAGGAATGCAGGGGTCTGTTTGATAGATTCTTATACTTAACCATAGTTTTCACCTCTGTAAACTAGAGTTCTGAGTTGGAAAGCCAGGGGGAGTCAACAGCTGAAATTTAACTGTTGCCGTCAAAGGATGATTGTATGCATAACCCAAATGTTTTCTTTTTTTGTTCTTTGTGTGTGTGTGTATGTGTGTATCAAGACAAGTTAAAAAGAAAGTTTATTTTTATGTGAAACTTGTTGAAGTTTTGTGTGCCTTGGAATTCAAGACTGCTATACGAACATGCTAATTCTAAAAAGTTTATGATTTTTTTCACTACCAGTTTCATTTTGAATTTTTTTCTTAGTCTTCTTGTATGTTTGAAAATATGTTTTGTAGTTTTTAGAGCATTTACAGGGATATGCCTAAATTATCTGTGTGCTTGGAATCAGGCAAATATGTCACATAAGTATAATTCCCGACTTTATTTGGAGGAAGGCATTAAAAAAACTGTAGATATATAAAACATTGTTTGTATCATAGTAAAATATCTCTTTCGGTCACATTATTATTTTATCTTTTTTTAGGGTTATTGTATGACTGCAAACAGCCATGCCAGAATTTAGTCTTTATTTTTGTTCTGTTTAAAGGTGAACCTTGCAACTTCTCTGAAAACACACAGATACAATCAGAGGAGCTTTAATCTGGTAAACCAAGTAACAGACCTAGGAGTATTTTGGTTGATACCTTCAGCTATTCCCAAAATAAATAAATGACAAGGATTTAAGTATCAGCTGTCTTTGCAAAGTGTCTGATTTCAAAGCCGATGATTTTAGAGGGAAGCAGAGGATCAGAAGTCTGTGCAGACCTGCTTACAACAACAACTTGTTCTTTATTTCCATGGATCAATTTCGATACACATTGAAACCATCTGCAGTGGTCCTGTTGCAGCATAGCAGATCATGCCTTACAAGGCCATAGGAAAACTCCCACCAACTTCAGCAGCTTTGTTTACTGCTGGTGTCTAATCCAGGCAACAGTGAGTAGCGTAGCTTGGTGGAGTGCGCCATTATAGTGAGAAATAAATTCTCTCAGATGCCTGATCAGCTAATGTTCAATTCAGGGATGATTTCACAAATGGAGGCCAAGGCCTTTTGCAGGCAATGTGACAGTAAGCAAGATAATGCAATGTGGCAGATTTTGTGTGGAGGAGAATTGGGGTCATGTGGTTGCCTAATGCAACCTTATGCCATAATTAAGACATTGAATAGAAGCTGCTGAGAAGGATTAGCTACTGATCCATACATTTTATGTTTCTGTTTATTTTAAGACAAATCCTCATGCTAGAGGGTGGTGTTTTTTTTTTGTTTGTTTGTTTTTATTATTAAGCACCTTTAATGCTTTAATTTCCTTTATTTTCATTGTAATTATATATATATGTTCTGATAAAAAGAATTTGTAGAAGGTGCCTGGCTTTAGAGTCTGGCCTACAAAGCAGAGCAGAGATCTATAGAATTGAACCATCATTCCTGTGATTCATCACAGCACTATATCCAAGGCGAACCATGTTGCTCACTTTCAGAGAAAAGTGTAGAGATCTTATTTTTCAAGTATGTAGAGGTGATTGTGTGTACTTTCTCTTTAAATAGTGAATTCACCATAAAACTGGGCACTCTTACTGAAATATGCATTCCTCAAAAAGTACAGTAGACAGCTATGACTGAAAGATGTCAACCATTCAAATTCTGGAGAGACAAAGAGAAGTGAAATAATTCTGCAGAAGGAAGTTGTGGCTGAAGGACAGAGCTGACACGTGCTTTTGGACCCATGTTAGAAGTCAGTTGAGATGGAGAAGAGAGGAAAAGGCAGAACCAGGCTAGGTTCAATTGGTCTATTTCGTTCTCTCTCTGGTTACTTAAAATTTCCAGGCTGGTGCTTAGGAACAAAAGGTTTACAGAACCATCTGTTTCAAAAGTCAATGAAAATAGAATGATCAATTAGTATCAAAGGTAGACTTCTCTCATCTGACATGGAAAATGGAAAAAATGCAAAGCTGTGAAAGTCTGTGAGAAGATCCCTTAAAGTTTAAGGTGTGTTGGAACTGATCTGGGTTTTTGTAGCTAATGAAAACCATCTTGGTTTTCTGTTTGCTTTTCTGTGCTGTTTTGTTGCTCTCAGCAAATCTCTAAATTTATTTCCAAGTTAGATCAGCCAGCTTTATCAGTTTTATACTTTTCTTCAGATCCATCCCTCTGATATACTACTTTCCTCTGCATTTTGTTTCTGTAGGTTTAATCCTTTAAAATTAAAATCCTTGCAATTGAAGAAATATTTCAATTATAGAAAAGATAATCTCTGTTGTGGCAGAAATATTCCAAGACTGTCTGTGCTGCTTAAAAATAAATATTTGTCTCGGATAGAAATTGCAATGAATCAACGTGGAGTGATTTGGCTACTGATGTCCATTAGAAAAAGGCCTGGAAAAGAAAATACATTGTCTGCTGTAGTTTTCTGGCACTTTCTTTTAATATGCAGATAAGATGAAAGCACCAGTATGTTTACATTCATTTTTCTCAGCTAATGTCCATCCTGACTCTTCAAGTATGTCCTTGCCTCTCCTTTGAGCAGCCTCTGCTAACAGTCTATGGAGGGTTAGTGAGCTCTGGGGTCTAGAAGCTTCCCCTGTCTCTAGCAGAATAAAAATAATCCATGATGATAGCAGGCTGCAGCTTGGGAAATAGCAAAGACATGGCATAGTTCTGTTAAAATCCTATTTCCCACCAGTTTGAGTCCCTGAGCTGGTATCTTTGTGCAAGTCATCTGTGAATTAGCACTGCAGCAGTAGAACAGCTTGCAAGTGCAAAGCACAAAGCATTAAAGAACTCTAAAAACATAAACTACACTAGTTTAAAAAAAAAAAAAATTAAGAGCCCCTGATACAAATAATATGGTCTAAGTGATGATCAGAATGTGACCTTCGGTGAATGCCTAGCCTTTTGCAATTCTTGTGGTACTTCAGTGGAGCTGAAGGTCCTTGAAGTCCTGCAAAGTTCAGAAGGCAGTTATTTCAGGACATTTGGTCTGGAGATGATCTTCCTGCCATTTTAGACAAAAATGGAAAAAGAAGAGGAAAAAAAAAAAAAAAAAGTAAGTTCATGAACAATTCTTGAGGACTACATTAGATCCCTTCCAAGTTCCCAGAGCGTCAGTCTGGATGAAAACAAGACACAGTACCTCCTTTTTCATGAAAAATTTACTTGTAAGGAAAAGTTTGCATAAATGTTGGTATATGTTCCCTTTTAGAGATTGCATAGGTGTGCTTGGGCAAATTCACCAGATGGAGAAGAGCCCTTCTTGTCACTCAGTTAAAGTAATGCTAAGGAACAAAAACACAACCCAACACTCTTCCACTGGGAAAACCACTATCAGAACCAAAGCAGACAAATAACCTCGTGTACTGTATAAATTTCACCAAGAACATGAAATAGGCACAAAATACCAGACTTACAAATTAAACAAACAAACAACAACAACAACAAAAGCTACTACGAAACAGGCCTATTGAATACATTTGTGTCTCTCAGTATCTCCAGTTCAGAAAACAGAACATCATTCATATTTATGAGGAGTAATTTATATCAATTCATAATTATCTTGTGTAAAATTAATTTTCTCAGTGCATAAGTAAAGTAAAATATTCAAAGGCAGGATGAAATGGCCATAATAAAAACATTTGTAATAGGCACACACACGCTGCATTCAGTAAACAATTTTGGGGTCCTTTTGCAAGGCAGTGGCACCCATCCCAAACACCATTGTGCCATTCAGAGAACATAGCCTGGTCTTGTCTCCCATTTGCTTTTCATCTCATACTCAGAAGTTCATCTGATCTGCAGTCTTGAGCTATAAAAGCAGTAACCAGTTTTCCTGTGGATAAAAGTTCAAGGTTTGGCAGTTTCCAAAGAGAGCCTTTTCCCTTTCTTGGCCCTTCTTAAAATCACTTGGAATAGAAATTTCTCTCAGCACAGTGTCTTGAGATCACTTTCTCTAGGATAAACAGCCCGAGAGCTTCTGGGATCTGAGGATAGGCCCATTTTAAGAACAAGCAACCAGGTACACTGCAGCTTTTGTTAAGTGTTACATCTCTTCTCCTCCCCCCCAGCTTTGGTGTAATACCTTTCCTGATCAGTGCTCCCAAGCACTACTACAATACCCACAAACACTGCTATTAATAGTGCTTTCCAGCAGACTAATTCATTTCCCCACTCTGGTCATTATGGGGAGTTGGTGACCTTTAACAGATGAAAGCCTGAGGCTGTGCTGAACAAACTTGCTCCCTGCAATCAAAGCAAATTCAGAGGAATAATTGTTGCATTAAGCCTTAACCAATGTTTTGAATGACAAATTTACATATATATATATATATTTTGTTATTACTGCCAATAATACCAACAAGGAAAATGTGCTGTTCTGAGCTGTTAATGGTTCCTTTTT
>VXAA01006946.1:481914-531127 GCA_013399115.1 Anseranas semipalmata | reverse complement strand
CACCTGAACCACAGAGGATACAGGAGAATGTCTAATAAGTTGTTATATATATATATTTTTTTTTAATTAGTTTTGTCTCACTTCTACCCAAGTTGTGGAGCTGGCCCACTCTTTTCAACACAGATAATTGTATCAGAATCTGTATTAGCTCAGTAATTTGGGTATATGCAGTGTGTGTTGTGCATGCTGTCAGAATGAGTGTCTCCTGGTGTAGGGTGTACGGTAAGGTGTGTGAGGTGGTTCTGAGTATGATCCACCCAGGATGAATGGCCATCAACAGGCAGAGTGTGCCAGGGCATCTTCTTCTGGAGACTTTAGTCTCCTTCATGAACCTTAGTAAATTCACAGCATTATTTTGAGGTACTTACTACTCTTGGCAAAAGCGAAAATCTGGGGAGAATGGAAAGAATGTTTCAGCAGTGATTTTGTTTCAATGTCTAAGTACACACATTTTTGGATGATCTTTTTTGTATACCTTAAAATATCTCAGTATATGAAAACATACTTTCAGACAACTGAAGGCAGAAAGCCCCAAGCAAACTCCTTAAAAATCAGTATGGACCTTTGGAAAACTCAGGCCACTTGAATGCTTCTAGTCAAGTTAGTGGCTAAATGGGAAGAGAAATGGAGGATCTCAATTTCCAGTGACAGTAAAATGACACTAAGTGGTGGTTTATCATGCAAAGTGTTTTTATAGCCAGAACAGAGGAAACATTTGCAGAGGACTCTATTTTTGAGAATCAGTGTGATGCACTGAGGTGACTACTGTCTGAGCCCATCAGGATTGCTCCTAACATTCAAAAAAACCTTTGTTTTTAAACTGTTTTACAGCTATGAGATTAATCCTGAGTTTCATGTACTCTCTTCCTAGCCTGCTGCATGCCAAGGTAACCTGCTTAACATTTTGCTTCTCGGAGATGCCCTTCACCTCAACTGGCCAAACAAAGTGTCCCCAGCCAGACCAGTGAGTATCCTGAGAGCCTGACTGTCTACTATTGTTCTTGTTTTCAGGAGTTTCATGTTTATTGATTCTTCCTTTGATAGGAATGAGATGCATGCAATTTGCCATCTCCAAATTATTTTTAGTACCAGGCAATTTAAAATAAAAATAAAGAAAGCATTCATTTCATCTTAATGCAATGACTATTTAAACAGTTACTATATTTAGTATTACAAAATAAGAGAAGAAGATTTTATATGTACCTAAACAGTAGCTTAGATCCAAGAGGTTCATTGTCTGTCTAAGAAGTTAACAGGATATTTATATCACTCTCTCCTTTCCTCTACATGGTCTCCAAAGAACAAGCCCTTGATATGGGGACAACACTATTTTCCATCTGTATCTGTTTTTCTCTGGTATTCAATTCAAATGAAATTTCTCCTTCTCTGCTTAGGGATGTACATAATAGAATTTATGAATTACTGGAATCAAAATATCAATTGTCATATTTCCCCAACAGATTAATGGTTATCAGTTTGTAATGCTGCTGTTGTCCCTCATGTGTTGATAGATAGTAAACAAAACCTGCTACTGAATGCAAATACAAAACCTAAGGATTGATTTTGTAGTAAAATGGACTATAAACAGGTAACTGATCCATGGTAAATGCTATGCTCTGTATACTACATTAGTGGGGCTTAGAGCTCATATCTATAGCTGGGCAGGTGATTTTCAGAAGAAAATAGAGTAAGAAATTGTTGATTGATTAAAGCTATTAATTAATTTGCATAGGTTTTGAGAGCTTTTGTCTGGAAAGGTTTCTCTTGGTTCCAGGACATGAAGAGTATTTTGGAAAGGAATACAGCTCAATAGAAACTCTAGAGATTTTTCTCACCAGCTTTGTAACAGAATCAGGTTTTCCTTCCCACTATGCCACTGTGCCAAGTATCTTACGCTGTTGGTTATTCCTGACCACTTGTACTGCAAGTACACTCTGAGTAAATAGATATTCAGCGAAGGAGAGACAAATCCGCAGGGTTTCTGCAACCTGATTGGGTATGCCCTCTATGTCTTCATGTGAAAGACCGAAAAAAAGAAAAATGTTTGAAGGAGGTGAATTCAGACACCACAGCTTTGGTCATCTGATGAAAATGCAAATGTTTCCTCCATAAACTGAGAGACATCCTGAAACAGGTTCAGCGAAGGAGCCTGAGGTGTTTGCCAAGCTCCCTGGCTGCTGGAGGTACCCCTATCCCCAGGGACTAATGGGAGCCTTGACTAACCTGCTCGGTTAAGTTCCCAAAGTCAGGTGGATTCAACCTTCTTTTACACAGCACCTACTGCATGAAAGTGCAAGGCTCAGATCTACAGAGAGAATTTGGTACCTAACTTTCTTTTTTAGAGACAAGTCCATTGATTTCAGTAGGAGTGAAGCACATAGATACCTCTGGAGCCTCAAATTTGTTGGGTACTGCTAACATCACAGCAATATACAGTCTTCTGTCACCTCAGATTTTTGTTAGTTTATGAACTGTCTTTGTCCTGTTAATCGAAATTTATTTTGGAAATATTTGTTCCTCATTATTTCTCTTTCTCATTAGGTTGGCTACTTTGTCTGTCTTCCACGGATACCTTTTAGGTGTTGCTGTACTTGCTAGCCTATTCTTTGTTAGCATTATGTTTGTGTTTTGTTAGCATTATGTTTTTGTGTTGAAGGTCTCTGGACCTTCTTGCTATTCTCCTTGGCTAATAGAAGTTTGGGAATCCATGAGCCAGCAGGACAGTTCCTACCTCTGAGAGTCTTGTCCATGCTGTCCTTTGCTGATGCACCTATAAATGCCCATTGCTGATGTATTTGTCACACAGAGAAGCTGTATGCGATTATTAGCTCAGGCATTGCTTCTCCTCCTATATTTAAATGTAGGTGTTGCATTGAAGGCCCTTAAGCTGTGCTAGCAATCCTTGTTTTGTGAAATAAGTCATTCAAATGCTCGTTGTTGGTGTTTTTCGGGAATGGTGGTGATGCCAGTTAGAAAGTTAGGTAATTAAATTGCTGCCACATCTGAGAAATACGTGATTCTTAAGAAGTGAGTTGGAATGCTCTTGTTTACAACAAGAAAGGACAGTGCAGACACTGACTCTGTTAGCTTTATCAGCAATGAGGCAGGAGAAAATCCTGTTTTGAAGGTAGTGGGTTCCCCTACCAAATACAGCTGTATTGCTAGTTGGGAAGTTGCTAGTGGAAAGTGAAGAATGGATTTCATAACAGAAGGGAAGACCTGTGCTTTTAAAATATTATTGTTATAGAGAATCAGGCTTTAGGTGAATTTATGTGAAAGTGTCCTGTAAAATCAAACTTTCCCGATGAAAACTTGAAAAGGCTTTATTCTGATGAAATGAGAATATTTGATTTTTGTGTCAACTTTGTGTGCATATGTACAGCATATAGATGTATATAATTGTCTGAGCATTTTACATAGAGAAGTTGTTTTATAAAACATGAAAAAATGTTCTAGAAATTATAAAAATAAGATTGTATTTTTTTTTAATAATCAGAATTGCTTCATTTTGCTAGGAAGAAAGAGGAATGTTTTTGTTTTTGTTTTCTTTTATATAAGCACTAATGGAAGTTTCTGTCTAACTTATAGCAACTTATCTACATGGGATGATAATATGTACAAAGTGAGACTAGAAGCTTTCAGGCAAAACAAAAATTAAATTAAGATATTGATAATTTTAGTTCATAACTGTTATGATCAAAAAGCTTTTTCTTTCCTCTCAGTACCTGCATTATTTTGTCTGGCAGAAGCTTTTCTATCATTTTTCCTTTCTGTTTTAGACTGGTCAAATGCAAAATTTTATAGATCCATATCCAGGAGATGTGGGGCAGACCAAATCCCAGTCTGGAACTATGCAGCTGGGTTTGCAGTGTTTAGAAACAATAGACCTTGGGCTAAACACCTTGAACATTGGAAATATTGTGATTTCAGTGAAATCCCTAGTTGTTCTTTCATGTCTGCTTCACTCAGAATTCTGTCTCTTCTTTTGATTCTTTCAGTGCTTGGAGTTAAGAAACTCAGTGCAGAATTGCCAATTTGGTTAAAACTTCCTGCTAAGGTGGCTGTTAATTTTAGATAGGAGATGCAACCATAAATCACCAGGAAAAACAATGCTTTAAAAAATCAGACTGCATCAACATCTATCATTAGTTCTACTATATCACTGAATTAGTAACCAAGCCCAGCTCCCTTAGGCAGATCAATCATACTGTTAACAGGTTCCCATGGTACC
Source organism: Anseranas semipalmata (assembly GCA_013399115.1). Taxonomy (NCBI): domain Eukaryota; kingdom Metazoa; phylum Chordata; class Aves; order Anseriformes; family Anseranatidae; genus Anseranas; species Anseranas semipalmata. The sequence goes on along the minus strand of VXAA01006946.1, from coordinate 526,896 downwards.
ATCCCACAGTAACCAGTCTCTATCCATTATGTCCTGAACAAAATACCACCGACTCTTCCCTTACCTTCATACTTCTCCCTAAATGCTTAACACACCAAAATCTCTGGAACAATCTGCACAGAAAAGGAAGGGACACCACCAGCACCAGGGCAGCTTTGCAAGTGTCCAAACAATCAGCCCTGGCTTGTTTCCCCTGCATATGAATTGGCTTGGAAGAAGAGAGACAATCCTTCCTCCCGGGCAATCAGCACTGCTAAAGCCATCAGGGCCTGATTGGTAGTGAATCTGAGACTGTCCTGTCCATACCCCTTCTCAAAACATTTATCTGAGATTGTGGCCATGTCATATCTCGCCACTTAGAAAGTATGCAATAAGCTAAACCATTTCCCTTGCAGATGGCAGATGGGGTTGGGGGAGGAGGGACTTATGAATATCACGATCAGCTCTCCACAAATATCCCTACGACCAACTGATGCTAGAACTAAAGCTGGTATAGCTCGAAGCTAACGGAAGACTGTTTCTGAAAGCATTAAGAGATCTATGAAAGGAGCATGAGATTTTCACTTTTAACAAAAGAAAGAATTTAATACATTTTCTAAGCCTCACAAACTGCGAGATTATAACAGTCTCAAAAAAGTTTAAGGATGCTAGAAAATGCTCAGATATCCTTGGGCTGTCATCAAGATAAGCAGACTCAGAGGGGAGGAGTTAATGGCTTACATACAATTTTCTTGATACTTGAGGGATCAGCAAGAAGTGAGGATCTCCAAAGGACAGGTCCTAAATCTGTACGGACTGATGCTGACGGGAAGTAAGAGACTAAATAAGAGCAATTATGCCCTGTGTGCCCTCAAATTATCAATGCATATTTATGAAAGCATATGAAAGTGTATTTATATCATCTGGAACTTGGGCTCTGTATGTGTCAGTGAGTAGCACAGAATGTCACTCCAGAGCTTACACCACGGCCATGGTGGTTTAGGGCCCTGTATTTTGATGTGCAAACACAGCTTGGTGTCTATACCATCAAGCCAGTGCACAATTAAGTAGACAAAGCATTTCAGCCTTCTTCTCATTTGTTGATTTTTGCTCTTCTGCCTCTCCCATTTGGCCACTTAAGATGCAACCACGCTCCAAGAACTGAGTCACTCTGAACAACTGGGATGCTGCTGACAATTTTGCAGCCCCAAGGACCCCTGTAGCCTGCCTGAGGCCTTGTGACCGAATTGGCAAAAGAGGCTATCAAGTGGCTTGCTTCTCTGGCCTCACTAAAAGTCAAAGTACATCACTTCACTGCACTGGTGAAGTCTTTGCTGGATTCAGTGAAAAAAATGTTCGAGTCCGTGAACTGAATCTCACCTGGAGTTCTCCAGGTTGCGGGGTGGTCTGCTTTTCTTTTGCAGCGAAAGATGAAAGCATGAACTTTGCCCCTCCTGAGACAGAAAAACTGATTTTATCACAGATCTGGGAACAATTTATATTTTATTTTCCCACTGAATTCAGCTTGGTTCTGCAGAAGCTATTTCTCCTCGCCTCTCACCCAAAGGCTGGAGTTCAGAGCTGACGGCTGTTTTAGCTGAGGCTGGCAGCCTTGCCCTGAGCAAATATAGTTCAAGTTCAAAACATAGTTGCTCCTTTGGAGCTTGATGGAATGGCAGGACTCCCACTCAGAAAGTGGCCTGCAGCTTTAGAGAAACTTTAATACTAAATGAAATGGGTTTTAAATAGGGAGGAGAGTGGTGTTGCTGGAGTCTCTTCTACTGTATATCCACTATGGGGTTGGTATCTCCCTGCCTAGGTGATTAGGAGTGTCCAGAAATTCTATACTTAATTTGTATAAAACCAGACCTCAAACTGAAGAAATTCTGTTCACGTGTATATTTTCTCCTGGCAGATGAATGTTGTTGCTAAAAAACTGTAAAGTTTCTAGCAATGTTAGACTATTCAGATGGTGTTGTTAACGATGGAAGATTTTGAAAGTGTTTGTTGTAATAGCTCAAAAAGTTGATGAACCCTTTAGGACTACAAAATACCGACAAAAGGCAAGAACTTGAATGGCCAATAACAAGAGGGAAGGTTGACAAATAAACAAGAGGGTGCATCTCCTATTTGCATTCTGGAGATGTCTTTGTCAATTAGTGTTGTTGTAGTTAAATACACAGCAAATGGACCTTGGGTCTCAGCTAATGCAACAGTTCTTGAGGTTTTAGCAGTTCATTTATATCTGAGCAAATGCAGGCTCAAACCATGTGAATCATCTCTGAGTTTTTAAAAAGCAGCTTTATTTTAAAAAAATGAAAGGTAAATTACTTCAGATGGCAAACTGCATCAGGAGAGCTAAATAAGGAAAAAATATTGTTACAGTGACAGTAATATTAGCTGCCACAAACAAAATCAGTCAATAAAAGCGCTTTGGAAAGTTAAAAAGCCAAATGAATGAATAAGCCTCTCCCTAAATTCAATATTCTCTTGTATAAAATATTAGCACTCGGACTAAAATCACCTCCTGAGTACGGTATTTTTTTTCTGTTTTATCAGCAGTCTCTCTCTTCCCCCTAGTAAATTCATTTATTTGTTCACAACTGCACTGTGTTGCCAGCACTTTCCAATACAGATACATAAGATAATACACCCTTCATCCACCCTAAAGCTCTCATTCCACAGGTTATTGATTTAGCCATACTTCTGTAAAGACAAACAGCCAAATTTTCTGCCTTCTTCTGACTCCAATGACCAAAGATTCTCCAACCTTCTGTTGCTGGATGAAGTCAATCTCTGATAATGAGGGCATTGGGGACTATATTTACACTCGGCCAAGCATGGAGCCTGTGCTCAGAGTTACTTGCCCGCTGTCCCAGGGGCTGACAATTAAAGTTATGCTGTGTTGCAGGCTCAGTCCAAGCTGCGAAGGCTTTCTGAAAAGGTGAAAGCCAGTCTGTATCTATAGATCCAAGTAGATCATCACTAAACTCAAGTAGATCCAGGGAAGAGCTCTTCACCAGGAAATCTATCCCAACTTGTCTTTTTCTAAGCAGTTGAGATAATAAACTTGAACAGTGTGCTGGTTAATAGTTAGCAAAATAGATAATGAAAAGAAATCCCAGGGTCTGGAATGCTGCTGGAATGTTTGCTTTTGGGTTGTGTTTCTGTTAGAAACATAGAAATTACACTTAAAACAGTCAGTGCTGTGGAAAAGAGTTAACACTGCCTACGTGAAGGTGAAGGTTTTCTATCCTATCAATGTGACCAAGTGCAAAGGACAAATACGCGACCCCTTGTGTTACCAGTGACTCTATCCAGGATTGTGAGCCTGAGTAAAATTTCCTGAGTTTCATTACCCTTAACTCCTGGTCTGCAGAGGATTGCAAGGTCTATATCTTCATGCCCTTTGGAATATACTTGGATCATCAAGGCTTATCCTTTCAACTTTCTTCAAGTTGAACTTGAATTTTGAGCTAAGTTTGACCTAGTTGGTTGGAAAATTTTGACTCTGCCATGCAAGTAAGAAGCTGGGTCAGTGATCGAGGCTTCCTCCGCCTCCAGGGAGGGTTTCTATGGCTCACTGTCAGAAAGTGAATTCAAAGAAGATGCCTGGGTCCTGGTAACAGAGACAGTGGCTGATTTTGTAGGGCAATTTCGTCTCATAAGCACAAAAGACCTGCCTGTGTCAGCTAGCCAACTTCTGCTGCTACTTACAGACCTCTGTGCTAAACCTGATTTACAAACTCTCTGATAGTCACCTGGGAATTATCACAAATGTGCAGGAAGAGGAGCAAAACAGTCCCTAGTAGGCAGCTGTGGCTAACATATAACCTGAATGTTTAAGCAATACCTGCAAAATCTTCTGGGGGTAGAGCAAAGGCAGAGAATAGGAGAGGCAATGCCTTTCCTTCTCAATACAACTTGCTCATAACTCTCACAAGAGAAAACTCAAAGGAAGCCTCAGATCACAGGTTGACTTTTGACTGAGAAGGAACAGCAGCTGGTCCTCTGGCACACACCAAACACCCCGATGTCCAGGTCCTTCATGGCCAAGGAGACGTGCTGCTTTCCTTTTATTTATCAGTAGGTCTCCACTCCTGGATCCAGTGCCATATCAGCCTATCCCTGCAGCAACCCAGAAAACACAGGAGAACTGTTTGCAGTTCATTTCCAGCTACCAGACAGTACCAAATTTGATAGTGTTGTTGTTGTTTGTTTGTTTATTTTCCCTGACAAGGACATCTGTTTACTAGAACTCATCTCCAGCTTTAGTGAACATCAAAAAGGATGTCTGCGAGACTGCAGCTGGATTTAGATGGTACAAAGCCCTTCAAGTGACTGTTTAAATCTTTTTCTCTTCTGCATTGCCTATTCCCAAATAGAAATCAGTTAATTTTAAGAGTATCTCCAGCTTTTGGAAACTAATATGTGGCTGTGATTGTCCTAACTTTTGTTTCACCTTTGGCGTAAAAATAAAACAAAACAAAAACAAACACAAACAAAACAGCAAAAAAAAGCAAAAACAAAACTTAAAAAAAAACCATACAGAAAAGAGCAACTATCCTAAAATACGCACATATGTGCTTTTTCTTAAATAAAAGTAGGCATCTGGAGAGATGGGGGGGAAAATGAGTAAATGGGGGAGCATTCTTTTTTATTTTTCTCCTCCTAATAGCAGACAGCATACACTTAATCTCAGGAAGATCTGATTTGGAAGTGCTGTGCTTTCATGTTGCATGCCTATATGACTGTTTATTTAGTTGTGAGTTGATTGATTGGGAAATAAGTGCTTTTCAAGTTGACAGTATAAATAATGAAACTTTATTAGTGATATATGTGACACATTTAACAATGCTAATTTTCTGTACTGCTCTGTGTAATTCACTTGCTTTTTTCAGTAGGCTGTAAACAATAGAAGGTTTGAGGGAAATCGCTAATTTGTTGGCTTTTTAAAAGGCAACAGAAAGGAATCCAAAATTTAGAAATATTTCCAGAGTGCCACCTAGTGGACAAAGAAGTGAAGCCGCAAGAAAAATTGGACTCAACTTTGGCGAGTACGTCTTAATATACAGAGCTGTCTCTTCATTTTACTCAATAGCTAAACACAGGCAGCTACTAGTAACTTTTATGCAGTTTAGTGATCATTGCAAAACTTTATTTATTCCTTGGTTTTTATATTAAAAATCTAAGTATGCTAGAAATAATAACAATGAATGCCTTCCCTGACTATCTGTTTTTGTTATTTTGAAAAAAAAAAACCACAAATGTCTGGCCAGAGCCCAAACTTAAGATTTGATTTAATCATCTCATATTCTTGTACCTTAGAAGCCTTAAGTCATTAAACCTTGATTTCACTTTCACTCTTTTAATTAAAATATAGACCTTCGAATTTAAAATGGTCACATATATATAAATTTAAGATCGCTGTTATGAAAAAGACTTCACAACAAAAAGGCTTCAAATAATCAAGTTAACGTCTTACTGCTTTCATGTGTGGTTTTATCACAAGTGGTCCTTGGTTCTCCTTAGCAAAGCCACAGCACCTGGAGTCTTGTGGTTTTAGAAAACTCATTGCTGCCCTTAATGCAGGTTTCTGCTACCACTTTAACATCTCATTACCCAGGCAGTCCTGAGGGTGTTCAAAGAGACCCACATTTTGCTGTCCATGGAGATGCTAGTTCTGTGAGTGTGGCAGGAGGCAATGCCGTGAACTCACCGAGTTCCTCTTGCCTAAAGGCACCTGGGAGGTGAGCAGGGCTTGGCGTGGTTGGGCTGGCATGGCTAGAGGGTAGGGGAGGGGTGCAGACCAGACTGTATGTACAAATACTCTTACATCTGTTGATCTGTCTACTGTGGGTAGATTGAGCATAGAATTTCATAGCCCAGATAGCCCCCTGTCATTGTTCTTGTGACATCCCAGGATTTATAAGTAAGCCTTACAAACTTGGCAGCCTGAAGAAATCTGGGGTTGCAACTTCTACCACCTTTTGTCCTGAGGGTTTGTAGCAGGCCATGGCTGGGCAATGAGGAAGGTGCCTTTCTCAGCAGGGATCTATCTGGGCAGGTGTATGCGTTTCTTTTGTTACTGCTCCCTGCTGGGAGGGCAGTCTGGGGATCTTAAAGTAACAATTTCTGCTCCTACAGCTTGCTGCAGGAACAACTTCTATCCAAGGGTGTTGGTGCAATGTTGAGAGTGTCCCCCTAGCTTCATTAGCCTAGTAAAGACTTAAGCAATACAGATTCTGAGAAGTGCATTTTGCACTGGCTACTTCTGTAGTAAATGTTTTTGTATTTCCAGTTAAGAGCAGAAAAATCAAGCCTGCTTTCCTTTCATTTCTACCTGATTCTTAATTAATGCTCCTCAAATTTATTTTCTACCTGTGACATGTTGCCAGGAATGACTTATGTTAAAGAGGAGCTGTAATTACTTTCGTAAAGACCGACTTTGAGATGTAGGAAATGTTCTTAGTAAACATGTCATCTGGATGGGGTGTTTGAGAGAGAGAGAGATTTTTATCTACATTGAAAGTAATATTGACATTATGGAGGCTAAATACAGTGTGTTGTTTTGTCCTTTTGGCATACAACACTGGTAAATTCATTGATCTCAAAGTGAGATAAGAAAAAGAGGTAAATGACAAGAAAAACAATGTGAGACTGAGGCAGAAAGTCTTTTTATTTTTTTTCCCCCGATTTTTTTTTTTTTTCTATGAACTGTGAGGGAGAAGATTCTTACATCAACACCAGCGAATGATTATCAGAGAAAAGGAGTAAGAAGAGGCAATGTGCTCAATATTGCTTCCTGCTTGATTTAACCAAGCTCTGCTTTTGCCCTTCTTGAGTGGAATGAACTGCAAAATTATGTAGAGATCTCCCTTGCAGCCTGCATGTTTGCAAAGCCAAAAGAACAATAGCTTGTCAATGAAAATGTGTAACGTCAGTGGGGAGGGTTCTCTTTACAAATGAGCAACAGGGGGAGAGGAGGAGGGATGTAAAGGGAAGGAGCAGTAAGGAGGGAATTTTGGTGCTAGGGTAGGCTGCATTTTCTAATGAGGTCAAAAAAGCAGACTGGTGTCTACTCTAGAGGCTATTATTAGCTTTACAGGCAGATATTTCCTTCTACCTAAGGGCTCTTAAATTCTGCTGAGAAGAACATATTAATAATCTGTTCGGAGGTGTGTAGGCAATGTTTTCCACTGGTGGTATTGTTTTCTCAAGGAGGTGCTCTAGCATTATCACTGTATATTTTTATGCTTCTAGGCACTGTGTACTGTAGGTTTGAGGTGTGTGTGTTATATGGGTGTGCAGACTGGAATCTGGAAAGAAAGAAAGGGATTGGAAAGGCAGCCATGAATGGTACAGACCAGTACCATGAGGTACAATTGCAAGGGATAAAAGCAGCAATAAAGATGACAGCTTTCTGAGAGTCAAAGGTTGGATCCTATTTCCATGACTGACATGCCTGTATGAAAATGACTGCTGGTGGGCATCAAAAATAACTTCCATGACGTAAGTACAGCCCTCTCAGAGGCAACAATACTCTGTTGCACTTTTCCTGCCTTTTTTTTTTTTTTTTTTTTTTTTTTTTTTACTTCTGCTTCCCCCACTGAGGTTGATTCATTATGCTGTAGTTTCAAAAAGAGTTATTAGCTCCTTTTGGGTTGAGTTTTGAATCCAAATTGTTAGAGAAATGTTTTCAGTTTTCACTCTTATTTCCAAATTGCTCCTAGTCAGATCTTGTGAAGTTCCTGAACAAGGTGTGAAGGCTGACAAACCGTGGTCTTGCAGAAGCAGGAACTCAAACTTTATGCCTCTGAAAAAGAGAAATTTGTAGTTTTTCACTTTGTGACAAACAGTTCCTTGAACTCTGGAAGATCCTCTGGTGTTTGACTCCAAGTATGTGATGGTCTTTTTATAGTAAGAAAACATCCTAAATCATGTCTGGAGATGTCTCCAGATGATTAGCTGTGGGTATTTTTACTCCCTCCGAGCCTGGTTTTATTGCTCTTATGGGAACCATTTATACAAGCAGAACAACGTGCATGCTCTTGAGTTATTTTTGTTTGGCTAATATCTTTAAAATATTTTGTAACTGTTCAAAATATGTGGCCTGCAAAAAATGTATGTGCAAGTATGGTGTGATAAAAAGGTTTGTTTGTCACTTTGCATCTTAAACTAACCCAGCATGACAGAAGATGCTTTCTATCACAGCAGATATTCTTGCCTTTATCCCCTTATCTTGCTGGCCACTGTTGGTGCATAAGTGCCACCTCACTATTGAAGCTAGGAGTTCACTTGCATCTCTCAACATATTGCTTCTATTTTGGTATTTTCTAGTATCCCATTTTTGCCAGCCTTTAACAGTTTTTCTTCTCCATACCAAAATAGTCCATACTGTCTTTAAGAATCTGTTACTGACCGACAGTTCTTCATAGTTGTCGTTAAAGAGTGATGAGTTCGGTCCAAAACACCGTGAAGCTAATGAAAGTCTTTGCATTGATTTTTCTTTCCATTTTTTTTTTCCTCCATACTTTTCAGCGTCTGTACTATGTATTCTTTTTGAAGGACTTTGGATCAATCCCCTCAGAGCTCTCTCTGAGATGAGCCAAAAGTGGAAATAAGAGGCCATGGAAACAAAAAAACTCAAGCATAGGCCACAGACAAGAAGATTCTTGTAGCATATGAGTTTACAAAGCTGATTTTTATACAAACACAAATATGAGACGTTAACCTAGGTGTTAATGTAAGGGGTGTATCTTTTTAATTACTCTAGAGTGTGTAATAAAATGAGTCTGGTAAATATTTCATTAGCAACTGTAATAAAATATTGATTACAATTTCTCTATTAATCCATATTACTTTGATTCTGTACTTTTTACACTTTTAATAATTTAGCAAAATCTGTTAGTGGGCACTTCCTTTTCTAACTAGCCCAGGATGGGGGGGGGGAATAAGTGTGGAAACTTAGCACTTTTTTTTTTTCTTCCTCTGTACCATCACTTCTGATTCAGTTAATTTAATTACATAACAAGCCACAACCTCTGTTTGCTTGCTTGCTTTGTATTACTGTAAACTAAGAAATTAACTTTTTTCTCTAAGAAAACTTTCCCCTGTACTTTTAAGCCTCCAAAGTGACTGTTCATAACATCAGCTAATTAGCACACAGTAATACTCCTGAATGTATGGTATGCAAAAGAATCCCAATCCTTTTTTATGTGGAAGAGGAAAGCATTCATATTTCAGAGGGAGGGTGGCCTATTTCAGTGAAGCTAGAAGCTTGAAAGAAAAAAAATGAATCCACAGCTAGAGACAAAGGATGATATGGAAAAAGGAAGATATCAAAATTCTTGTTCCTTTGCATGTTACCTTGTAAACACGGTTATGCATTAAGGTTAACAATCAGGATACCTAATTATTCCCATACAAATATTTCCAATAACAGATTTTTTTTCTTTAAAGCAGCTGAAGTCAAAGCAGTGCTTTGACTAAATATGCTAGCCATTTACCATTGTTTGTAATTGCAAAGAATGAGTTTAATTTCATGATATTTTCAGTAGTACATTAGCACAGAATCTTCTGCTTGCTTCCCATTTCTTTTCCTCCAGAAGTCAGAAAACCAGGTGACTCTACCAGGTCATCAGTGGCAATTATGCTGATACCTGTTAATCAACATATGATGGTTAAATACATGTTAAATACTGAATAAACATCTGGAAAACTGTATATTTAGTTTGATCTTCTAAAATTTGGTGTAAGTGGCCAGTGGTAATTCCCTTCTACGTGCTTTTCTTGAAAGTGTAAGGGTTGTTCTTCAATTCCTCTGAGTGCTGAAGAAACCTGCTGGTATCTGAAGTCGTACTGTATCTCTACAGTAGATGCATCATAAATATGGAAACAAAGACATTCACTCTACCAAAGTCTAACTGGAGGTCTTTTAGCACAATGTTTATGGCACACTCTTGGCTATCAAACCAGTGAAAGTAGCAGTTAATGCCCAATGTAACAGCTAATTTCTGTCACATGGATATTGGTCTGAGAAATTAGCCTGGGACTGAGCCAGCCGGTGTTGCAGTTTCACTAACTTTGCAGCGCTATTAGTTTGAAGTCAGGGGTTCAGATGTGGCCTTGACAAGCATATGATTCTGTGCTGCACTGCCTGTCCTAGGAATCTGTTCAGTTTTTTTTTTTCTATATTTAACAGATGAAAATGTCTCTTGAGTTCGTCAAACACATACTCAAGATATCACAAGCTGCAGCTGGCAGCTGGCAGCAGTAGTTCAAGGTGAATGGGGCACTAATTAGTAAGTATATAGGGTTATCAGCACATGCAACACCCACTTTTTGAGCAGGGAAGGAAGATGAATTAACAGTCAGAAGGAGGGCTCTTTTCCAGCTGCCTCCAGCTCTGCAGCAGCTCTCATTCCTCCTGCCTACCCACACCCTTCCAGGGTGAGGGCTAGAGAGAGCTTGTGCAGATGCAGCTGTGAGCACCAGGGCAGCACTTCAGAGTTGGTTAGTACAGGGAAAAGCCACGTTACCCCTGGAGATGGTCAGAGTCTGGCTCAGGATTGCTTAGACCCCTTCCAACGACTTTAAACACTGTGAAAGTCTGGTAATGTGGTGGGTTCCAAAAACATTTAACAGCCCCAGTGCTTCAGTCCCAGGTTGTAGGAACTATCCTAATGCTAGCAAAAACTGCCGGAGAACAACAACCAGCTGATAACTGACCTCTCCCCTGGTGTCAGCAGAAATAGTGGGTAGCAGAGAAGACAGGATTGAAAATTGCTGAAATGCATAGTTGAATAATAACCAGGGAATGATCCTTCTTTAAGTGGGAAAGAACAAGATTAATGTGCATTTTACCAAGAGATAACATTTTTGCAATTACTATTAAGTATCTAGAAGTCTCTAATTCAAAATACAGATAATTTACTGTAAATCTTTCCACTGACTGCCATATTTTTCAGTAACTCTTGGCTGTAAATGTAATAGCTGCAGGAAACTTTCAATTCAATGTATGTAGAATCACACCCTTTTCAAATCTTTTCTTTCCAACAGCCACAATTTCAGGTCTCAGAATTGCATTTCTTTGGGTAGGAATCCCATCTGTATAATTTTGAATTATCCAAGATAAGCCTGAGGGATAAAATTAAAAGCCAGATTTGATGAGGTTGGTTCTTAACTTGCTTGTCATTTGCCTATCAGAGACATTGATTCTTTACATGGCTTTAAATCTGCCAGCCCATATCACTAGTAAATCCAGTATTAGTTGCTCTGTGTTCACAGAGATCACAAACTAATTTTTGGCAGAGACTTTTGAAAAGGTAGGTTATACAAACTCATCTGTGGTTCAATAGCTTTACTGTTTCCCTGTATAGCTGAATTTTTCATTCTTACCCAGCTGATTCTCCATTGCATGCCTATTACTACAATATCTTCTCTTCAGTCTTACAGTCAGGTATTTGCAATGAGTGGGAGGGAAGGTGAAAGCTTCATGCATCACAGAAGTAGCACTAGAAGGAATAAGTTACTCATATGTCAAAGCAATAGTAAGTCCAGCCAAAAGGATGGTACCATTATCTGGGAATATTCAGGGAAATGTAAGGAAAATCACAGGCTGAGGTTCTGCTGTAGGAATGGAGAAAAGTGAAACTGCCTTACAGTAGAAAAGAAGGCAGTAATGAGTAAAGAGTACAGTTATACTATTGATTCATGAATTATTTCAGGTTGTACTGTTAATCAAAGAGACAGCTCTGTTGTCCTAGAATTCTTTCATAAATCAGGAATAGAAGTTCTGCTGTTCACAGGATTGCTCTCAAAGATAACACCCGAAAGTCTCAGTATCATCTGAGATCATAGATGCAAACTTGAATCTTCAGGCCTCTGAGAAATTCTGCCCTGATGTTGTGAGTTGCACTGAATTATGCTCATGTAAATGTTGACCTCTGGAAATGACCACAGTTACATTCTTGGGGTGTTGCAGCACATAAACATGCCTGAGTTGTGGAGCAGCTGGCCCCAGGTAGTCTGCCATGAAGAAATGAAAGGGAAAAGGGAGGTCAAAAAGTTTCACATGTTCATAGTGAGCCAATTCTAGCATACATAGGTAAAATTCTGGACCATGAGGGTCTTATTTAGCTGTGCCTGCTAGCACTGCAAGGCAATAGACAGAGAAGAGTGGAGATACTGAGGCCTCCATCACTATCTGAGCTCTCAAAGTATCCAGGTCTGCAGATGCAGGTGGGAATCCTGATAGATAGACATGCCATAAACACTTTACCTGTGCATCTTGCTTTTGGTCATGAACAAAAGTTCCAGAAAATCTGCTTATCTTGTGGCCCTATCTTAGCCTTTCTCACCTTCCTGTATCACTGAGGATTTTCTCTCTCTCTCCTTTTTTCTTGTTTTCTTTGCTTTGTTTTTGTCCGACAAATTAATTTATACAGTTATAGGCTGGAACAGAGCTAAACCAGGAGCTGCTATTCTGCTGGTGTCTCAGAAGCATGGATGGACTCCAGATAGAGCCATGCCATTCTGTGTGGGCTGGATATGGCTTTGAGCTTGAGTTGAAGAAGACATTTAGTCCAGTTGATGTAGATCCAGCTTTTTCCTACTGAGGTTTAATTAGCTTTTCAGAAATGCAAGCAGTGAAACTGTAAGCCTGAGATGGCCGCTTGATAATCCTTTGGGATGCTGGTATTTGATAACTGGAATGACCCAGTGACAATACAGAGATTTTATTTGTTAGAAAAACAAAACCACGGTATTCCTAACTTCTAACTCTTAGTCGCTTTTCAGAATGTCTCTCTAGTTAATACCAAAGTGCAAAGTGGTGTTAACCATGATAATAAGATAGCAAATACTGATGGAAATTTGATTGCAAATGAGCAATTTGTGTAGCAAATAAGAATTAGATACCTTAATGTGTTAACCAAATAAGAGTCAGGAAACACTTGGGAAATTAATGTGTAAAGTAGACAAAATAAAGCATTCAAGGCATGCCTTAAGTCTGGTTCCTGGGACTTTCTTTTGCTTTCCTTATTGCCAAGCATACGATGAAGGTTATAAGTAAGGGAATAGAGAGCCCACTTCGTTTTGCTTCAACTTTGTTCTCAGGAAATTGTTTTTGATTTTAGAAATAACCTGTGCCTGAATTTCCCGAGTAAGCCTGTGGTCCTTGTAACCATCTCTGACAGACATGTTCATTCAGACATTAGCTAACATCAACCCCACAGCTGCAGATACTTCCACAATGTTTCCAGCTACATTACCCAGTCTGGCTTAAAATATGCAGTCATGTCTGAACACCTGAGAATCTCTTCACAAACACAGTTGGTTTTGGGTGCAGATTTTATTATCTGAATATTTTCTTTGATGTCCATCTCCTTTGTTAACTTTGTCCTGTTCATGGTATGGCTATTTTGAACCCCCCGAAGTGTTTTTTTTTTTCATAGTTATTAGTGTCTTCAAATAGCAGAATCCTGTTGTGTTGGTAGCTGAGCAAGGCCAACATCCTACTGCTATAAACACTGGATGAATGCTCAGAATGGGACGCTGACCTCCCCAAACAGGCTACCATTTGAAGGGACCAGGCAAAAAGGAAATCCTACCATTGCCATGTTGAATATAGGATTAATTGCATGTATACATAGACTAACTGTCGCATGGCACATAGGAAACCTGTAGCAAGTCAGGCACTTCATGCAAACCTCCTGAGTCCCAGACCAGACTTTTATCTGTTTTTCTATTAGGCATCTCATGCTGCCCTTATGAGGGGGCTCTGTTGATTAGACAAAAGCTGTTTGGAGGAGGAGGAGTTTCTTCAACAAAGAAGGCAAGTCGTAAGGTTTAATTTGGAGCTTCCCATTCTTTTCTCCTTTTACTTAATAGTATATAAAAATTGTTTCAGAGCCTCTTAATGAATCCAATGCTTTATATAGTGCTGTAATTACTTTGATGTAAGTGTCTAAAAACACAGCCAATCTGTCTTTTTACATGGTTTAAATGCAAGTGAAGCACTTATTTCCCCAGTAAATCTTCTGCTGCTCTAACAGAAACTGATTTTAAAAGAGGGAGGGGAGGGAGAAAAAAAAAGTCATTGATATTCTTACAAGCTGTCTGCAAAGTATTATTACAAAAATAATTGCATTTTCAGCTAATCAAAGATGTGTTTAAGAGTACTTGGGCTGCAGGGATTACACATTCAGAATTTAGACAGAGCTTTCAATAGCTCTATGTCTGAATCTTTGAAAGAGGCCAGGTTATGGTATTCAGTACAACAGATTCTTATTTTCGACTATGCTTAGACTGAGAGTTGCTTTATGAGATAACCCAATATTTTCCCCTCCACACCTCTCTTCTCCCTCTGCTAATACTTAGTACATTGGGGGAAGTTAAGGATAGATAAACATTAAAATTAATTTAATCCCTTGTAATGTTTGACAGATGTTCATCAGCATGTAGACAAACCAGAATTAATGGTTTGCTCTTGAAATTCTTTAACAAGGAGTGATGGGTGTTTGGTTTGTTTTGGTTTGGTTTGTTTTGGTTTGGTTTGTTTTGGTTTGGTTTGTTTTGGTTTGGTTTGTTTTGGTTTGGTTTGTTTTGGTTTGGTTTGTTTTGGTTTGGTTTGTTTTGGTTTGGTTTGTTTTGGTTTGGTTTGTTTTGGTTTGGTTTGTTTGTTTTAATGTTCTACGTAGTAGAATGATGTCCTCCCAAAGCCACCAAAAGATGATCTGGAGAGCCTTCACCCAGAGTTTTTTCCCTTCTCTCTTCCTGGGACCAAAGAGATGATTTCAAAGCAAGGCCAATCAGTTGGTTGACCAAATCAGCAGAGATGTGACAGCAAAGTGCTGCTATGCTGGGTGGGACAAAATTATGAGACCTGTCTACCTCATTGTGTTTAGGTCCCTGGACACTTGTGTAACAAAATCAGGACAGCCCAGCAGAGAGAAACTCTATATTGTTTCCTGGACCCATCTAGTCTTTAGAATCATGCTGCCATGGTATTTTGCACGACAGTAACTCTACAGTTAATTGTTTATTAATATTTCTCAGAGATACAAACATAATATATGCTGATCAGAAGTTCACTTCCATGTTTCTTGCACTCTGAGAGTTTAACGCAAACAGCAATGATAATCCAAGTTTAGGCAGGCATTACAATGGAAATCCTCCAAAACTCGGAGACTAGTGACTCCTTAATAGATACCAGTACAGCCATTTCCTCTGATCATTAGATTGATGCTTTCTGTTTAAGGGCGAATGAACACTGAAGTGCAGTGTTGCTTCTTGCTTACCTCCAGATTAAGCTTTGCTGATAGCTCACTCAGTCTGAACTGTAAATTGTAAGTCTACTTAACCACAAGAGTTAATTTTTGTCTTTGTCATCATTTTCAAATTAGCTTCTTTAGGCAGTCTTCTAAGATTTTTTTTTGTCTTGCATGTCTGAAGGACTTTGGAGGTTGTGTCAGCTGCCATGCTACTTGAGGTCTTTTGCTGTGTTGAGCAACCCTCAGTGTTTCAAAGAGGCTGGAGTATCTATGATTAAAATGGAAAATCCCCTTCTTGTAGCATTAGTCTCTGAAGAATCTGCTTCATCCTCTATGTAATTTAGCAGGATTTGAACAGCTCTGCTCTCTGGGTTGTTACCTCCTCTTAGTACAAGTGGATAACATTTATATTTTGTCTTCCATTTCTCATATGAAGCAAAACATGGGAACTGTGAAAATCAGGATGAGCACACCCTACTACTCTGCTTGTGGTATCATGGGATCAGCTTCTTCTGGTTTTGCATGAACTAGTTAGGAGCTGGAATATCTCCCTACTTGGAGATATTCAAATGCCATCTGGACTTGGTCCTGGGCAACCTGTTGTAGGTGGCCCTGTTTGAATGGGTGTTGGACCAGATGACCTCCAGAGGTCACTTCCATCCTTAACCTTTCTGTGATAATTCCAGCTAAGATTGGTGCAGTATGGAGCCACACATTCTGTGGGCAATGGAGTGATTAAACAAGGATGAAGGGGTGATCCTTAATGGATAAAGTGAAAGTCACCTCTGAAATCAAGAAACTGAAGCCTAAAGGCATAAGGAAGTGTTAAGACCAGAGGCTCTCTGTCCAGCTGCTGAAGCGTCTCCAGTGTGAGACATTGGTTTGCTCTGTGGTGCTGGCATATCTGGAGGGATGTGAGCAGGAAGGGATGCACACTTCAGACTCAGAAGAGTCTGTTTCAGTCTTAATCTTCCAGTTTGTCTCCCATGGTTTGAAGGATTTTATAACAAACATCATGAGTCACCTTATTCACATCTCACTTATACTTTCTTATAAAAATACAGGGTACGTTTATTGCTAATTAATTAACTATGACTTTATTATATAAAGAGGTCAAAATTTATTGGCATTCCACAAATGTATCTTGTAGATAATTATTTAATAACTATTTTCTTTAGCAAAACTTAGCTGGAAATAAATTTCAAGTGCTTTTACGTGAGGGACAGAAATGGAAAGACGATGTTCTCTTTGAGTGTTCTGGTCTCAAGATAGCTTTTTCAATAGTGGTGAGTAGTAAGGAATAAAAAATTTAAACAGTATTAAAAAGCTATGTGTTTTTTTTATTTTTATTTTTTATTGTATGAACTGACCCACAGAGGCTTTATAAGGTCAGAGCAAGGATGACAAATACCCTTACTTTTTATTTCTATATAATTATTAAAAAAAAAAAAAAGGAGATTATTTCCCTGCATTAGGAGATGAACAACACTTAGGGATTGCAGGGCTATTTCTCTTCAATGGAGGCAGTGATATGTCTCAAAAAACTTTTTAGATTTTTCTTTTTTATTAACGTGAGTACAGTGTGTGTATAGGATGGGGAGAATGGGACAGTGTGGGGAACAATGACAGACAACTTTGTGCAGAAACCCCTTTCTGTGTGACTCTAGTGAGCTCTGTGCCAGATGAAGCACCCTCCCTGCTTTCTGTAACAATCTTCCTCACAGCTCTTTCTTTGGCATCCAGCCTCAATCATCCAATCCCCGTGGTTTTTGTTTGTTTTGTTGTTGTTGTTTTGTTTGTTTGTTTGTTTTACCTGTAGGTATTTCTACTGAACAAATGCAAAGATTTCAAATTTGAGAAGAGCTTGCTTTGACCAAAATGTTCTCCAAGTAGTTTAAGATTAATTAAATATCTGAGTTAGCTGAAATACCTTGAGTTTCAGCATTCTCAAGTAGAAGCTCACTCCAATATCTTTCTCAAGTCAGAGTCAAAGGAATGTCGCAGTAACACTTACTCTTCTCTATTATCCAGTGAAAAAGAATCTGTGACATTTTGTGTTTTGTTGTTGTTGTTTTATATGGATATCTATAGATATATATTTTTTTCTGCTCCTTGGATCCCCTTCCTTGTATATGAATCAATAAGTAATTTGAAAACTAAAACACTAGATCTGTTTGAATGGTTTATATACAACAGCTGTGACAAAAGACAAAGAGAAAATAGCCTGGAAACAGTCAGCTCGGAAAATCCTGAACAGCAGTTGCACCTAATTGATTTGGTTGGGTCTGTGTTTAATATAGCTTAGCATTAGAACTGGTCCCAGGGAGTTTTCCAACTTTCATGGCATGTGTTTAACCTTATAAACATGATTAGGTTGCAAAAAGGATTATGTACAGAGGCTGAACTTCAGGACAGAAAAGGAGTTCCCTTCCACAGTCACAGTTTCATCCACTACCTGCTCTGTAATGCATAGTGTGTTACTTGTTTTAGGTGGTCACAAGGCACCTAAAAGGGGCCAGGGTATGGATTATTTCTGGGGCTGAAGCTGCAACATCCTGGTATTGAAAATCACAAACCTTCCAGATGATGGAGGTGCTTCTGTCGTAAACTGGCCTAAAGATTCTTAGTTTTTAAAATGTAACAAAGTACTCAGTCTCTTAATGTGTCTCTGTCCAGTATAAAGTGGATGATACTGTTTAGAGTTATTATTATAATTATATTAGTTATTATAATTATAATAAATATAATAATTAATAATAATTGTTTCCTACAGGTCAAGCAAGCTCTAAACACTTCACTTTTTTTTTTTTTTTAAAGGGGACAAAGTTTATGCATTTAATCATATAACTTAAGGAACTACTGCTTTGAAAAACAAATACAATAAAAAAAACTATTTTGCAAAGGTATTAAAAGAGTTAACAAGATTGGCATGTGCTAAAGTTGCCAAAATATGGCTCACTCACATAATTCCAACATTTTTACAAATAACAAAGTAGGAAAGTACTTTGGAAAAAACATAGGTAACACGGAGAAGGGGGAAAAATACCTTAAGAAGAATGGGTTGCAGTGATATTTCTGTGTTTAACCTGACAACTTTTCAGGTCTCTGAGGTCTCCTATATTGAAATTGATTTGAATTAACATAATCCCATTTTATGCACGAATTTACTGTTCTTGTTACTGTCTGTCAGGCTGTCGTTCGTTAGTTCTGCTTAGGAATTTCTAAGTTTGGGACACCTGCTGCTGGATGGTGTTGGCTTGTTCCTCTTTTTGTTGTAATTTTGGTCTGTCTATGACTTATGAAAAAGTGCATGGGGATTTGTGATGACAGAAAGTAGCTACCATCCCCTTGTGGCCCCAAGTCTCTGACAGTATGGGGTAGTGGTAAGACTTGCTTTACAGTCACGCACAGATGTACACATTTATAGCAGTGTGGATTACCTTGAGAGATTTTGGGTAATAATCTGCATAGAAGAAACCGCATGATGTTCATATCTTTTGTATTGGTCCTATTGAATACTATAACTGGAATATACAATCTAGAGATGAGCTTGTTGGCACTCAGTCTGTAAGAGACTTGCTTAAGGAGAGATACCTCACATGATGATCATACTGATACCCTGTGGTAGCAGTGAACACTTTTTTTCTCTAAACTTCTATGCAATTCTCTGGAAGGTTGTAGGTATTTATTAAAAATACAGCCACAGCCCAAGCCATTCTGTGTTAATATGTTGTCCAGAAGAGACTGGCTGTATGTGTGGGGTTCAGGGTGTAGGCTGCTTTCCTGTTTCTGTTCTTTGCTAGGAATCCATATGATAACTTGCAGATAAAGCTGCAGTATTAAGTGCTGCTGCTTTGACCAAGATAGTGACAGTATATATGATCATGTGGCCAAAGAGGAAGGAAGCGAATGCATCATCTTGATTTTGTAGAATCTGAAAGAGGTTATAAACAGTGAGGACGTGATTCTCATTATATACAACTCCAGACTGAATTCATGCAGTCAGAAAGCAATATCGTAATTAGGAGATGAACATGCTGTGGTCTGCAAGATCACCTCATCTCATTATATCAGCATTTCTTCCTTTCTGTGAGTTTCCCAAGTCTCCTCCTTTCATACAGGTAGGTACTCAGCTCTGAGGTGGATTGATGGCAGGAGGAAAAAAGGCAGAGGTTACTGAGTCACTGTTGTTACAAAGGCAGTAAGCACACATTGAGCTTGTATATGCCCATCTCAAGTCAAATCCTATCTTCGGACTGCAGTGGTTGTTGCAGCAGAAAGGACTGTATTTGTCTGGGTTGAATGGTATTGACAGGTGGAGGAAACTTATTCAGTGATATCTGCTGTTTCTGGCCTGCAGGACTGTGTGGAGGACTGTGGCATTGTTGTATTCTCTGAAGAAGGCAGTGTGATGGATTCAAGGGACAAGTGTAGTTCAGAGACATTCCAGTTTTCTCCACTGTAAGAGGTTTTAAAAAGCCTACCTGAAATCTGTCATTGTATTTTCCCTGCATTATTCTGGGCAGGGTTGGGAATGGGATGCTTGATCTGGTATTCTTTATTTTGGGAAATATATGGACCATAATTTCAAAATGAGCGAAAAGTGAATTTGGCGGGGGAGGGGGTAAGATGAAATAATGCAGGTAGGCTGCTTTTACTATTTATGTCAGTTTCTTTCCCATTTATTTTCAGAAAAACTCACATTCTCTTTGTGTTTTGTTTTCCCTCTTCTGTAAGCTTTAATGTAGCATTTGTCTTGGGGACCAATCCTGTAAAGATCTAGGGCCTGATCTTGCATGTAGAATTTCCCTTCTAACGGTTCAAAAACAGCAATTCACAAGATCCATTCCCACAAGAGAACACACAGTTGGGACACATCAGCATATATTTAAAACAAATTTGGAAAAAAACTCCTTTGCACTTGAGGAGAAGTCAAATACATCAGTAATAACAAATTTCAGGTGTTAGTTTCCACATACTGCATTTGTTCTTTTTAATTTTATTTTATTTTTTTCCAGTCAATACTATTCTGTGAATCCAGGAAGCACTTATAAGACAGATTTGCTGCAGCTAGAGATCACAGTCTGTTAAGTGTACAGGTGGCTACTCTTTGCTAACAGGGATGGTAATAAACATTTTTACTTCACTCCAGGGAGTTTAATTTATCTATTTATTTATTTTGCAAAGAATTTGTATTTCAGTGGCTTCATTATAAATCCAGACCTGCTTGAACAATCCATGCTGATTAAATTAAACACTGGGAGATCTATTAGCAGAACTAGCATGTATTAGTTAGACTGCTTTGGCTTTAGGAACCTGAGTAAGTCTTGTTTGAGGTGATCTGTTGTTCTGTTAGATGGAATCTTTCCCTCTTAAAGCTGAAATCAGAAAAGATAAAATCTATGCACAGACCAACAAGTCTGAAGAATTACGGCCAAACTTAAAACCAGGTTGGAAATGAATCTCTGCCCCCCTTTAAGATCTCTCATTGCAGAGGAGAAGTAGAAATGCGAAATTGTTCTTTGATAACTCCTGTATTGGATTTTGCTAACACCAACCATCATCAAGAGGTGGATGTATTTTTATTTTATTTTATTTTGGTTTGGTTTGTTTATTTTGGTTTGGTTTGTTTATTTTGTTTTGGTTTGTTTATTTTGTTTTGGTTTTATTTTATTTATTTTTTTATTATTTGCAAGAGGACAGATCCGTTCATTATTTCCTAACCGTGCTTATCCTTCATTAAGAAGAATTTAGTCACTGGCATATATTCTCCAATCCCTTCTGCTTTGCAAGTCCAGCTCTATTGTTGAATTCGGCACAACCGTGACCAGAAAACAGTTATCCTGGGAATGAAGTATTAATGCTTCCTTCATGTCATCACTTGGATAACTCTTCTTCACCCACAGTTTTCAAAGCCATAAAAATATGTCACTGTCAGGACTCTTGAAAGTGAAATGCTTTTCTTGAGTAGGCTCTTTGAGAACAACTTGACAACCATCAGTTTCCAGAGCTAACTGAAACTAACATTTCAAGGGTTTCTGTAATTATTGCTGGGGTAATGGAGTATAGACTTGGCTCAGCAGATTGCTGCTGGTGTCAAGCTTGAGGATGAATGCTAACATTTTGCTTGCTGATGTTAAATGCCATCTTTGAAAGCGGATGGAGTTACGCTCCAGAAAACGTATCCTTAAGTCTTGAGACTTGTTTGCAAGCTTGCAGCCTGACATAAATTCAGTGGGTGAGGAATCCACAAGCATTCCTTTTCCATCATAACTTATTTTTAAAAAGCAATTCTCTCTTCTTACTCTCCTGTTCTCCTTAAGTCTCAGCACAGGTGAGCAGCCCATCTTCTATTGAGTTGAAATCATTGTCTATAACTGAAGTCATACTTTTTATTTTCTTTTTTTCTTTCTTTCTTTTTTTTTTTTTTTTTTCTTCCCCTTTCCTAGAGTTACGAGCTGGCAGTGTGTCTCTGCTCCCTTGTGCTCTGGGTTGAAGTTCAAGAGTGCCCTAGAGCTACTTAGCTAAATTAATTACATCCAATATGACCTACCGGTTTGAGGGTGAGACAGGGAATTTTCTGAGATGATCTATACCAAGCAAGCTTTGTTCTTTTTTAAGTGCCCCATTATTATCTTAATTAAATAGTTATAACATCCTGGATTTAAAAAATAAAATGTACCCCTATTAATGCAATTTAAAGATCATTCCTTCTTTATATCTCTATTACCGGGAAATGCTCAAGAACTTCCCTGCTACTGACCTTCTAGGCTTATAATGTGGAACTTCTCATGACTTAAGGGAAAAGGGTGTAAGCAGTGAGCCAAGGAAGGAAATGGTTCTGTTCCATTTTAGCATGTTCTCTGTGTGAGGTGATGACATTGTACATTTTCAATATGACAGGTTATGCAGTGGATAGAGATACCAGGTATCAATCTAAATGTCATTCAGAAACAGCATACCTTTAAAAAGCAGGAAACAAAAAAAAACAGTAAAAAGAGAAAGGAGTTTTAAAATACATGACATTCAATGCAATAGGAATGAGTACTAAGAAGTGGAATCCAAGACTTCAATAGGCATAGAGGTCCCAGCTTTAGAAGACATGAATCTATCATGGGAATACACATCTGGAGTTTTTGCATAGATGTTATTGACAGCATGATGGTCTTGCTTGGATAACACAGCTAGCAAGCTATTCCACCTCTACTGATAACAGAGAATTGCAACACCTACACCACATACCTGCTTTCTTAAACAAATTAATACATGGATCACCTATACCAGAAGAAAGGCTTGTGACGTTGCTTGGTTTGGGGTTTTGGGAAACTGGGGGTGGGGGTGTTGTGTTTCCTCAGGCACCTTTGCTCCCTAAATGGAAGGGTTTTAAGAGTCTTCAAAGCTTAGTACCCAATGAGTTTTTATTTTCTTACTTGGTTGGGGCCCTTTACACGAGACTTCCACGTTGGGAGCTGTAAAACCAGTGGTGAAATGGATTGGTGCAAAGCACTGCACCGGACTGTTACTTCTCAGAGCATGCAGCCCATTACCAGTTTACGTTATGCCAAGAACAAGATGCAGGGCTTACATAGACTTCTAAGTTTCCTCCTGGCCAACGTATAAACATTCATAAAAGGAAATTTGTTTGTTTGTTTTGTTGTTGTATTTTTTTTTCTCAAAAAGACTGTTTCCATTTGTTGCAGGGATTTAAATAGCCTCATCACAGCAAAACACATCAGCCATGAAAAAAATAAAATATCTCTGAGTTGTATCTTTTAACACCATCTAAATTCAGTCTCAACTAGATTCTCCATTTTATTTCATCTATGAATGAGAAATACCTGTCCTCAGAAGAGTGGGTATTACTCCCATGTGGTTTGACATTGATCACACAGTGCCTTTGCAGTCTAAAAAATTAATCCTTCAAGGCTTATTGTCACAGATTATTATAAATATTCTGTGTGTGCTTCATGAAAAGGAATATTATCATGAAGATATTTGTCTATGGCACGTTTGGAGGGACAAAATATGCATCATTTGCTTAATGTTGCATTTGGTTGTATATGATCTTTGGTTCATAAAGGTTGTTATAAAGTCCAGTGTGAAAATTGCTGTCTTGGAATTAAGGCTAATAGACCACCTAGCCTAATAACTTGCCTGTAACAGTGGATTATTTCACTGTCTTCAACAGATATTCAGGGAGAAAGTGACCTGACATGTACATGAAAGACTGAACCCTGAGATGCAGTTAGCATGTGAGAGGTCTTTACAAATTCTAACGTAATTCACTTCAAAATATAAATAGCATTTTGTAGATATTTTGTTCCCCCCTCCCCCAGTAAAACTTACTTGGAAGTTGTGGAGCTACTAATGGGTCAGTTATTTCCAAGGGGAAAATATTTCCTTATATATATTCCAGTCAAATCTAATGAGTTTTTTTCTTCTTAAGACCTAATTGTTCCTTGATTGAGTCCTTTTAACGGTAGCATCAAAAGTGTATTCATCATAGGTAGTATGTAATTTCAAATAGAGAACTGAGACTACTTAACTTAAGCTGATAGTGCCAAGCAGCTGTTAAATGGCTCTGTTCTCTCAAGATAGTCTAAAGTTGTACCGAAGTTTCTCTTTCTAGATTTTTCTCTTCTGAACAGCTACAGACTATTTCTTACAATGCAAAATTAAGCTGTGAAAATCACGGATATATGAGATGCTTGGGGGGGGGCAGATTTGTCTCTTTTTTGGGTAACAAAGTATTGTAATGAAATACAACAATTGGATTAACCTATTATATCAGATAATTTGCAGATTGACCATGTGTCCATGAAACTTTAAGATGGTGGGACAGTCTGAGCCTGACACAGTAGGCCCAGTTTTATACTCCACCACTTCCTGTGAGATTTTTTTGGGAAAGTCAACTGCACCTTATCAGTGGTTTGGTTTGTCTAAATATTTAGCAGTGTTAAGATCGAACAGTAACATTTTTCCATTTGGGAGAACTTTAATCGAATCTGCTTTTATCAGGTGTGTAAAAAACAAAAGAAACATAAAAACATGCTCTGTTTTTAGGCAGGGAGGTGACACTTTTCCTCAGTTCAGCAGAGAATAACTCATACTTGCAATTATGGAGGAGACCTTTTGTATATCACTGACTTTTTCTGTACAGTCAAGTGACAGAAACTCTATTGATCAAAGGCAGTTTAAAATGCTAAAAAATGCTCTTTCATGTCCTGAGGAGGATGAGCTGATGGCAAATCATGGGAGTGGGGGACATAATAGAAGGCTGCATATTAGCATTGAGCAAACCCAAAGTCACTGTGACTTTTATATATTTATATATATATGTATGTATGTCACTGTGACATATATATATATAAATAATATATATATAAATATATATAAAAATATATATAATATTTGCATGTGTGAGTGAATGTTAACAAATGATAGTAAAGGAAATTAATGAGGATTTAGTAGGTCAGTCTTCCACCATGCCTTGCAGATAATCAGTGTTATACCAGGATTGTCATGTTAACAAATCTTTGTTACTTTATGTGACAAAACTTTGATTCAGTACACCAAAAGGTGTACATTATCTGCTCAATATGTATGTGGAAATACTATTGCTAAAGAGCAGCCATATAATAGAATATAGTATCTCACATAACAGATACAAATTGGATTCTTTCCTCTTTTAATATTTAAGTTTTAAAACTTCTGTTTTAGTTTGAAAAAGCTATTGAAGTAGTTCTGGTGATCTTTTCATCAGCTTGTCTACATTTTTGACTCTTATCACTGTAGTATGTGCTTATAGTATCTGATTCAAAAGCTCCCTGACATTAACAGAGATCTTTCTCTTGACTCAGAGTTTTCCTGATTGGTGCCTTGAGCCAGTTGCAAGGACTGTAAAGTCCTAATTCCTGTAAATGGAGCAGGGCCAGGAAACAAGGTATACTCAGAGTCCCACCAAAGCTCGGTGTCAACCAGGTTGTCAAATTCAAGCATGAGAATGTTTGTTTAAAAAACACCAAATTCTGTAGCTCTCAGGTGAGCTCACTGCTTGTGTGATGATGTTGAGGTTTCCATAATTAATAGTTTCTTATCCATTAGTGGATAAAAAAAAAAAAGAATTTTAAAAAATCCTGAATAAAATAAAATCGCAGAAACCATCTCTTAAACTCCAAGCTATATATCAAAATAAGCTTCATTGACCTGCCTCTACTCTCCCTCCTGTTTTTTTTTAACTGTATAAAGTAAAATATAATGATGAAAATTCATAGAATCACAGAATGCTATCAAACTATTTATGCTAAACTACTGAAGCAGGATGTCTTGAGATTTGTTTTACTTCCTCCCCAACACACACAGACTTATCTAAAATGAAGTTCTGGAGAAATATAGCTGATNGCTTTATCTACCTGTACTCAGATTGCAGGAAAACTTCTCTTAACTGTTCTTTGGGTAACTGAGGTTGTTTCTGTAAGGAAGCGACACACAGAACCATGTTAATGACCAAAAACGATGATAAATGTTAGCCCTGCACAAATGTTGGGTTCGATCTCATGGAACAAAGTGAAGGGAGATCTAAGGGAACTCAGAAATGCAGACAAAAGAGTCCTGGTCTCAGAAGTGTCCCTCCTTCCCCAGCAGCTGATGGACATTCACGTTTATTCTCTGGGGCATGAGGGCTCCAGAATAAGTAGTAAGTGAACCCCTCTACCCTCTAGCTACCAGTGCAGCAAATATTCATTCCCTATGAATTTTCCTTAGAAAGCCTCTGACGCACATACTCTCCTCAGCTCGTGGGAAAGATTTATTCCTTCGTGGCAGGAAGTAATGAGATACATTTCCCGTTATCATACATGTGTAGCTAGCTGTGGTCTGTAACATCTTTTTTGAAGCATCCAAGAGTGGTTATGTGCTGTAGCTTTCCGGCCAGCCAATAGTAAAACTGTGACTAATAGGTGTTTCATTTCATAGTTTTTTGGTCTCTGTTACGTAACCAGAATGACCACCGTCTTTTCTTTTTAAAAAGAAATCATTAACTTGCCCTGGACTTAAAGAATTTTATGTCCGAGGTACTATGTATTTAATGTATGCTGTTAAGTGCTCAGTGAGGAGGAGTGGCAGCATGTGTCACTGGAAGGTTATGGTGTCATCTACAGGGCTGCTCCTTTTGCTCTCTATTTGTCTCTTCTGATAATTTATAACACAGATGGAAAAGCTTGGGGAGAAATTAAGCTACTCCATTGAAGTAAATAGCATAGATTATGTTTGTATGTCTTATTTAAATCTTCAGAAGGTAATATAAAGAGACAGCTTAATGGTTACAATGTAGTTTGAACATAAAACTCAACTAATAAGATACCCCTTAATCTCTGATTTTAAAGAGAATTACACCTGGCTATTAATAAGGCAAAATAGGCTTTAACGTGGCTTGATGTGGTGGAAATCACATTTTGATGGTAATCCAATATGCATGGGTAATTCTTGCTTCTTTTCTTAGATTTATTTTTGGGTGCAGCTGAATGAATTTTCTTTTTCTCTGATCAGAACATTCACATTAAACAAAGTAGCTCCTTGAACTCCACAATTTTGAATCTGCTTCCAAAAGAATTGATTTTTTTTCCAAACCAATGTGTTCCATCTGACTGAAATCGAAAGATCATTTTATTCTTGCAGATCTAATTTGGGTTGCTGGTTGTTATTACTGAGGTATCTTATCAATAATCTTTCTAAACGGGGGCTGATGTGGTTGGCAGCTGTGTGACAGATGTCAAGACCCTCCATATGTACATATAGAATAAGGGATGATGAAAAGAAGCCTTAAGAGGAAGCTTCAGCTTTGCCTCATTCACTTTCATTTCACCTTAGAAATGTTTTTAAGTACACACTTCCCTTTAAATCAAGGCAGTCATAAGCACTTTCTTGATTAAGGATGGGTTTATAAGCATGCAGTTGTTTTCCTATAGCAGGACCTTTCTGGGGTTCAAAAAGTCTATTAACATTTCTGTTCTTTCAGAGGCATCTTCATCTACAAACAAGATTACAGATCTATCTCTGAGTGATGAAATAAATATGACATAATTCATACGTGCCTGAGCTTTGGAGCACATTAAATAAAAGACGCTGTGAGCTGCCAAAGATTATGGCTTAACACTTTCAAAAACATATAAAGGGTCAGATTAAAAAAAAAAAAAAGTATCTACCAGGAATACTAAGTTCTTTACTGTCTTTGGTTTACCCTACCTGTATCAGCTCATCCTGGGGACAAGCAGAATGGTCTTTAAGACCTGCAGTAGATGGTCAAGAATAATAAGGTTAGAAGTTAAAAGACTAGACAAACTAAGGGAGAGCTGTGGTGAGTCATGCAGATCTATTTTAACAACCAGGACTGCTTTGCCATTCATATGTACCTGGTGGATAAAATCCACTGTTTCTTCCATAGCCAGCCTGATGCTAAATAAAGTTTTGAAGGAAATCTTTTATAGAGAGCAGCTGAATAAATACTTCCTCTGCCTCCAGTGGATCTCAGTTTATGTAAGAGTGGAAGGAGACTGAGCTCATCCATTTCTAATACATTACACGTTGCTTTCAGTGCCCTTGTGATCACTCACACTGCAAACACAATCTAGGCATTATTCCAGATTGGTATAAATCTTAAAGTGTCTCCCCTTTAGCTGGATTCCCTCTTCCCCATCTCTTCAGAGGGAAAATGGCTCCTTGGGTAAGCCTTCTGCAGGGCTGGCGAGAGCATGACTATAGGCAGGGCTGGGGCAGGTCCCTCCCGGGGACGCTGCCTCTTGCCCAAGTGTCATGCACCAGGTCAAGCATCCTTTCTGCAGAGAAGAAGGAAACATCTAGCAGGAACCCATGGGAAATGTATCACCAGGTAGCCGGAGGCAGTGGTGCTTGAGCACTGGGCAACAGGAATGGATGAGTATTTTGTGTGGTTCAGCCATCCAGGACTGACAGGCTGGTCCCGCTGAGGGCATATGATGAAACATAACTAATCCCACCTGTGCTTAAAACAGACACTCAGACTGCATTGATAGGGGATTGGAAAAGTTTGAGGTTATGCTCTATTTCTCATGTTAAAAATCCCTGCACTCTCTGACATAACATTTTCTTCCTGCACCGGCATTGCTTCCCTTCTGCTTGGGTGCTGGCATATTTGAAAGTTAATGGGTCTGAAAGAGAGGAGGGGGAGGACAAAGAAGAAAGGAGATAGAGGGGGAAAATCCAGGGACAGATTTTGAAATCCAAATCCAGTTCTCAGACTGATTTTTCTCTTTGTTTGCTCAGCTGCTTTTCACAGCCGCCTTACTGGCACAGACAAATCTGAACAGCTTGCAGAACAAAATGACAGGAAGATGGAAGGATAATGTGTGTTTAAATATCAGTGACCAGCCTCTTTCTTGGCACTCTCAGCATGGGGAAGGCTTGTTATATACTGCCTCCTTTAATCATTTCAGACAGGCCTTTTCCTCCTGCCTATCTATCAAGAGGAGAGAGGATCTTCCTCCAATTGTTAGTTGGGGTGATGGACAGGTGAATTATTAATATTGTTTGCCGCTGACTTTCCTTGTTATTCTTATTTGTTAAGTCCCCAGCAGATGTGACTCCCAGGTTTTTCTGGTCAGCTGAAAGCCTGACCAACTCAATCACATGCAGACCGCACGTGATCACCAAATAGATTTGAATTTGAGAGGCTTTAAAAGAGCATGGAATAAAGGAACAACTTCGATACCTGGAGCTGAGAAACGTAGAGTGGAGAGGAGCTGGAGGAAGGCAGATAAAGCACAGCCTCCAGTTAATGAACTCACTGCCAAGAAATGCCGTGTCTGCTCCCTCCCTGGGATGCTGACGAGTGTCAAAATGAAAATCGTACACCTTCAATAAAACCAGGCCTTTGTTACAGCTAGTGTTGGAGATTATTAAAAGTTAAACACATCAAGGATTGAGATAAAGAGAAAAAGGGTTTTACCCTTAATTGGACATTGTGTTTGTCTCTTGCTTCCTGATGAAGGAGGTTGTTTATTTCCTCAGGCAGGTTTCTCTCAGTGTGTGTGTGTGTGTGTGTGTGTGTGTGTGTGTGTGTGTGGATATACACACTTACCTGTGCAAACATATACACTCAAAAAATCTGATGTGAAATGTTGGAGTGCTTGGCTCTAAATCAGGAACCATTTGCTGAATACTGCTTGAACAGGTGTCATTTGGCTCCTTTCAGACCAACATGAAGGTAGCTTTTTTTCTTCTTATTTTAGAACTGAAACGAGACAAAATTCCGAAATGCTGATTTCCACGTCACGTTTCTGAAGTAAGAGACACTGTTGCCTCCATTTTACTGGAAAGAAATTGAGGCATGGGAAAATCCTTCTTAATTTCATTTTAAAAGTACATGAAGCTACTGATTTTGAGTGTTGGTGCATTCAGAGCTGGATTCATTCATCCTGCTGTCCTGTAAATCACAACAGAGGCCCCTAGCGGAGCGCTGAGGATCAATGTTCAGAGGGAAAGCACTCCAAGAGAGTGCTTTCTGCCATGAACCAAATCATTCTCCATTTATTCCAGGGCAATTCTCAGTTTCTCTGGGTGGGAATTAAGGTAACCATCTACAGAAATTCAGGTGTCTATTCCAGAAGTTGGGGCCACCATAGTTTCCTTACCATGGGGTTGCCAGAGTTGCTGTATTTTATGTCTTAAACTACAAGAGTGAGCAACTGTGCGTGTGCCTGTGTGAAGGAGGAGGCATTATTTTAACATTCTTTTTTGAATCAAACTAATCAATTTTACAGCATCTATTCCCGGAAAGACCAGTATGCAGTATATTTCCAGGCTTAACTTTCAACCTAAAGCATTAAAGCAGCTGAGCACAGAAGGCCTTACCTCTGTCTACACTAAATCATATATTTTAGGTAAAAGTATCAACCAAATCTAATGGTTATCTCTATTTAAAAAAGCACTTAGCAAACCTAATGTTAAGCGTATGCTTATGTAACTTGCTGAATGGGGGACTGTGTACTGTAAAATGCATGTGGAATGGAGATGTGAAGTGGGTAATAACAATAATGAACATTTACATAGCCTTCTGAACTTTCAAAGGGATGTAGGAGCTGTAAATGTAGAGCATCAGAGAAAGAAGGAGATATGTAAATGTAAGGTTGTATATTTAAGTTTCCCTGTTGTCCTAGCTAAATCCTACCTTCAGTTACAAAACTCAATCTCAGTAAATGCAATCAAGCTGGATTTACTAGCTAGGCAGGAAGAGTAATTCAGTCCAGGGTCTAGCATGTAGGCAAAGAGCTGTTTCTAAAATGAAAACCTCCTCTTTCGTATTATTAGGAATTTCCATTTTCCTATTAACTTACTGCAAAAAATATTGCTTTACCATGATGTTGTTCTGAGCTCTAAAATAGATCAATCAAGTCAACTGAAGATGGTATTCCTGGCTTTGAAGAGTAATTTACACAAATCCGCAGAGGTACAGATCTGGAAGCAAAGGAGGAGGAATAAAAAACAACAGAGATTTTTAAGGATATAGACACATAAATTTGCTCTCTTCTGGACAAGTGACTTTATGCACCAAACCTTAGAATCAGTATTTAATTAACCTCTTTAAAAACACCATTAAGCTCACTGGTGTGTGACGAACAGGCAAAGGAATGAATGTTTGGCAGGATGCCAGGCAACATCAGAGAGGCTTTAGGAAGAGAAGGATGAAATTAAAGGGAGAAGTTTGCTTTGGAAAAGTATCTCATTCGCGGGTCCTATTTCATGGGCATCATAAACACAAGCCTGGGAGCGGTTTCACTGAGCCAAGCCCTGGGAGGTTCATAAATTGCTTCTCAGTCTAGCTGGATGCTGTGACCGACTCTCCTCATGGAAATTAAATGACTCAGCTCATAGTATCTGCTGCTGGCCACAGCTGGAGGTAGGATATGGGGTGGGTGGACCAATCAAATTTATGTGAAAGCCAGAGCTTGAAACAGAGGGACCAATTCACATGACTCTGGAGTGGCTGGAAGACTCCTTGAGCCACTACCAAACTTGTCACACTCCCTGATGGCTAAACTTCTTTTGAAAAACACGAAAAGGATCCTTAAGAGGGGAATCATAATTTAAATTCTTTCTGTGGCTTTCTAGAAGAGCTTCTGTCTCTCCCCCCAGTTCTGCTTGAATCTGATTTCTTAACTCACCTCCCCAAACTATATGCTTGAACTTCAGCTATACCAAAATGAGGTAGTATTTGGATTGGAGGTGTTAAAGTCCCAGTTGCACAGTGTGGCAGAACAGCCAGAATCAAACCAGCCTGCCTGTCTGCGCAGCATCTCCAGAGCAATGAGGCTTTCTGAAGAGTGTCCCCCTCCTTGTTGAAGGACTGTGTGAGAAACAAAAGACTGCACAGATTCATGCTCTGCTGGGCAAGTTCATGAAAAATAAATCCAACGATTGTTATTAAATGCATAGAAACTACGTCTGGCTCAAGAAGATTCCAGCCCTCCAATGTCTAGAGACTGGAGATTATTTTAGGAAAGCACTCTGTATACTTATCTTGCTCTTTTGCTCTTTTCTAGGAATCTGTTTCTGGCCAGTGTCAGAGACAGGAGAGTAGTCTGCGTGGCCCCTTACTGTGATTCAGGAGGGCTGCTCTGTCCTCTTTCCTCTTCTAACCTCAGGGTCCATCCCAAAATACTGCATTGAATTTAGCAAATAAAATCTATTTTGTTTTGTAAAGGCTGGTCTATGTTGGTTCTGAACATTAGCAGAAGATATTACTCTGGAAAGTGAAAGGTCTTTTGGTAGAGACATCAGGTTCAACTAAAAATCAGCAGTGTGAGCTAAACTCTGCTAAAGTCATGGCTCTGGGGAAAATTCCCCCTTCTGGACGTGTCCTGGGAAAGAAAGGGGGTGAACAGTTGTACAGCCAAGAGAAATCTGCTCCAGATCTGTAGCTCTCTGACACTGCTGTGAGTGAAGACGTAGTTCACAGCAACTCAGCAAGATGCAAGGCAGTGCTGCAGACCCCGTGTCCCCAGAACAGGCTATTCATCCAGCCACTTCTATGTTTTATATGAATCTGCAACCAGCTACATCTGACACATCGACAATGCACTTGCCCCTGTTGAGCAGAGACCCTTTCTGCTGTGATTTGATCTTTTGTCAACATGGAAGGAAATTTTCTAAAGGAGGCAAATTAATTAATCAAGTTAACCCTGAGACATCTAATTGGCATTATTGTATTTAACCACTGGTGAATCTGGCAAATGCTAAATAACATTTGAATTCTGTTTCTTTAATGACTGTTAAAAAAAATAATAACCAGGGGAGTTGATCATGCCAGGTTAACATTTAATTAAAGTGGAGGAAAAGAATAGCTGTAATTTGTAACCACCAAAGAGAAGAACCAGATAGAAGAGCATGGTGCAAACCTGTGAAGTATTCCAGCTTTTAATCAAAATTGAAGTTCTTTAAGGTACACTTTGTCAGATGGATTCTGGTTAATCTCCATCACTCCAGCTATATTGCCAGCAGGATTCTTCAGTAGCTTCCTGTCCTTAATAGAAATCTATGTGTCAGGGGACATCTTTATGTCAGGATACATGTAGGATCTGTCACGTGAGGTCCTCATAGCTTGCTGAAGCTTCAAGGGGATACTTCACATAAGAATGATATCTGACTCTCTCTCAAGAATATACAATCTATAGATGGGATAAAAGAGATGGTACTAGATAAGCAAGTTCTGTATCCCTTCATTTAAGGACTTGTACTTTCGTTAAGAGGGCACTTTGTTGTGATACCAATGCTCACAGAGCTGTTGGAAAGCTTTGGGCAGTAATCTGGGAGTCAAGACCTCAACTCTGTCATGGCTGATCTATTCATTTAGCGTCAGCTCTCTTATCTTAGCCACATCCCTGTGTTATCTGCTGTGAAATAATGATCCATGTGACCTTACAGAGGTATCTGAGATCTAAGTAAAACCCTCATACTGGTGAAACTGGCAAATCTGTAATGTTCTACCAGCATGTACACACACAAAAATGTAAGGGAATCAGGTGAATCTACTGCAGTAACAAATAGTTCATGAATACATTACAGGGTCTTCAAAGATCAGCGAAGTCTCAGGTACTCAGAAAGATGTTCACAAAGTAGTAACACAGAGTAAAAAATCAAGTGAGGTGTGACATCTGCTTAGTGCCAAGAAACAGATACATGACAGAATTCACTTGATAATTTCACTGTCATGCACATATGTGTATACCTACCTGCACTAATATATTTGTTTTTGTTTCTTAAACTACAAACATACACAAATACACACAGATATTTAGAAAAAGTTAATTTAATATTTAGGAAATAAATACTCAATTTGTTAATATGATGATTCTGATTCAAACCATGTCAGAAAAAAAACAGCAGTTTGGCTCATGGTGTCTTCCTTTAGAGGGGACTGCAGTCTGTCCTAACTTGTCCTTAGGAGTTTAGTGGGTTTTGACTCTCTTAAAAGTTGTATCTTTATCTGCTTTAAAACTTAGTTCTCAACTTAGTTCTCTGGCTGCTGTCTCTGTGTTTTCATTTTATTACCTCCTTGGTGTCCAGTTATCCACTAAGAGAAGAGGGTGGTTTTTTTTTTTTTGGTTTGGTTTGTTTGTTTGTTTGTTTGTTTTAAACAGAGCTTCATACTCTTCAAACTGTGCTGGAATGAAGGAACTTTCTTATGGCTAGAGAGAGAGGAATTATATTGGAATTATATTCAGTCAGTGAACTACCAGACTCACTTAATTACTTTATTTCTCTGGGAGTCAGTCCACATCTGTGAAACTATGATTTTAGGGTTACCCCCATATTTTGTATGTGTCATTCTAGGCAATATTATTTTGTCATTCTAGGCCATTATTACATACAGGTAGAGCACTTCAGTATTGTGGTCTTTATCTCAGTTCACTGCTGCAAATAAGATGAGTATTTCCTATTGGCTAAAAAATAATTTCTGTGTAATAAACAGGTAAACAACAACAACAAATCTAATGAATGTTACCTGTCAATTAAACTAAGAGAGAATAAAACCTAAGGAAATGTTCAGCTACAGCAAGTAATCTTCAGGTACACTATTTTATATGCTTCCAATGTTTTTTTGTTTTCTGTTTTTAGAGCAAATTTCTTTGATGTAAGCCTAGGGCCTTTGTTGTTTATCATAAAGAAGCCAAAATCAAAAATAGAGCCACATCTATCTAAATTTAATTTGCTTGTCCCTTTTCTGACCAAAGATTTTATATATATTTATTTAAATAATACATTTTCTAAGGAGCTAAAAATTCACAGACTGTACTGGGATAACTTCATTAGACTCCACTTTGAAATCCCTTGGTCAGATTCTGCTTCTGCAGACATGGCTTTAAACATGCTGTAAATATACTGAAGTGCCTGTTTGTTTCACTCAATCTCAGAAAGACGCAACTGGCCACCACATGATTTATTTATGAATATCACAACCCCAGCGTCGTTTAAAAGTAGATGTTTGTATTTCATGTTCTTGATTTTCTTGATATTTAATCATTCATAGGACATTATCAAATATTAATGTTCCGTCTATTAAAAATACCATAAATAAATAAGCTATGTACACAGGCCTGACCAGGAACAGCATGGTCCAAGATAATCCAGTTCTGTACAACAGAAACTGTCTTCTGTTTGATGAAGTATTCAGTTGAGCCTGGAAGGTTGTGGGTAGATGGCACCTTCTTGGCTGCTGTACCATAAACATCCCTGAAAATAAGATATTTCTCTTGCTTCTTGGTTAAAATAACCAAAAGAATCTCTGAAAAGGAATATGAATAAACATACCCAGTTTTCATCTCATAAACAAAAAATGAAAAAGTGCTAATGGCCTTTTTTTACTGCCTGCAGACTACATGCTGTGTCTTGACTCTCAGCTTTGGGGAAAGTAAAATCTGAAAGCAGTCAGATCACTGAAGCTACTTGAATGCCCATTTCTGCTTTGTTATTACTTTTTGAAACCAGAAACAGAGAGGAAAAGAAATCTTAGTTAAAAACCAGCACGGTCTTTTAATATTAGGTGATCTTTTTTTAAGAAGAATGTTTTGTTCCTATTTTCAGTTCAGAAAGCACCCTTCAAACAAAAAAAAAAGAAAGAGCATAAATATTTAGGTTAATAAGCATTCTGTTCCTTGACGGGGTATTAAGAAAATGGACTTGCTCATAGCCCTCATGGTTTATTAATGATTTTTTACCTCCTGCAAGGTGCTATAAGCCAAAGGACCTGCCAGCCCCTACAGCTGCTCATGATATGGTATAACAACATATATTGACTTTTTTCCTTCTCCATGGGACGTGTTTTAAAGTTGAGCTGGCTCCATGCTTGTTTGAAGAGCTGCAGGTGAAGAGAAATGCTGTTTTCCAAGCATGTAGTCCCTGGGCTGGGACACTCCTGCCATAGTGAGGTGCTTGGGGGAGATCTGGTATGGACAGCAGGGCCTTGCTGTTCCCACCAAAACTACATAATGGGTGTAGATACTTAACCAATGCAGTTAGCAGGGGAACAAATTGTCACCTAAATGGCTGTGGTATGGCTGCATCCAAGAGGCAGTACAATTTGAAGTGAGGAAAACCTGTTGCCATGGGTTCCCTGTTAATTCAGGCATGAGGGTCAACCACACCCTACTGTTCATATGAGATCACCTGAGTGCCTGTGTTGTCAGCTCTGTTTCTATATGATGTTTCACATAAAGCACAGACTGTTGGAAGAAACTTTATTGCAGCTGGGTCTCAGTTGACCTAAAATGGGTCTAAATCAAAGCAATCCCTGTTGCTGTAGTGATCCACATGACTTTAAGGGGCTTGCACTCAAAGTAGAATCCTCTGCTCTTGATGTGTGCACAGGACCATTATGACCGTGCCTGTGGGAAGTGGGCATCTGGGGAGGGGAGATGGGCTCAGCTGAAGGGATTCACCAGCTGGAACAGGCTGATAGCTAGCCCCGTTTCCTAAGGAAGGAGGCTCATGCGGTCACTCTGTGCTAGTGGGTATGGTTGTTTTGATCTCTCTCTGGACTCTTCTTGCCTCCTGCCCTTCATTTTCTATTAATGAAGCTGCTGGGCAGTTTCAACCATGCTTGACAAGTCTCAAAGAATCAATTTCTTATAAGCTTAATGTGATAAGGCAGCTAGGCAAAGGAGAAAGTCCAAAATGTGTCTTTCCATCCTCTGCCCCCAAGGAGCCCACAAACTGGGTCACCCCTGGAATGGCACATCTGCTGACACATGGCTCCATGAAAAAGCAATGCCATGGGCTTTGATGTGCCCTCAGTTTCCCACATTTTCCCTATCGCTATGGAGTAGCTCAACTCAAACCATGGTGAGAAACTGTGGACACTGACTTTTATTCTTGGCAGGTTCTCTGCCTTCACAAGAAAATAAATTAATAAATCAATGAAAATCTGCTCAGTTGGCTATGCAGACTCTCTTTGTGCCCTTTGATCTGTGCACCCGTGGCTCCATGGTGATGCTTACAGCTGCTGACAGGCGATTTGCTGGGGTCTCCGTTCTTTGTCGTGCTTGGTCTTGGCATGAAAATTTCAGAGTGGTTAATGAGATCCATTGGCCATGGCAATCCATCCCCTGTGCATTGAGTGCTAATTAGTGTCAGCCTGTCACAATAGCAAGATGAGTAGCAAAATAAAACCATCAAGTGCACTCTGATTCTGATTTATTATTTATTTTCTGTCACTGTGGCTGAACAATAATACCAAAAGAAAAAAAGTCAGTCTGGCCTCTTCTTTACCTTCATGTGCTGTGGTGATGATTTCCCTGTAATTAATGAGGTACATTATCTAACTCCCTCACCTTGCAGGGGGAAGAAAAGTCCTTATTTCACTCTTCTGTTACTTCCAAAGAGAAACTCTCTGAAAGCCTTGGGAAAACACAATCATGCAGAGCGAATGGCCTAGCAGGCAGGCTCCATTCATGGTTCTGCACACTCCAGGGTCCTTTTGTTCATCGATTTAATTAGATTTAGTGTGGAGTCCCTACCCACACCAGTAAACATGGTATCTACATTTCATGTCAATGCAAAGGAGGTTGTGAACTAGGTTTTTGGGCCTGATTCTTTCACTTCTGTGCCCCTTTACATAGCTCTGTCCTTACAGGAATGAACGAACTGCTGTAGTTTTCCAAGGTGGCCCTATTTTTTCCATATTAAGGTTTCCTTTAAAAGGTGTACACGTGGAACAGTTCTAGAGAATGGATCCTTATTGTAGTTTTATCTCTGTAAGCCTGGCACAAGGCTGGTGACAGCACATCTGAGATCAGAGTCTCACTTGCTTTATACATTACTGTGCCAGCCATGTTTTCTCTAGGAATATTCATCCACCTCCAGCAGTAAATTCTTGCGAATGATTTGATTCATATTTATTATATTTTGCAGACTCTGTCTAGAGAGTAGTGACTGTGAATAGAGTAAGTACCCTGCTATTAATAACCAAGCAGCAAATTGAGTGTTGGCATAGAACTTACGTATGTCCATTCATCTGTGTGTGACTTGAACTATCCAGTAGCAGTGGGAGAAATACTTCCTTTACTGACATCTCTCTCTCTCTCTCTCTCTCTTTTTTCTTTTTTCTTTTTTTTTTTTTTTTTTGAACAGTATTTATGAGTGAGAAAGTTGTACAAAAAGTTGTAGGAGGGAAAATAATGATCTAGGTCAGAAGAAAATGGTGAATTATCTTTTAATATCATCCTCTAGTCTCTCCTTCAAGTTTATTTCCACTGGTATTATGTTTAGCACCATTGAATAATCAATGTTTTGGTTGCTAATCATGCTTATATTTGAAGCCTGCTTCTTGATCAGTCTCTTTTACACTACTGGCTTTTGTAAGTAGTAGTAAGAACCAAAATCTGTTCTCACCCACTAACTTAGAATGATCCTGACAAGCAGTATTTCAGCTGTAATACACTGAAAATAAAGCAATAATAAAGTATTGTATAGGATATCTTATTCTGGAGCAGACCTCCTGACTAGGAAGTTCCTGGCTTCCTTGTGGTATCCCAAAGTCCAAACCAATGCTGCTAATTCTTTTTTTTTTCTTTCTTTCTTTTTTTTTTTTTTTTACTCAAAAGATCTAACTTGGTGTGGAGTCTTTTAACTTGGACAGAATCAGTCTATTTGGTGGATAGTTTGCCTTTCCCTCTTATCTGCATTGGGCAATTGGATATCCTGACAGCTTCCCCAACTATTGTTTGTTTGCAGTTTGCAAATAGGTCACTTCTCAGTCATGCACCAGCGGGCTGTCAGCAGGAGCAAAGAGCTGTGTTGAGCCTTTCACATGTAAACTATGGAGTCTTGAGAAAACAATCTCTCTGAAATGAAGAGCTGAAATGAGCACAGCAGAGTGGAAGTTCCTCTAACTCCGCATACTGCCCCCACCTTCTCCCTATCTGCCCCCCTCCAGCTCCTTCTCTGTGTTTTTGATGGCTTGTTTGTTTCTTCCGTTCCGATCAAACAACATGGGATCCATTTGTTTTTGGTGTTACTTATGACTTTGTGTATTTTTATTATTATTATTTTATTTGTTTGTTTGGGTTTTCTTGGTGGTTATCTTTGTTTGTTTGGGTTTTGTTTTGTTTTGATTTGTTTTGTTTTTCCCAGAGGGCAGACTCTGCCAGTTAACAGCTTAACACCTCACATAACAAGTCCATGACTGGAAAGTGCTAGTGTGTCCATTAAGTTTTCTTTGGTAAGCTCTTTTGCATCTTCATGCTGCATATTGCTGCAACAGTAGCAGCTAAAGCAGCTAATGCCTTGCTGAGTTCTTTGAGTTTTCCTTGATGTAGTTAAAGATCTTCAAGAAATTGTCCTAAAACTTCCTGTCCTTTGCACAAATTGGCTTGTATCTAAAGCTTGCTGTCTCTTTGGTTTCTCTCATTAATTATTTTATAAATAAATAAATGGAAGAAAGGGCTATAAAAGTGGTGAAGTGTAATAATACTTGGAGCAGTTGTGAAAGAGGAAGATTAGAGGTTGGATGCTATCATCAAGATCAAACTGCATATAATTTGATTCAGGTGAGGTTTCAATGGGGTTTTATTATTATATTTTTTTTTAATCTGTTATGTCTTGGCCTTAGAGAAATGACATGATCAAGTGCACAAAAGGATACTGTAGCTTAGCCAGGTCGTGAACTGAGAATTCTTGTGTCCCTCTCCAGTATTTGATCAACAAATTCACCTACCTTCAACTCTGTTAGGCTATCATGACTAACCCCTTAGATAACAAGGTTTTTTTTGGATCTCATTGGTTACTTAGTCTTTAGTTTTGGGTGATTTTGTTTGGTTCATCTTAAGTCTTAAAACACATCATAAAAGACATGCCCTCAAGTGTCTCTCTGAATCATGACATGACCATGTGTTTGAAAGTCTAGAAAATGGGAAGAGAATGACAAAAGGACAACACCCTTATTTCTGTGAAGTTGGAATATATTTTAAATGAAGGCCAGTGTAGTGACTGGTCACCCTGAAGGTTGCATATATTAATTATTTTATTTAAGTCTTAATATTCAGAGCTTTAGGATGTGTGACAGAGAGGTAATTTTTTAAAAAAATATCTGTGCAAAAGCACATCTTTGGGGAAATGATACTCATTTTCCCATAAGTAGGTCAGAGAAAAGAACAACCCAATGTGACAAAGTCATTGTTTGTTTAAATGTCTAAAAACAATCTAACTGTTTAAAAGAATGAGAGCTTACAATGAACAACAACAAGAAAAAAAATGTATGCCTGAATAAATAGCATTTGAAAGAAAGAACAATTTGTTTTCTAAAGTGAGCTTTAGTTTTTATCATTTATGGCCCCCCAAAATTATATCCCTTTAAGCCAATGTAGTCTTGGAAGAACATAACTTGTTTTGTTAATTCGGCATGGATTCAGTCTGTTTACATAAAACTCTAGCAAAAGTGATTGGCATAGTTTGTGCTGTAAATACAGGGATCTTTTCAGTTAATTATATGCAAATCAGCTTTGTTAACAAACACCTAAATAACTCTGCCTTGTCTTCATTAGCCTGGGAGATACAGTACATTTCTTAAGGAACTAGACAAGGAATATTAATCAAAGCAGCTTGTAAGTTTTAATGAGTTTATTAATTGTTGACCCCTGTATTTCCAAGGAATGGTATTAAAAGTGAAAGATAACTGAGATATTTTTGTGGGAAAATATTATACAGATATAAGTGGCAAAAAATGTCATGGTCAAATTTGGGTCATGCAAAATGAAACCTCACTTTATCTGTTACCATACTGATAACTCTTTTTTTTTTTTTTTTTTCCTAACAAACTACATGTTGGCTGATGAGAGTTTAATGGTAATAATATTCTTATAACACTGAATTAATGTTCAGTGTTTTAAATGAACAAGAGAAAACTTGGAATAAAGTTCAGTTTTGTAGTTTCCCAGATCAGTTTTTTTTTTTTTTTTTTTTTCATAAACCTTTTAAGCCACTGGTGATGCTGTCCTGAATTTGCTTTCTTAATGGACATCATGAATGCCAAATTATTCTATTACTTCTGTGTTTGGACAATCTCTTAAGGTAAATGTAATCTTGAAAAATGCGAACAGAAAGTGAACATGTTAGCAAGGCTGTGAAAGATCCCTGTCCTCTGTAGCCAGCTGACCTTGTCACACTTTGCGCAATAAGCCCATTAATGATGAGTGGAAGGGTGAGACACAGCATGGGGAGTCTGGTGGTGAAGCTCATTGATGCCTTCCTTGACGGGAAACTTTAGGTCTGACCCTCAGCAGCGATCAACCCTCACTACCATCCCTCCTAATAGAAGGAATATACTGCTTCATGTAGCTAGTCTTAATGATGTGGGGAAAGATGAAACCCTCTTGAATTTCCTCCTGCTGTTTTCCTGACCTCAGCTCTGGAGATAGTCTTTAGTGCTGTGTGCAGGAGCAGGCTTTGGTGTAATTAATCCTCTAATTCCTTTCTAATAGCTGTCTAGCCATGTGTCAATAAACAGGCAGGATATATGACAATAAAAACATCTATCAGAGTAACATGCAGTGTTGTTTCAGAGGGAGACAGGCAAGAAGAAGGGAGAGTAATGAATAAAACAAGAAAGAAAACAAGGTAAACTACAGACTAAGATTAAATAGAGTCTAAGGGGGAGAGACCAAATTCATGTGTCCAACTGATCTTCACTAATTTGATTTGGTCACTTCTAATTCTGAAGGATAAATGAGTTTCCAGGGTGGAAGGATGGAAAGCTGGTAGGAAGCCTGTGGTACTTAAGTTGCTGTGGTCTCCAGGTCTGGCCTTCCCTTGGCAACAACAGATGATGGCATCTTTTCACTTTCTACCACTGCTCTCCACATGAAGTCATGCTAAGTCCTTATGGAAAGATTTATTCATCCAAGAGACAGTAGCCATGTAGCAGAGAGTGACAAAGCTGGCTCACAAAAATACCTGAAACTAGACAGTACCACGTTTGCTGCAACAGAAACAAGGATGAAATGAAAATGTTGTGCTGTCAGCTAGTGAACTGTTCCAAAATTTTCCATCAAAACTTTTTTGGGGTGGGAAGAATTAGGATCTATCTGTTCTTATGATCACATTTCAGTTTTGATAGGAGATAACCAAGCTGGAAATATTTTGACCAGTTCTACTAATTAAGGATAAAAAGGAAAAATAATAATAATAATAATAATAAAATTGAAGAGAATAATTAACTGGGACATTGCTAAATCCAGAAGCATTAAAGATCCAGAAAAGCTCAGATGACCATCTGTCCAAAGATGGCACTGCTCAGGGAGAACAGAGCTGCAATACAGCCCATCATATTCTTAATTATTCTTCGTCTTCTACGTTCCAGATCTCTCAGACTTTGGATATCTTCTTAAATTTCTGAGCCAGACAGTCATAACAAGTGTAACCCATCTT
Organism: Anseranas semipalmata; assembly: GCA_013399115.1. NCBI lineage: Eukaryota > Metazoa > Chordata > Aves > Anseriformes > Anseranatidae > Anseranas > Anseranas semipalmata. The sequence goes on along the minus strand of VXAA01006946.1, from coordinate 484,690 downwards.
AGTTTGATGTCTGCAAAGTGCTTGTGGCAATATCTCAGAGTGACATAAAATAGAGAAGTTGCATGTGATGGTGTTTTTTTTCTCTCCTCTCCTCTCCTCTCCTCTCCTNCTCCTCTCCTCTCCTCTCCTCTCCTCTCCTCTCCTCTCCTCTCTTTGATTTTTTGTTTTCCCCGGCGTGTGTGTGTGTGTGTGGAATCTGCTCTTAACCAGCCACAGACTCTCTGAAAACTTTGAAAGGGTAATTCAGCCTCTTTTCCATTTTAAATCTCTTCAATCAGTTCTTTCTTCCTAGCATCCTTACTGCCATTGATTTATTTCAATTAAGATTCTCCTGTTCAAGTACCATAATTAGCCCCTGTCACTACTAATTCTCATCCCCTTGGATTATATAGATAGATCTAAAATCCATGTGGGCTAGTTCAGTGGCATTTGCTCACCTGAAAATAGGAAGAGAAAGAGCCCAAAATTCCTCGTTGAGACAGACCTGGGACTAGGAAAAACATTTCAATGCCTGTCTTATTGAACTGATGGGTCTGTTTGTTTTGATTGGTTTGATGTACTTTCTTTCTGATGTTATTTCCTACAAATCTTCCTGATACCTTCTCTAAAAGATAGAAATGAACCAGAAAACAGCTCCTTCTGTAAAGCCCCAAAGGGGTCTGGTATAGGTCCATTACGCAGAAGTGGCTGTAGGTTTCAAAAAAGGTGGTTTTAAATTGAGTTATTAAGCATGCGTTTATCCTTAGAAGTAAAGAATATGAATAATACAAACTACCTTGGGTAGTTGTTGTGCTAGATCAACTTGACCATACTTCAGTACCTGCCAGACTTTCAGTGACACTATGAGATAGCCATCCTATGCTGGTCCTCTCTTGGTGACAGCTTTCCTGTTTCCACTCCTTGCTTTATGGAATTGCTGTTTGATGTACCCATGTGGCTACCTTAAGTCTCCTGAGAAAGGCGGCTCCTACTCACCCATGCAGTGGGCTGGAGCAGTGCTGCTGTGCAAACACATCAACCAAAGCAAAGCCAAACCAAACTGTACAATATTATGCAGTGGACAAGAGATACACAAAATGGAAAAAGACTATAAAGACATGTCTGTTTTTATATTTCTCGTGATATTTTTAAAGTTTGCTCTTCATGTCCTGGCTCCATGGTTTGATTTGTATCTTCTTTGCTTACAAAAGCTTGGAAATAATAACTAGAATGGTATATTCAAGCAAAGAGACAAGAGGTGGCTGCCTTGACTGGTGTGAAAGCCCACACTGATTGAGATGAGACCTGCCTCCCCTGCCCTGTAACAAAAAGCTACTAGAAGGCAACATGGGAAAATATGCACCTCAAACTCCTCATACTCATATACACACAATTTATTGTAAAATTGTTGTTAAGCTTTATAAACATGGAATTCAGCCCTGTTACATCTAAGACTTGCATAAAATGCTTGCAAAAGACTCTGGTAGTCTTCAGGGGGAAGGCTGTATACATTATAAATGGTTAATGCTTCATAGGATAGAAATTCAGTGAAGCAGGAAAATGCTTGTTTGATTACCTCTCTCTCTCTCTCTCTCTTTTTCTTCTGAGAAGCTCTGAAAGCTCACTTCTACTGGGAACTGAGGAAACTGGAGTTTGTTGAACCAGAACCTATTTCAGACCTTGAATATTCAAGTTCAGTGCCACCAGGGTTTGGGATGCCTTTTACCTTAGCTGAGCAGGTGGCTTGAGTCTTGCACCTTAAGGTATTTTTCCAGACCAGTGACTCACTAAAGAGATAAGGAGACCTGTAATATTGATTGGATTAAGAAAGTGTCACATAACCTTTCAGCCCTATCTCATCAGCTTTCTGCATCAAAATGTGAACATGAAAATAAGAGCATTAAACTCTGAGCTTTTCCATCCATGTTCTTGAAAGCTTGAATGCACTAAAGTGTCATTTTTTACCACAGGAAGCAGCTGTGTTTGAGGCCTGGGACTGAGCATCATTTGGGAATATCTGAACCCACGTCATAGATTTTTGTTATATGCCAGTGTACAGAGATCTGATTTTCTGATTCAGATGAGGAAAAAGGCTCCATTTTTTCTGCAAACTCAGAAATGCGTAAACCAAAATCTTGGAACTTTTTTCTCTGTTTTACATTTCATTTTAGTTTTTCAAGGTAAGTGTCCTTAACTATGTGGCCAAGGAAGGGGTTTTTTTTGGTGGCCATGGTCATGTGTCCAAGGACACATGGGTTTAAAAGGTATCAAAGTAGCCACAGGTGAGAAATTAGGAGACCTTCTTCTGAGAGGAAAGATCATAGAATCATGGAATGGTTAGGGTTGGAAGGGACCTTAAAGATCATCTGGTTCCAACCCCCCTGCCATGGGCAGGGACACCTACCACCAGACCAGGTTGCTCAAAACCCCAGATGGAGCCAAGATGGAAGTCAGTTCCCTGGGAAGGAAATCTCCATCATTGCAGGTATTAAAAAACAGCTTACACTACTAATTTTCAGAAATGTTTTACATGGAGTTGATTCTTGCTTCCTCAACATGGTGGTTGAGTAATCCTGCGTGTCCTTTGATGCTATTTTCTATATTTTTCATAATTCTGTTATAGAAAATTACTTTATTTCTGGCATTTAAATGTGAGTGATTGTGTGTGTGCATGTGCAGAGAAACATCAAGAGTGTGAACACAATATCAGTAGTGTTAATCATTTAAAATTAAGAATGGAAGAAAAAGTAAAACATCCCTTGAGAGGATCAAATCAGGCTGTGTCAACACACACACA